>VXAA01003069.1:351482-415764 GCA_013399115.1 Anseranas semipalmata
AGTGTTATGGACTGACTGCAGCCCCCATTCCCCGTTACCCTGTGCCGCTCGGGGGCAAGAGGTAGAAGAGGGTAGATGGGGGAAAGTGTTTTCAGTTTGCTTGTAGTTTCTCGCTGTTCTAGTCTGCTAGTGATAGGTAATAAATTATACTAATCTCCCTATGCTGAGTCTTTTTTGTCTGTGACGGTAATTGGTGGGTGATCTCCCTTTCCTTATCTCAACCCTTGAGCCCTTTCCATCATATTTTCTTCCCCTTTTTCTTTGAGGAGGGTGAGTGAGAGTGTGGTTGTGGTTGAGCTGCTGCCCAGCAGGGTAAAACCACAACAAGTATGCAGTGCATGGATATCCCAAGGAGGTGGACTCTTTTTTGTTACCCTTCTCCCAGGTCGTCTAACCCACCATATCTCCATCTTGGGACCTATTGCTCCCCCCCCTCCCCACAACTTGTAACACAGGGCAAGCTCTGAGAATTAAGACAAGGTGTCAGAGAACAAGGCAGAAGATTACTGAGGTGAGTAGCACTGAGCAGACCTGGGATGGACTTCACAGGCTGGCTAGAAGCATGGCACTGCAGCAGTATCACAGATACCAAGATAGCACTGATATTTAAGTTTGGCCTTATTTGGTATTGCCTACAGTTTCAGACACTGCAGTGGTTTGAAGATAACTCACACCGAGGCTGAAGGATAGACCAAAAGCACTCTATGGCATGAGCAGAAAAACAAACATGCTCATTTTCTGATTTCCCTTGCAGCTTAAAAGTGTTATTCTAGGCAGTTTGGGGCTAACTTTAGTGGTGATAATAAATTCCCTTTTCATGATAACCCCTCCCCACTTCATAGCATGCTGTGATGTCCTTACAGAATATTATCCATAATGCCTTGACAAAAATAAATCACATACATCATTGATATATGCAACAGAAAAGGAAAGGTGGTGCAAACTATCCTTACCTTAATACTTTTCGCTTCTGACAAGGTGCTCATTGAGATGGCAAATACTATAGGATGTGAACCTGCTTGTAATGCACCCTCCGCATTTTGTGTGATAATGGCTGGCAGAGTGCTTGACTTTTTTCTTGCTTAGCTGATACTTTCTACTGTGCCTGAATTTCCCTAGCCTCAGGGCTGCTCTGATTTCCAGCTGGCTGCTCATGACCTCAAAGGCCCATTCATGTTCGGTTTTGTTGGAGACAGCACATCCATACCCAATACTTCAGCCTGAGAGCTTGGGTGGCTGAGGAATTAAGATGACAGCCTTGTAATGTACATAGATTCCTCAGCCTTCATAAAAAATTGGGTAATCATGCTTCTATACCATGAGGATAAAATTCTGAGCATTTGTGAAAAGCAGATGCTCTGCTGCTGCATCTCTCTGACTACCAAGTTGGGCAGAGAACAGAAAAGAATGCTGGCCTCTACAAGTTGTTTACTTGCTGACTGACGCTAGAACATGGTGGTAGGAAACAGGTTTGTTTTGCAAAACCAGAACATGCTGCTGTGGCAGGCCTGCCTGACCCCTCCACGGAGTGAAGTTTCCTCACCCCGCATCACGTGGCTCCACAGGTTCACCGGGACTGCAGCTGACTCACCGTCTGGGAATTTGGAGTAGGCATGGCCTTTGTAAAAAGCCGTGCTAAAAACTTGCTGTGCAAGATAAACAGGGAAAACATGCTTCTTGGCACACATAGGGTTCAGATGTTGACCATTGTGTTCCCTTGAGTTAATCATCACAGTCCAGCCTTGCTTTTGCAGTGGGAGGTGTGCTCCACTGCTTGCTGAATGCTAAGGAAGCAGGTGCAGCAACAGTTCATTGTTGTGTTTTGCAAATTGGGAAACTTGATTTTTTTTATTTATTTATTTTTATTTATTTTTTCCCTCAGGGAAGCAGGGATGAAGCTGGTGCAGGTGGCACAGCCAGAGACTGGGAGTGCAGGGGTGAGCATGCATGGCTGCCTCACCTAGCCACCTGATGTTTTTCCTTGAAGCACTCACCCCACAGCACAGGGAGGCTGACCTTCCCTTTGGAGGGAAAGGTCCTCTGCCTATCCCAGTCACCTGTGTCTGCCAGCTTGGGGCCACCACCACAGTGATTAGCCTTTCCTCCAATTACAGGCTCACCAGCTGGGGAATGTCCTGAAAATTACTTTTAGGAGATATTCAGACAGAAGGTCTCGCAGACAGACTTCTTGTTTCATTTCTCCTTCTCCCCCTCTATTCCTCAGTCCTCTCACATACTGCATTTTTTCAGCCCAGTAGCTATTACTGTCAGTTTATTAGGCCCAAGCTTCTTGGCTTTTCCCTTGCAGCACTGGTTGTGCGAGATGGCTTGTCAACAGACCTTTCACCCCTTTTGATTTCGGTTTGCAGAGGCTGAAGGTGACAATAATCAGATAACTGCTCTTTGGCTTACTTGAAATGGGCATATTTACTTTTCATCCTAATTTGTAAGGGATAGATGGGTGTGTTATGTTAATTATGTTGCTACTTTAGCTAATCTAGCTAGCAGAAGGTTATGGAAGTCATAGGACACTGAACTCATCACACAAGGATAAAAGGGTAGGACTGATATGATAACCCACTCTGATCCTGTTCTGTGGTTGTAAGAAAGGCTTCATTTCCCAAAGCTGCTGTTCTTGTGCTTCTCTGCAATGGTAACATTTTAAGGAGGAGAAAAGAACACAACAGCAAGATAGCTTTTCAGACTTTTATGGATTTTTTTGCTCTTATCTAAATAATTTGCTACTAAGTCTACTTTGTCTTTGCTTCCTTGCTGAGGTAATAAAGGGTGTGTATGTATATACATACACATACATATTTGTATTAGAGGGATTTCTGGAAAATTTCATATATGTAACTTATAGGCAAAAAGTCTGTATTAACTTCAAAAGCTTTTGGGGTTATGACTGTGAAAATACTATCTTCAGAGGGTAACTCCTTCAGCATCTCTACTCACTGTAGGTCAAGAAGAGTCCTTTACATAAAGCTTTAATGTCTGTGGCTATAAAAAAGTGAGGGATAGTGCTCTGCCTTAGTGAATAAGAGAATAAATGGCAGAGGTGGAAGTGGTAGTAAGATTAATATGCAACTATGAGCTGAATATCATTGAATGGCTGGTAATGTAATACTAGATTTACAAAGAAACTGCATGGAGCAGTGCTGTGGGATTTTTCTGTTATCTTTGATGGAAGAAGATGTGGAACATTTTCTGCTTAGTTACGTGCTGTGCTGAACCAGATACCTGTGCTCCCAGCTCTTTTCTGAGTACACATCTAACTGCAGTTTCTTCAGAGACTTTTATGTGGTCCTCGAAATGAATGATAAGGATGAACTCCTACATACCTACCATTCCTTCAGATCTCCTACCCATGGAAATCAAGGCAAAAGCTTGTCACATGAAACACTAAACCTTTTTAAGTATAACAGCCTTACAAAGTTGCAAAGTTTAAGTGTTACAACCTTGTAAGGAGCTCTATACTACCTTGTGCTAATGTAAGTGAGGTGGAGGAAAGAAGATTCTTAGTTCAGTTAAAATAAAGTTTTTTTTTCTATTTTTTATTTATTAAGAAGTTTCAGGGATGTAATTTCTGTAGATACAACAAATGCTAGATGCTATACAAAAATCAAATGCTTTCTAGGTTCACCTATCCAATTTGAATACGGAGCCATATAGAAAACCTAGAGCTGGGCTAAGATCCTCACTGTAGGAGAGACAGCAAAACCAGTAAGCACAGAAGCACGGAATATGACTTTACATGGTTAAATGGAATATAAGAACTGGTACGTTTTGTGTTAGATCCAAATTCTCAGAGCTACAAAGTGCCAGCATCTTCAGCCCATTTAGCAACACTGAATGCTCCGGATGTGGCCCTTTGCAATGGATGCAGCCCTTTGCAATCAATTCTTCTTGTACCTTTTTGTGCAGAGTGAAGGTCATTAGCTTTGTTTTCCAGTAGTGGCTTTTCCTTTTTCCAGTCCGTGTAGATTGAGGTGTCTATGCTTAGACAAACTCAAAAGTCCCAGGTGGAGCTTGTTCACTGAAATAAGCTACAGTAACCTTTTGTTTTCAATGCATAGACATTTATACAATTGGAATTTTACTGCAGTGTTCCAAATTCACTTAAAAATATGTTAGTTGGTTAGGATCACTAAACTGGCTTTTTAAAGTAAAATTTGTTTAAAAGCTGAGAAAGCTGAAGAGTCTAATCCTTGGGATTTGTCTGTAGGTGCAAATCAAATCTTGAGGCTGATAAGGCAGAAGTTGTGTTTAAAAATACTTATTAACCATAAATGAGATTTCACCTGCTTCCCTGCTGTTTCTTCATTTGAGGTTCTGCAGCTTGGACTGAGAGAAGGCTCTTTTTTGTAATAGAGTTCTGAAGTTGTTCTTTTGTTCTTCCTTGGTAAAAATTGCATAACCTTCTGAAGGACATTTTAATCCAATATTTTGATA
The DNA here is from genome assembly GCA_013399115.1 of Anseranas semipalmata. Lineage (NCBI taxonomy): Eukaryota > Metazoa > Chordata > Aves > Anseriformes > Anseranatidae > Anseranas > Anseranas semipalmata. The sequence continues at coordinate 355,935 of VXAA01003069.1, forward strand.
AAGAAACATCTGAAGAAGCTAAGCTTGTCACAGAGAAAGGAGTAGGGTGTGAATATAGATCTCATAAAGACATGGCAGATTTGGCATATGTAGATCTGCCAAAACTGGCAAAGAAAACATGTATCTAAGTATGAAAATGAAGAGTTCTTTCTCTGTAAGATTCAGAGGGGTTCAGATGCAAGTTTCTAGTTTCAGTTTTTCTCTATATAAAATTTAATGAAAAGCTAGGTCAGCTTATCTAGTATGTCCTATAGTCTGAAAGAAGAAAAAAAAAAAATCTAGATATTTTCAACTCTGTATATTGTAGCATTCTGTTACACTTTTACCATGAAAATAAGAAAACACAACTATAACAAAGTAATATTAAAAAAATGGACCAAGACACTATGCAACCTGAAGCTATCCATGAACAGTTAAGGGAGAGGATGGATCTTTAGCTGTCCTTAGCTTTTCTTTAGCTCGGTCAGTGCCCTGAGTAGAAATATTGCATCTCCACTGTGATTAGAAAGGTCCATCAGCTGATCAGGCAATTAAATGGAGGAGAAGTTGTTATTGAGATGACTAATGGGTCACTTTCAGTAGATCCTCCAGCAGTGGCTATTGCAGCCTGTTCCTGGAGTGTTTCTCACCCTGAGTGGACCCCTGACTGCCTAAGTTCTCTATCCTTTTCCTGGAAGAGAAAGTCTGTTCAAAACTATATACATGACAGCTAGTTTAACCTTGTACACTTGAGGGATGCTCAGTTAAAATATCTAATTTCACAGCAGGCCAATCTCATCTTGTTCTTGGCAAACTTACCAGGATATTCCTTGATATTTTGACTTTGATATTCAAAATGTAAAAATCTTCACAAATAACATCCTTAAAGCAAACTCTTCTATCCCTTGTTCTTGATAATTTCCGCCATTAAAAATATATACATATACATGAAACCATGCAAAAAACAATCCCGTTTTAATTTTATGAATGAATATCCTTTAAATATGGTGGCTGTGACTTGCATATGATTTTTTTAAAAAACAACCTACCCTTTGGATTATGTTGTTCCTGCTTTTACTGCATCACTACAAAGACTGTCATTTTCAAATTACCTTCAGCTGCTATATTAGTGTTGTTAGGCTGTAGGGTTTTTTTTTCTATTTTGTGTGTGTATTGGTTTAGTGCGTATTAACTAAAGGCTCAAAAGAACTAGTAGTAGGAATATTTCACAGCAGCCTTCCAAAGCAAAGAGCTGACAATGGGAAAAATAATAAACAATACACACTGACAAACCATCTATGGATTCATTTATAAACCTCAGCAAGGAAAACAAATCTGTAAACTCAACATCAGCTCCTGAGACAAAGACAGGATGTAACTTCCTGCTTGGTACATGTTTCCGATGAGCTCAATCAGATTGCTGCTAACGGAATTTCCTTCAGAAATGATATGGGAAGTGTGCAATTACCTAGGACACTTCAGTTTAAAGAGGTACTGACCACAAGTGTTACTGTGTACATTATGAAATATTTGCCTGGGTGAAATTCAGCATAAGTCAAAAGCTAAATTCTTAGTCTGTGCTTGTTCTTTACCAGTTTGCTAATGGCCAGGTGCTCAAGAAATTTAGAGTAGTCCTTTAACTTTGAAAGCATATTCAGTGACATATTTTATATCATCCTCCCCATAAGCACTCCAAGTTATTTGAACTGGACTATTTCCAGGTTATTCACCTCAAATGCTCCTTGAGGACTAGGAAATCTGTCCCCCTGTGAACTTTGCTGAAAAATGAGAATGGTTCAGTTTGAAAATGTCAAAATGCTTTGTCTTCCTGCTCCTAACATTTTTTTCTACTTTTTCAAATTTGGCTATAGCCATTTACCAAAGTCAACCCAGAATATTCACTATTTTGATAAGTCAATGATTTCACATACCCTTCCCCCCTCCAAAAAAAAGCATCTGCCAAAACAAAAAAGAAATGCCCACTTCTGGTAATGAATAACACATTTGCAGTGGAGCATATTCTGTCTCATTATTTCTTAAAATGAGTGTGAGTCCTGAAGTAGACACTGAAGAATGGCAAAGGAGAAAGCACCCATCGGTGCTGCAGAAAGTATAGTGCTACATCCATTGTGTCTGTATTACTTTCTCCTGAATATACAAGGTTTGGGCTAAGGATTAATCTAGAGCTGGCTTCTGGTAGTCTTGGGCTTGGTTAGCAAGTGATTATATTACACTTTCATATTTTTAATTGTCTCTACTACAAAGGCTTCTTGCCATTACAGAGACATTTCTTTGGCTGTATGATGAAACATGATAGTGGCATTCTGATAGAGGGTTGCTTGTAGAGCTCCAGATCTAGTTTTTGTTTTCACCATGCTTTTTGCTACTCCATCTCCACAGTACTTTGCACAGAACACTCAGCCTTTTAAAAAGTATAATACAACTACAGCTGTAGCAAAGGAGAGTGCTAAGAGTGAAGACATAAATTAAATGTTAATCACACAAAAATGATTACAATTTGATAATATACAAAATGAATCCATCTCCCTTGAAATTAAATCAAAATTATTTAAAATCTCAATATGCAATCACAATCAAAACAACTTATAAAATGATATTTTAATTTAAATTGCTTAAATGGAATGCTTTAGTGTATTCAACTGGCAGATAGGCATAGTCCCAGTACTTGTATAATAAGCTACTCCAGTTAGATAGCAATTAACTTTTTAAATTTAGTAAGTATTTCAAATTGCCAATTGCTTTCTAAGAAGTGTCTAGAGAGGAGATCAGGTACTTTTGGCTGAGAATAAGAAAAATGTACTAGTATTAACTAATACTGGAAGGTTTTCTATATTCAAAGTCTGATAAAGCTAATGCCTTTAAATGTTAGTGATGGACAATTGCTCCCTATTATTTTTATAATAGTATATAAATTCAATGTTGATTTGTGGCTAAATTTTAAATATAGTTTAGGCTGAATCAGTTTTCTGCAAGGTGCTATATGAGTAGAAAATCAGATCCTTTTGATTTATAGTCCAAAAGGGAACCAAAACCAAAGACACAGAATTAAAAAAAAANGCAGTTGAACAGAGAATTTTAGAAGTAGCTTGAGAGCGTTAGGAAAGTGCCATCAACTTTCAGGTGCATTTATGTTCCTAAATCCCTCTGTATCCTTTGAAATTCTTGGCTTTGGTACTCTTTTGGACTAGAACGTGTTGCAAATGGGAGAACAGAGAGAGACACATGGTGGAGGATATTCTGACAGGCCTGATGTGAAGAGCTTTTAGAAATAACAAAGAGATTCCTGCAAATTTGAGTGGTCTCTTTCCTGTCATAAACAAAGTCTTCCATTTCTGCACTTATAGTGCCTGAGAATGCATTACATGATGTGGATTGAAAATTATGTGTTATCCCCATTTTGAAGGACTGTCAGCCTGAGTCCTGGCTGATAGCTGGTAGCATGTGGAAAGGGATAATCCATCATTAAAAACCAATGCCAAAGTAGCAGTTAGATGCTTATGGGTAGAAACAGAGTGTGACTGTGTAGGCATCATTTCTTTGTAGGTAATTACTTTGTTATGTGCTGTGACTCGTGGGTCCCCAGCAGCAGGGAGATGTGAAGGCTGTTGGCTCAAGTGGGCTGGCTTCCCTCTTCGGTACCTGCTCAGTTGCTCAAAGTAAGTACTGAGTTATCTCCCCACCTTGTGATTAGCATTCCTTCACACACTGAAGCTGGTCTCCTGGAGAAAGTCTTATTTATCTAAATGTTCATTAATCTGATAAGCAATGGGATAGGTATTCTCACTTGCATAACACTGTTGAGCTGGCAAGCTGAAAGCATTTTACATATATTACCCTTTCATATATGAGGATTGGGAAAGAGTAGTTAGTTGGGAGTGTTGTAACAAGCAGGCCGATAACAGAAAAGAGCTAGGGAGAGCCTATGGAGTAAGGGGAGCAGGTGGATGCTGGAGGCAGGCTGGGGGTTGGCAAACAGGAGCAGTGAGAAAAAGGAACCAGAAGGAAAGCAGGCTGGCATGCAGTCAGCAGCGCAAACTATGCTGACAGGCAGAGCACTGTGTAGGTAGGTGGCACGCAATAACAGAAATCCATATACTGAAAGAGGGCAGATGAAAGGAGAAAAGATCAAGCCTCCAGGATTCACATGGTTTACCAGTAGTGGTCTGTAAAAGCGTGTGAAACAACCATGGCTAAGAGTTTCTTTCAGTGCTGCAAGGAATCCCAGAAACGTAAAGTAGAATATCAGGCATGTTGCTCCCTTTCTCTGTATATCTTGAATATTTATGCAAGCTCCTGAATAGAGTGCAAACAAAACACTGGATGGTTAGCATATTTTTGTAGCAAACATTTCTTTTAGAAGCAGGGGACAGAGGTCAATGCTGCCTGTGGAAGTCAAAGAAAAGGGACGGGAAAACAGTTTTTTTCGTATATATATAATTATTTATACATAAAGGATTATAAACAATGAGTCACAAGTCAGATGAAGACAGGCTAATCTCACAGTTTCTTTTTTCAACTTCATCAAGTTTTCAAATGAAAAACGTTAACGTGATGGAATAATGAGGAAGAAGAGATGGAAAAAATAAATAATTATCTGAGTGTGTGCCATTTCAATTATTTTTATTTATTTACTTATTTGCATGAGAAACAAATTTCTGTTTCATTGGAAGGACAATTGGGTGATTTGTCCTATGAGAGCATAATTTTCATATTTTCAGGAAGAAAGGACATGTGTATGCCAAAAGGCTGAAAATGGTTTTATCGTCTAGTGTAAGTAACTTCCTGAAAACAGTATCTGTTCTTTCTGATTTTAATACCATTTGAACTTACATATAATTTCAATTACATATAAATGCAGTAAAGTCAGGATCCATGTGAGTACATCATCCAAAGGGAAGCATAAAGGAAGAAATTATTTCCGTTCAAAAAACTGTAAAGGTGGAATTCTCTGCAGTGCCGGTGCCTGAAAATTAGGAATGGATAGCAGCTAACCTCTCACTTACCTGAGAAAAGTGTGTGTTCAAATATTGTTTTAGGGCCAACTTTATGGTCCAGTTGGGCCACATCCATTGGAGAAGCCAATGGAAAAACAGATCATGCACAGCAATTTTTGGTCATTCCAGAATAAACTCTTTTCAGTTTGGGTCTTGATGTGACATGTTATACCTGCTTTCTAAGTGTCACGCTGCTAAAGTACAGTGTGTCTGAATTCTTGCTAAGTACCGTTCGAAGCGGTAGTGCTTCAGAAATGAAAATAGAGATATTTTTTGTGCACTTCAAGGGCTCAGAAATGGTAGCATACAGAATTCCATAAGAAAGGATTTGGCTGCTGTCTCTTTTGGAGATACCCATTCTAATTCATACCTTCAATTCCCCCACAAAAGACAACTATTTTCAGGATGGTTTTAATTCTGTGCTACTTTAAGAATTCCTTTACCTGTTTTTTTTTTTTTTTTTTTAACTATTCTTATAAAAAGTGTTGGAAAAAAAACTATCCAGCCAAGAAAAAGCTTCCTTTGATGGTAGATCTACCCTGTTTTTCAAATTTTCATTGTGTGCTGCATTATATTGTGCCATCAGTGATGTCACTGACAGTAGCGTGGCTTTGTTCTTCGTGATGACTGTAATTGAACTTCTTGGTGAAAGTGTTCCTTGACAACACTTACCTTCATAGTAAGACAAAATGGGAAGCATTACAAACCCCGTTCAACAGATCTTGTGCTACTCCTCTTTATCTTCACCTGAAGAAAAGCTGCTGCTGGTACCGAGCAGATGGACATTTCACATTGTTTAGTGATCACTACTCCCCTGAGTCCTCAGTACCCTTTTAGCTGGTAATGGGAACACTGCAGTAATAGGTGTGGAATTGCAGTAATTTTATAAACACACTGTGAAAACAAGTGAGATGATAGGAAATGTATCCTTACTGAAGCCCTCCCTAGTGAAAGGAAACTTGCTCACACAATCTCTTGCTTTCATTTTTTTGTGGTATGGAGATTCAATCAGATGAGCTGCTCAGTTAAAGGTCAAAATGGAATTCTTTCCCACCCTTTCTCATTTTTCCAAGCCAAACATTTTATTGGCTGTAGTACAGTAAAACGAGAAGAAAAAAAGGGGCAATGTATCCTGACTAGACTAGGGGTTATCCCTCTTATTTTTAAATAACTCTGAAACCTTTCCAGCATTTTTAAATTTACCTTTTTGTTTGTTCGTTTAAAATCAGTCAAATTAATTCACATATTTCAATTGTATCTGAATTCATAGTGTTTTTGGACAGAGGCAGCCAGGACTGACTTAACTTTGGAGGAGGGTAAGGCAAATTTTGCACTGATTTACACACTTAGAATTCCACTGAAACCAATATATGTACATATCTGCAGAACACAGTTGAGTGAATCACTGTTTGCTTGCTTTGAACAAATACATGCATACATTTTTAATCCTTTGAAGGCTTTTCTTTCAAGTCCTCACTTAATTTCAAGTTACAGCAAATCTACCCTATTTCAGTAAATTTATCATCATTCCACCCCAGCCTGAACAAAATGTGCAGGGTCAATAGCACCACCAGCTTGAGTCTGCCTAGGTGCCAGAGATGAAAGGTCATGAACAAAATGTTATTCCTGATAAATGAAATCTGCTGCTGCTCCTTCCCTTTTTTTTCTGTGAAAGGCTGAGTCTTTCAGAGCTGCGTGAGCAGACTAGTAGAGTTACACCTGCTCTGTAAATGATAAGGAGAAATGAATGAATTTAATACCGTCAGCTCGTTAATCTGTTACCTGGTGGCCACTGCACTGAGGCCTGATCACAGTTTGCAAAAACTTGCATATGGTTGCCTGAAGTCTTATTAGTAATATCTGTGCATTCTATGAATGAATCCAATCTAGAGTCATATATAATAATCATAATGGGGTTTGCTGACAGGTATTAGCTCTCTCCCTCTGATAACCCAAAGTAAGTTTTTTTCATTATTCTTTCCAACATGGTAACCATTATTAAATATAATGCATGGCAGAAAAGTAATACTTTTTCTTGTTCTAACAATTGAAACATATAATGCAGTTGGAATGGACAATCCCTTGGTATTTATGGATTACAGTTAATTGCAAGCAGTAGAACCAGTGGGGGGACGTAAACTGTTTTTTGTTGTTGTTTGTATTGTCAACTACAAGAAGATTTATAGATAGATAAAATCTGTCTATAGGCATCTGCAGTTATTTTACGTACACTTGTCCTCAAAACTTTTCAGATGAATCCTAAAGCATTTACTTAATGCATGGGGCTGCACACAAGTCATATGAAAAGAATACATATTACTCAGCCTGAGGAATGGTGCAAGATTCAGATCCGTGACTTTGACCAAACCATTACATACACAAAATTCCCAAAGATGACAGATGACGAGGGCAGACTTGCTTGTGGACCCAGGATGCTTTGTTGGTACTCCCAGCTGGTGGTCACAGTCCAGTTTTGACCTTGAAGCCATGCAGCAGTTAGGATAGTGCATGGCTAATAAACCTCATCCCAGGACATGCTCATTGGGACACAGTGCAATGCTGAGGTTAACCATCAGACAGGAATGGTCAACCTGTGACTTCAGCTGCCTGTGACTCTTGAGCCCTTGCAGAATAGCTCCCATGACAGTGCTACATCACTTCACCAGCAAAAGGGCTGTGCTAACACAGGGCCACCTGGCAAATGCCGATCTCTAGGCATTATGCATGCTCAAGACCTGTACAGGGTCTCTTTGTCACACTGCCCTGGGATCCAATGTTGATAGAGCAGAGCAACACCTGGAAGCCAATGTCACCTCTGGTCTTCTTGGTGGCAGATGCATGGCTTATTTCTATGGGTGCCTAGCGATACAGACCTCTGCTAGAGCCAGGAAGGATGCCCATTCCTGTTGACTGCATGCTTGGTTTTTGGATTCAGAAGTGCCCGTCTCTCTCCACCCTTTCTACGGGAGTGCCAAGTACAGAGCACAGGTTTTTAGATGTCATATGAGGAATCACTTGACAAAAACTCTGAGAAGCTGAGTCTGAGCCATCTACTTCTTCCTGAGGCACCACTTTCATTACAGAGAATCCTGGTTGTCCTGATGTGCAACTGCCAGTATCTTTATATTTCAAACATTTTGCCATGTTATTTTGCTTAGTTGTATTGAGGGTGACTGAACACTAGCACAGGTTTCCCAGAGAGGTAGTGGAGTTTCCCTCCTTGGAGATACTCAAAAGCCACCTGTACATGGTCCTGGGCAATCGGCTCTAGGTGGCCCTGCCTGAGCAGGGGGGTTGGACCAGATGACCTCCAGAGGCCCCTTCCAATCTCGATCATATTGTGGTTCTCTGAATCATGTGCTTCCACAGACACATAATTTTATAATGTCTTATTAATTAATTAAATAATGTCTTACAAAGAAAGGTAGAAAAATAGGTGACAAATAAAGGAACTAAATAAATTTAGTTTGGGGGCTATATAATGAAAACACATCTTTTGGATAAATACTTTGAAAACACTCTAACTTCAGTACAATTTGTGAAAATGAGAAACCTTTGGGGTATAAAATGGGTACAAATAAACAGAGGTTTTTTTTGTTTAGGCTTTTTTTTTTCTTTTTTTTTTTCCCCTCTCTGTACCTGAACAATCTAAAATGTTGTTCTAATTGAAACCGTGAGTCACAAAGAGTTCCTACCACTACGAACACTGTCAGGAACAGGTCAGATTGACCCAGTGCAATTCAGTGTTGTGAGGGGTTTTAAGAGAAAAATGTACAATTACCAGATGGCTGGAGCTCATTTTGCATTGCTAAGTCATTTTGTCTGTTTCTGCTGCTTAATGCCAGCTGCATGAGAATAAGAGTATTGTTTTACGAGTGCTTACATGCAAAGTGCCTTTAAAACCCTTTCTGCTCTTCGTCTCAGTGCCAAACCTGATATAAACATTTATCTTTTTACAAATCATAGAAATAAGGAACCAGCCCCCTGCCTCTGTTCTCACCATGTAACACTAGGAGTGAGAGGGTACAGAGCTCCAACAAAGGTTGCTTAGGAAAATGGTCATATAATGGCCCAAGGAGACTTGCAACCTCTTTTTTGGTCAGGTACCAGAAGTTGGCACCTGCCTTACGTGGCTGGCAGGGGGGGTTGGTACCATGTGGGCAGCAAGCACGGAAATAAAAAAACTTGTAGTGTATTGCCAATAACTTCTCATGGCACTGTAGACCAGCACCAGTAAAACTGTCCCTTGAAACTGACTTCTACCCGTGTCTGCTTTTCTCTCGTCCTTTCCTAGGACCATGTGCTAACTGGCAAAACACAGAAAGCAGGAACAATGGGAAAAAGCAGCAGGATATGGTTTTCCTTCCATCTCATTGCATGGAAGAATGGCTCAGATTGCATGTAAGGAAAAGCCCAAGGATGGCAGAGAGAAGTGCATGTTGGAAATCAAGGGTTGTTGGACAGCCAGGGGATAGCCTCCCCCTGTGAGGCATTTCTCTTTCAAACTTCCCAGTTAATAATTAACTGTTCCCTTCTGGCTGCAGCACTCTCTTTTTACCTAAGTTGGTCTGTCTTTCCTCAGGAGCAGTCATATTAATAGATGCTGGAACTAGGAATGTAATATTCAGTAATTTTATGGAATATATAGTTTCACCTCCTGGCCATAGGCCAAGGCAAGACAGCTTCCAGAGGCAAAGGACATGTAAAATGTCACTGATGGATTTTGCGATGAAGAGAATGAGTGTGAACAAGCAGTCAAAGTGTAGGACCTCCCTGTGGCCCCCCTACGAAGTGTGCACCAGACATGGCTTCCTGGTAGGAGGTCTTTTAATCCCCAAAACAGACATTTTGAAAACTGCTATCTTAGTACTTAACTCCAGCTAGAAGGCATGAGCATATGATTTTCATTTGAAAATATTCTTTGAGACAATTGAGGGGGGAATAAAGTAAAACAAATTATTAACTTGCAGGGGCAAGTTTTTTTTTGTTTTTTTTTTAATACTGTAATATTCACGTCAATCAGTGTATTTTCTTTTCAGTTTTGCATATCCCATTAGGTAATGTGTTGTCAACAAAAAGAATATAATTTCAGCACCAAGGGCTTTTCATGTGATTATCCAAATCCTATTAATAATGCCTAAGGAACAAGTTCACTATTGGGTTTTACTGTTGTAATGTATGTGCATGCTTGGGGCATACATTTGAAATTCCCTGATCTGTATTACCTCTTATATTACTCAAGGTACAACTAGATGAAGTAGGTAAGGCTTGATAGCTGTTTAACATCCAAGGGCCAACCGTGTCCTGGGGTGCATCAAGCACAGCGTTACTAGCTGGTTGAGGGAAATGATTGTCCCGCTCTACTTCTGCACTGGTGTGGCCTCACCTCGAGTGCTGTGTGCAGTTTTGGGCACTACAATATAAGAAAGACATAAAACTATTAGAAAGTGTCCAAAGGAAGGCTACAAAGATGGTGAAGGGTCTGGAGGGCAAGACGTCTGAGGAGCAGCTGAGGTCACTTGGTTTGTTCAGCCCAGAGAAGAGGAGGCTGAGGGGAGGCCTCATGGCGGCCTGCAGCTTCCTCACGAGGGGAGGGGAGCGGAGGGGCAGGCGCTGATCTCTGCTCTCTGGTGACAGCGACAGGACCCGAGGGAAGGGCATGGAGCTGTGACAGGGGAAGTTCAGGCTGGATGTTAGGAAAAGGTTCTTCACCGAGAGGGTGGTCGGGCACTGGAACAGGCTCCCCAGGGCAGTGGTCACAGCACTGAGCCTGCTGGAGTTCCAGAAGCATTTGCGCAATGCTCTCAGACATGTGGTCTGATTTGTGGGTGTTCTTGTGTGGAGCCAGGAGTTGGACTTCCTGATCCTTGTGGGTCCCTTCCAACTCAGGATATTCTATGATTCTATGATTCTACAGCATCTCTCTCCATCTAATTTAACAGACTATCTAATTAATCTAATTAACAGACTATCCTTCCAATATTACTCTTTGGTACTGTCCAAACTGTCACAAATTAAGATTTCAAGGAGCTGAGGTATGGTTATAACTGTACAGTCCACAGCTATAGCTTAAAAACATAGCACCAGCCTAAACTGCATAATTAAGGAAGAAATTCTTTCCTCGGAGGGTGGTGAGGCACTGGAACAGGCTGCCCAGAGAAGCTGTGGATGCCCCACCCCTGGAAGTGTTCAAGGCCAGGTTGGATGAGGCTTTGAGCAACCTCAAGTTGCTTTCCACCTAGTGGAAGGTATCACTGCCCATGGCAGGGGGGTTGGAACTAGATGGTCTTTAAGGTCCTTTCCAACCCAAACCATTCTATGATTCTATTTCTTCTAACAAAATGGGGCTCAAAAAAAAAAAAAAAAAAAGTGTCTACCTTATCTGTTTTTTCTTCCAGTTCTGCCCATTTCTGTTTATCCCTGATTCTGATATCCTCTGTTACACTGATGATCTCAGACAGTCACTCTCTAAGGATACCTCTGAGGAGCTGGAACAATCTTCTTCTTGTTAATTACTTTTCTCTTGATTTTTCTCTGCTTTTGTTTCATTGCCATTCATAGAAAGGCTGAAGCAGAGAGGGTAAAAAGTCAAAAAAAAAGGAAGCATTGCTGGGAGAGAAGATGTTACAATAGCCTGAGTGTATGGAAAAAGAAATAGAGGCAGTAGCTCATAACAGGGTCTCTGTTTCTGTGAAGCGTATATAGGGAGCTGTAGTTCAGCTGTACTGCTATATGCATCTGGGCTAATGCATACAGTGTGTCTGTGTATACGTATGTATATCATATATGTTTTCTAGCATCATGTACATTCTGACTTTGTCATTGTTTGATAGCAAAGCACCTGATGGAGGCTAGAGAAACAATGAAAAAGAATTTACATTGCTTTGCAGTCTGAGTCCTGAGTGACTTGCAGCTGTTTTTGTGGGAGCTCTATGGGAATAATGGAAGGAATTGCAGATGCAGTAGAAGAGCCAATTTTTTCCTTAAGCTGCTGTATATGCACTGCAGAAATGCTGCGTACTCAATTTGGAGTATTAATCACAGAAAAGCATTCTTTTTCCTAAAATGAGAAGTATCACCTCTAGCTCAGTGAGTAGTATGAAGGGGTACAGTGGGAACTGGTGCATATGCTTTAATTAACACCCAGCTAACTATTTGAAATTGCTGTTTCATAGCTCAATATTGTCAACAATATAGCTGTGCAGACACAAAGCTGGAGGTCCTCAATGTTGTTCCATGTCCCAGCAGCAACTCCAGGTATCAAGGATCCCATTTTCAGAATGGCATGCATAAAAATCAAAGTGCTGTGTGTCCTTTATTGTGTTGTAAAAACCTGCATCCAGAATCCATATAGAAGCAAGCCATGTGCGTCAGGTAAAAATGACATTTTAAAAGTTGACATTCATAAAAATGTTTCCATCAATTAGGCTGAGGAGCCATGCCTGACATTTCTAAAAATTATTGTTAAATTCACATTGAGATCAATGCCTCCATCTGCACTGACTCCAGTGAGGCCAGGATTTCATTCCTTGACTTAAGCATCTTTGGCTATCTGTATCCCAAACTTAGTTGGTTGAGTTACCATGGCAGTCACAGCACATTCTCAAGTGTTGAATCTGAAGGTTGCTGTGCCAATAAAACAGTCCTGAGGTATGTATTTCTACCATCCCTAGAAAAATAGTGAAAGCCTCTGAAATCTTTGAACATCAGTGTCAAAATGTCTTGTGTTGTCACACTAATGCTTACCCTTGCTTTGAGAATAACAGCAGGTAGGCGAAATAACTCAATACAGGGAAGTGGAAATTAATATACATATCCCTTGCACAACCTTTGAAAGACTGAAAGCATTAATTGTGGATGATGGTTATCTCGTTTCAGCTATCCCTTAACCTGAATGTCTGTATCTGTATATTTCATTTTTGCACTTTTAGTTTAACCTCGTTGCTTTAGACCTTTTCCCACATTTTCTAATTAAAAATACATTGCCAAGGAGCCCACAGTGTCAAGCATAATTAGAGTGCTTTGATTCCTGTATTACAGTTACCAGACAGAACCCAATAGAGATGGGTGCTGTTGACTGGATGTGCTAACCAACTTTAAAACATCCTTAACTCTAGTCCTGAATACCTAAATTGCTTGAGATGTACTGGATAATTTTCAGCTTCAAACTGTCCACTGTAGACCAGTTAGTTCTCATTTGCCTCTCTTGTAATATTTCCAAGGGATATTTCTGGCACATTAGATAAGATGCATGTGCATATGACATAGTGTACTCGACATGAATGTGCAAGAAGTATTTCAAAGTGAAAGATCTGACAGAACGCAGATAAAGCATGTCTGCCTGCTAAAGAGCAGGATATATGACTGAATTTCAGGGTATTTTCTCCCTGGAAACAATATTACAATACATTGTCAGAGTTCCTGTTGAAATCTGGAATCAGCTGGGATCAATGCACAGAATCAAAGCATCACAGAATCCTTTAGGTTGGAAGAGACCTTCAAGATCACCTAGCCCAACCTATGACCTAACACTAACAAGCCCTCCACTAGACCATGTCGCTAAGCTCTACATCTAAACATCTTTTAAATACATCCAGGGATGGTGACTCGACCACTTCCCTGGGCAGCCTGTTCCAATGTCTAACAACCCTTTCAGTAAAGAAATTTTTCCTAATATCCAACCTAAACCTCCCCTGGTGCAACTTTAGCCCATTCCCCCTTGTCCTATCACTGGACACGTAGGAGAATAGGCCAATCCCCACCTCGCTACAGCCTCCTTTAAGGTACCTCTAGAGAGCAATAAGGTCACCCCTGAGCCTCCTCTTCTCCAGGCTAAACAACCCCAGCTCCAGTGGTTTTAGAGGTTTCCATGCATTCTGGGTAATTATCAGCTTAAAGGGGGCAGGGAAATGTGCAGATGAAATACCAGAGGAGTTTTCAGTCTTAGTATTTTAAGGACTTCTGTCTTTCTCCTCTTCCCTTTCCACATCCTTCTCTTTTCTCTCTCTTTTCTCTCTCAGACTCTGCTGTCTATGCCCTGAAATATGACTGGTCATCTTGGGAGTTCAGTACAGTCCCAAGGTAAATTTCTGATATGATTCCACTAAGGTTTGCTTTACAGCCACCATTGTTTCTCTTTTTTCTTTCCTTATTTGCAGCACAGTGTCAGATTTTCTTGTAGTTCAAGGCCATGGAGAACGCATTGCATACCTCTGAATATAGTCAAGGAACTTGCCAATTCCAGTCTGAAGACTTTGGAGACAACACAAACTTGTGCTTTTGTACACACATGAAAAGGTACACATTAAAAAAGATGTGACCCTCTGACTTTTTTTGACTAGATGCATATAGTGGTTCTCACATTAGCCACAGTGCCTTCTAAGTCACCCTCCCAATGAGCAATTATTAAAGATATTCACTTGTAAACAAGGCTTCTGTCTTTGTACCATTCTTGAACATCTGTTCCAACATGATCAAGTCGTCTGGTGATGTACTCCATAGAAATGTCTGTAAACTTAAAAAAAATCAAATCCTTCAGTACAGTTTAATGTTGCTATTATGTACTATGCCTTGAAAGATTTGACTGAAAGTAAGAATTATATAACATTGCTGCAAAAGAGTGAAGGCCTGCATTTGTGGGATAGAAAGATTTTATTTAAAATGAAGTAACTTAAGTCAAATGACAGGACCTTATTGAAGAGGAGAAACAAATGTATTTTAAACTACATAAATATAGTCCTGATCTATAGATATGTCCTTGTATAAAATCTTCACTTGAAGTCTAGTGTCTCTAGGTAAATTTTTACAGAGAATCAAGTAAGTGCAGTTAGTCAATCTGCAGAGAATGAGTACTTTATACTAGAAAAAAAATATCTTGGCACTTTTATGTAATTATTATGCTGTAGTTACATAGCATTTTCATATCAGTGATGGTGTGATGCTACAAAGCACAACTGCAGTGAGGGCAGAGTAGCCCAGCCAATATTTAAAATGGGACTTCTGTCTGAAGAAACTTGTTTGTGAGCTGCTGATGAAAGAGGTTTTACAGCGATACTGAGATAGTTTGACATTCAACTTTGTGACCAGGAGGTCCCTCCTAGTCCTGTATTCTTGTGTTATGCATATTAGTGAAGACTGGGACAAAGAGGGGTAAAAACAGTGAAGTACTGTATCTATTAAAGTAGTTCTTCCATTCCATTTCCATAACACACTTATCCCTTGCTTCTCAGTATGTACTTTCAAGAATACAGCTTAAAATAGGAGTGGGAATTAATTTTGCTCAGTATAGGTTACTATGCTTGTGCTTAAACTGACAAGCATATGTGCTTAAACTAACTTAAGCATATGGACGAATCGTGACTTTTCCGTGATGGAGCCAATGACATAAAGACAAACTCTGTTGCTTAATTCAGTAGCAAGAGAGAAGGAAATGGAAGAAAAACTATTTTCTGTCCATTCCATGTAACCAAATTATTTTTCTGTGCTGCATATCTTTAATAACTTTTGAAGCTGTTTGCAAAGTGCCTCCAACATGCGTCATTGAGGAGCAATACAATCCTCTTTAGTAAAGCAAATACAACCTACAGAAGATGGGACTGAAGCTAAAAACACCCCTTCTGATGGAGTGCAGGATGGATAATGGACACAATAGGTAATATAATTACATTCATGACGTAATGTCACGTCATGTGCAATGACATATATAATTTCTATGTGATGTAGCAGTAAGTACTCCCCTAACAATACATAGCACTTCCCTAACAAACGTAACATTTCTTGCCCACTTTTGTATATATTTTTTTTGCTTCTGTCCTACCTCGTAGATAGTTTTGTACCTCTTTTTTCATCTAATAGATCTATTTGCAATTATAGTAATTTATATTGTTATATTAGGTTATATATTATGTTACATTTATGTTATATATGTTATTATATTGATGTCTATAATTTATATAGACTTGCTGACTTTCAGACCTGACTTAAAGGAGAAGCAACAAAGACCCAGGAACTAGTATCAATAATGTAAGGGTCTGTTGAGACCAAAAGCCACTTTTCTTTAGAAAAGCAAGTGCTATTCAACTGTAAGTATTTTCCAGAGTACTGTTAACGCCCTTCTAGACAATATGAGAATATTCCATATGAGACAGTGTACAATTTTGATTCTCCATGCTGAGGAAAGATGAACTGAAATAAAAGAGGAATAGATGCAGAAAAGAGCTGACAGAATGGTAGCAATTGATAGAGAGCCTAACCCACTTGGATGTTTTGGACTAGCAAAATGAGAGCTGAGAAAAGACATGAGGCAGTGGCACAAAAATAAATAAATACACACTATCTGTGAATGAATTCAGAGGAGTTGAAACTGAAAAAAAAATAGTCTTATCAAAAAAATGAACTTCCAGAACAGAATATTATCACAAACATAGGCCAAACTTGTAACTTGTATTGCATTAAATTTGATCAATTTATGCATGAGATCATATGATACGATTGCCCTGCTTTTCACAGAATGCATAAATCTTATTAACAGTATGGCACAGTGAGAGGATTCATTTCAGAATGTGACCACAGTAAACAGAGGATCCATTTTCCTTAGTGGTCAGCTGTGTTCAATGCAATGACAAATTGAACTGTTACTTTACCATCTCCAAAAAGTGACTGCATTCCATGGCCTCATCTTTTGGTTTTTCATATGTCCTCTTAATTGAAATCCAGACAGCATCATCCTTATGGATCTCCATTCTGTAAGAGTGGAAAATCAGAGTATTAAACAATCAGTTTTGCAGCGAAATGGTACTATACAATATCATTTCCCATGTTTGAAATACAATAGCTCTGTAAATTTGTCACAATTCATTAATTTTGCAAAGAGAAAAAAGAAACTATAAATTAAATGCTCCCTGTGATATTCTTTTAATATTCACAATTATAAGTACTATAGATATACTATATGACTTATTAGGACTCTGAGTATAGGCCTCCAAATTAACAAAACAGGAAATACTTGCAAAGTAAGTGCTACTTAGTTCTGCTCTTTCTCTTTTTCAAAGAAGATCCCTCAGTCCAACTATGTCTTACTAGAACTGGAAGTCAAGTGCATATATATAGATATGCACAAACGTGTGTGTTGAAACAAGTACAGAGAGATATGCACATTATTAACTTCTCAAATACTGCATACACTTATGTATGAATTGGGCAAGATTTAACTTTTTTTCTGTGGGGGTGAGCAGAAAATAAAAACTTACCCAAACAACAAAGTTACATGGAGTAAATGGTGGTGTCAGGAAAGCTGATTTTGCAAACACTGCTCATGGTCACTTCTCATTTATTACTGAAGAAAGCAGTGCACATGCCAGTACTGCAGAACAGTCAAGAACATTGACACCTGTTTCCCATGCTAATCCCATATTAATCTGCACCTGAAGTCTTGCTCCAACTGCCAATCTTACCTGATAATATTTTCCTGCTTTGTAAAAACTACTGTCTCCAAAGAGAGCTTGGCTCCCTATCCCTTTGTTTAAGCTATCATTTTTGGAAGGAGAAGGCACAAGTTATCATTGCAAGTCAGTCAAGTTAGGGGCTTGGATGCAGTTCCTTGTTAGCCTCCTAATCTGTTAGATTCTCCATAGTGGTATGTCTTTTTTGCTAACATATTTTGGTGCAACTGATTCTAGTCTATATTAAAACAAAACTAAATATTTAACCTCCTTACTTTTCAGTAAACATATATGCACTTTACACAGATTTTGCGTAGGTGCTCACACACACACACAACTGCAGTTGCAAACCAAACCACAGGCGCGGGATGTACATTATTGCCTCTTTTATAAATGGAGAAAACAAAACCCAGAGGGGCTATATTTGTGCCTGCTGTCAAATACCAACTCATTCATGAATTCAGTCAACTTTAGGTCTCTGTTGCAATCAAGGTCGGTGATCTGTTGAAGCACATTATTTCCTTTATTATTATTTTCCTTTACTTCCCTTAAAAAAAAAAAAAAAGACGCAAACAAACAAACAAAAACCATCACTGTTTTCAGTTTAAAATGGACCGACCTCCATCTTCTTTTTCTTCTTTTATTTTTAACCTACCTGTTTAACATTGATAAGTCGTGCTCTTCTGACATAACCTGTGTTTTGAAAGCCCATTGCCAGTAGCTGCTCTGTTTATGCCACACTGGGGAAGAAAACAGAGTTTCTTTCAGATTGTAAGACCACTTCAGCCAACTCTTAGACACATTTCAGCTGTGTGAATTATGAAGTTAAAGTGCCCGTGTACAACATGGCACCAGCAAAGTCCTGACAGACATAGACTGCTATTTTATTTTTGGAAAATCAGCCTAGGGTTATTGTGGCTGGCTTGCTGACAGACATCATGTATTGCTATTCATACAGAGAAATGTTAACTATAAAATCAAGTAACCTGAGGGTTTGGAATTATACTTAAATTTTTAATAAGTTGTCAAAAGCCCACTTTACAGCATTCATTTAAAATTGGACTGAGCTGCTCCACTGTCACTTAATATGCACTTACCCACTACCAATACCAGGAAGGGGAAAGGGGGCAGGGCTGCAAACCTCCACTATGAAAAGTATTTCTGCTTTCTATTTTGTTCTATGCTATTTTGACTGTCTGGGCACATCTGCCCCAAATGGTCAGACTGGATTGCCATATGAATTTCCAATCCATGCCCTCCCTCCAGTATTCAGTTCCCCTCAGTGTGATCCGGCCAGTGGTTTCCATACCTCAATGGTATGGCTGTGTTTTCTTCCCTCTCTTCCTTTTCATTTCTCCATGGATCTTTCCTGGCCCCCAAATGGCATTTGCTTTGAAAAGCACTGTTTCATCCTTCCCCTCAGCAGGGTTTGCAGCATGCCTCTCACAAGTCTAAATGCACTGTCATGGCCCTGGAAGGTTTCTCACTTCACAGACAAGGGGATTGTGGCTTATACCTCTTCAGCAAAAGGCAAATCAGCGCAGTCTGCTTTTTATGTGTCAGTTCTCTGTAAATAGCTAAAGAACAGGTATGCCAGGATGGAATCATTACGATTGCATTGTTATTGTAGGACTATTACATTCATTATCCTTGTGTGCTGACTTCCTTCATACTTCCATCATGCTTTTTTAAAGGGGCCTGTCCTAAGCAGGTAGCACGTAGCACTTAGCCATACAGGGAGGTGCAGAACAATTCTCATCAAAGCAGAGGTCTGGCTCCTTAAAGCGGATTATGGTTGTTTTTACAGGCTTCAGTCCTGCAAACAGTCTGAAGTGACCATACTTGTGGCCTCTGTGAAGAAAACACACTACCTCTCTTCTATTTACTGATGCTGGGGGGAAGGGAGGGAAACAACCAGGACCACCTGAGGAAATAAAAGAGATTATAGTGATGTGACATGTTTCCATTAAAATGCTTATGGAAGCTGAGCTATTTTCCAGACCATCCTTGTAAAAACAGGTGAAGAGGTGGAGGGTAAGCCAGATAATCAATTGCTCTAATCAACATCTGATGTCAGTGTTGAAAGCCGAAAAGTAGAGGTTATGGATTGCAAGGGATTTCTGGCCATAGGTAGGTTACGGCCACAACAAGCATCTTGGCTATGTCGTCGTGGTTTCCCACAAAGGATACAAAGCCCCAGGAGCTCTTTTACTACTAACAGTTCCTTGTTAAAAGCCCCAGTAAAAACAGTGATAAGTTCTTCCAAGAGGAAGATGGTGGAGACGTAGGGAATGAAAAATTACACATTGCTATTGATGCTCCTGTCTCCTGTGCAAATACACCTGTGAGAACCACAACCTGACAAGTTTGTCACACTTTGTGTTATTTTATTTTTATTTTTATTTTCCAGGAATAATGGCTGCTATCAAAATTGACTTCCCCACTTGGGCTAGCAAGCAGTTCTAGTTCAATGTGCTCAATCCAGGGACTACTATTCAATGTGGAACTCAAATGACTACAATACCGAGTATTGCTATCAGGCACACTCAGAATTTGGAGCTGAAAACTGTACCTGTCCTGTGCATACTTCTCTCTGAAGTATGCCTTGTTGCAAGGTTAGTTATATGGTTATATACAACTACATATTATCAATAGAAGGACTGATTAGTTTCATTAGTGCTGATATGAAGTCAATTCAACAGTTCTATGATAAAATATATTATTGCTACAGCAGAAATTGTAGAATCAATAGCAGAAACATCCCAAGCTATCATTAACTCTTTTTTTAAGTATATAACAATGCCATGTGTAATAATTTTCATCTGTTGTATCTGTAAACATTTTATTGCCTTTATCAGCCATTGTCTTTATTATGAGTCTTTTGTGTGGGAAGATGTTTTCTCTGAGAAAACAGACTTTGTGCAACTGTTGCCAGCACTCACCAGTTCTACACTTCCACTTTAAGGCTGACACATTAAGTTTAAATACTACAGAATATAATGGAATGGAATAGAATAGAATAGAATAGAATAGAACAGAACAGAACAGAACAGAATAGAACAGAACAGTTGGAAGAGTCCTACAAAGATCATCAAGTCCAACTGCCTGACCACTTCAGGGCTAAGCAAAAGTTAAAGCATATTATTACAGGCATTATCCAAATGCCTCCTGAACATTGACAGGTATGGGGCATCTACCACCTCTCTAGGAAGCCTGTTCCAGTGTTTGACTACCCTCATGGTAAAGACATTTTTCCTAATATTTAGTCTGAACCACCCCTGGCACAGATTTGTGCCATTCCCTCATGTACTACCGTTGGTTACCAGGAAGAAGAGATCTGCACCTCCTTCTCCATTTCCCCTCCTCAGGAAATTGTAGAGAGCAATCACTTAATTAACTAAAAAGCCTTCTCTAGGTCTGATAGTGAGATGAGGCTACACTTGCCAGATGTCCTAGAGACAAAGTGGGGCAGTGCTACCCTTGCCCCTTCCAGCTCTTTAGACGTTACTGGGGGTTTCACCAAGCCTGCATGCTTTAAAGAAAAGATTTCTAATGGTCAGGGTTTACCTTAACATAAAGCTTTGTCTGAAGCATGAACAGACCAGGCCAGTAATCAACAGCAACACAGCAGTGTTGTTCTTTGTTTTGAATAAGCGACATATCCTGCTAGAAGAAGATCTAAATCTTGCTGTTTGTTTATTACATATGTATCTGTCTGGCTATCACCTATCTGTTCATTTATCAAAACAAGCTTTTTTAAAAAGTGTATGATACAGAATTTGTAAATGGGACTATGTCAAACATTAAAGTAGAATGTGACTGTGCAAGGGAAGGGGAGATGGCTGGATGTTCAAGTAAGGTTTTTTAACTCTCTGACTTTTAAGGCCTCTGACTCATAACTTTAGCAATATATATATATATTAATGTAGTTTCTTAATATGGGAAATAACAACAGTGTCTTCTCTACATGGCAGTTTTTCCCCTTTTGATGAGGCACCTCTGAAATACTGATTGAATTTTCTCCTTCACACTCTGAGAGGCAGGTGTAACTACATATGTCTGGGAATGGAACAGCAGTAGAAGCACCTTTATTTGTGGAGGACTTGGAGGAAAGGGAATGGATAGGCACTATGCAAGCCCAGTGAGCAAGGAGGTGTCCAGAAGCACCGAAAGCAATTATGGGCTGCAAAAGAGGACAATGGCTAGCAGCCTGGGGCAAAAGCATGTGTGCAAGTGAGTCACATTGTGACTGTTCAACAAGGGTTCAAAAGCACCTTTCCCTCTGGGTTATTTCCACACTGAATATTTCTATTATCCCCTTAGGATTCTGTAATTATTAAAATGTAACCTGGATTTTTTTTTTCTCAATAGGGAAAATACATTTTTCTTAACTACACTTTTTAATGATTTTTTTTTTTTTAACGAAATAGTGGAAAAAAAGAATCAGCTACAGACAGAGATCAAGACTGAAAAAAAATGCCTCCTTCAAGGTGAATGTATCAGAAAGTGATGAGCTAGAGAAGAGAGATATCAGAGAGGGAATATCTGGATATCAGGAAGGGTCACTGCAACTTACAGGAGAGAAAAGATGAAAGTTTGTGTTTAGGATCCTAAAGGCAATCCAGCCCATAGGAAAAGTCATTACCGGATTTTTATGATGGTAGCTTTTGTTATCTGCTTTTTTTCTTTTTTTTTTTCTTTCTTTCTTTTTTTTTTTTTTTTTTTTATTGCTTATTTCTCTCTTTAAATCTTGACTTGTTAAAACATCAGAAAACATAAAGAGGATCAGACTTCGGAGAGTTGCAACCTGCTTGAATATTTGCTAATATGCAGTCAAGCTGTGACTCATGATGGTGACTTCTGACTTCTCTTTGAGGCACTCAGCTATCTTGGTTTATGTCAGATCTGTAGTCTCAGACAAAGCAAAAGACAGCGGAAGAGGAAAAGCCGGGTTGGAGAATGTTATGTGAATGTTAAGTACTAACAGCTGACAGTAGAACATCCTGGTTTTAGCATGTGGCTGTGAAGAAGAAAGAACAAAGGTGCTAAGACAAATTGCTGCCAATCCTTTTGAAATTTGAAATGAGGAACTGAAATTCTCTCAGACAAATAATCGGACTGAGATTCCCACCTGACAGCCATAAAACCAGTGATGTGCTAACAGGGGATCCTCGGGGCTCCTTGTTATACTCTGCCAACAAACATGAGTGAAAACTTGGAGTGAATTCTGTCTCCGATGTTGAGCACTTCTGCCATGAGGTATAATCTCAGAAGTTCATTAAAAACACATCATAGGACGCCACCCCCTTTTGAACATTATGAATGTCAACACATCTTTGTTGTAAATGACTCAGATGTACTCAGACTCCTGAAAAGTAAAGGGAGAGAGGAAGGGGGATTTTCTCTTACTATACGCGCTCCTTCTCTCCTTGTAGAAAGTAAGAACAATAAGCGTCATTGACACACACACTGAGCTACAGTCCCTTGGAGTATATTAAAAACTACTCACCTTCCCCCAGTTCTCAAGGACAGAAACGCCCTGGAAGAACAGGGACTGGAGATATTACCAGGTCAAGGACAGCCAGGGACCATTTCAGTTATCATGCAGAGAAATATCTTCTTGTACTTCAGGCAAAGGTGAGGTCCTTTGGCTATGCAGGCCAATGTCCCCGAGAGACAAAGCTAAGCATGCTGCTGTTGAAAGGGGTCTCTGGAACAGGAAAGGGTGTTAAGGTGAGCAGAGCTCTTTTGACCTTCTTGAGCCTGATGTTTTGCTTGGAACCACTAGATTTTAGTTGAGTTGCTCTGACTACTAGCTGTATGTTGGACTTCCCAGATTTATTTTGCCTTTGGTCAGAAGAGCCTGATAGTTGTGTTAGTGAACAATGTCTGATGTTGTCTCTATCCTGCAGCCCAAGTCTCCCCAAGCACAGACTGATGTCATATAGGCAGCATCACACTGACTGGGCCAGGTCCTCTGTGGTCCTCTCTGCAGTAAAAAGAGAAAAAAGAGGACACTTCTAGTATTTGGAAAACTACTTCTTGTATAGGCTCCTTACATTTTGCAGAGCATGCCTACAGAGAGCATCATGGAAAAGCATCAGCCATCAATCAGCTGTACTACATGACCTACATACACACACTTACACAGGAGATTTCTGGTAAATCAGACACGTGTTTCATAATTGTGAGGGCCTTCATGCATTGCCTAAGGGAAAAATAAATCATGCCTGCAAACTGATCCCTTCTATCTCACCAAATGGATTAGCTTATTGATCAGAAAGTTATTCCTCTTGTTTTGGTTGTTGCATTGTGTTACTTCTGATATGCTGCTTTCCACCATTATTCACTGCCCAGCATGATGAGACAGTCTGATACAATATGCATGTGAACCAAAAAATTAATCAACAACATCAAACATGAAAAAAAGCCATTGATCATACAAACCATGTGTCTGAGAGCACGAGAGTGCTTTGAATTATAGCCTAATCCAAGGAATGAATCTGTATCTGACCTAATTAGGGGTAATGTCTTCACAGAGGAGTGGACTGGGGATAACACAAACTACTGAGCCATAGTACCCACTGCTGACATCATATGCTTCTTATCAAATATTGAAACTCCTTTCCTACATTATTATCCTAGATTATTGCAGATACAGGGAAAACAGAACAAGTACTTCTTTTCAGACATAGGTTCATGTTGCAGTTGTGGATGCTGTTTTTACCTCTTTAGTTGCCTGCCCCTGCCTTGTGGTCCTGTTTCTATTTTTAACTACCCCTATGAATGCATTGCCTCTGAAAGCATAGGGTGTAATAAAGAAAATAAAGGCCTAAGTGTAAGGGGTGGAAATATTATGGTATTTGTCCTGGGGATGTGACAATCTACTGTTTGAGTCTCAAGTCATTCACATAGATAGCAGATAGCTGCATCACCTCTTTATTTTTTTTGGACTGGTAAGGACCACCTTCTCTTAATGCATTCAGACTTACTTGAGCCAAAGTGAAATTGCAGTAAAGTTGTTAGTTTAAATATTCAACCCAGGAGCTTGTTATTATTATCCATAATTATCAGTACTCTGTTGCATTACATATAGTATACTGTAGAGGATTGAGTCAGTAGGGGCTGGGCTTCCACGATGCAAAGACTGGCTAGAAGCTGTGAAGCTCTTACGTGTTGTTAACCACCAGCTGCTTGGACCAGAATTAGAATAAAGCAGATCTCTTGCAATTTGCTAAGGGATCCCCAGTCACAATGTGCTTCACGGAATTATGTGAATGGTAGTTCGTGAAGCTAGTAGTTTATATATGAGGGTGAAAGTGGAGCCAGAAGGGGAGGATGAGGTAACAGAAAAACATACTAGGATTTTGATACAGCATGAAGGAAATAATTCAGTGCTGCAATATAATAAGCTCAAAATTGAGAAGGGTGGAGTCATATTTCACAACCTTATTCAAGCCATATCTGAACTTTCTGGTGTCTCCTTTTGCTGTCATTAATCATCACCTTTACACTGTACTTCTCTTGTCAGCCCCTTTATCCCTCACCACTCCCCCCTTCCTCCAAACACTTGCTCAAAGCTGGAAAAGCAGAGCACAGCAAAGGAAGAAACTCAGCAAGGATCTGGATAAACAGGTTTCTTAAAGTGTCCCTCCCTTTTTGACCTTCTTTCTCATTCTGTAACCCTAAAATACCATTTTCTTGTGGCGTAACAGCAAGAACATACTTATGCTATGCCACAGGAAGACCCTAACTGTTGGGAAGCTCCAGAGGGCAGGTCTGTTTCAACTGTCAATGTCCATCTTGTTCCAGACCCAAACGCCTACCTCACCCCTTTTAAATTGTTCTTCTCAAACCTTTGGTGAAACCTCTGTGCTCTCAAGCATCACCTGTGTAGTTATTCCTTACAAATCCATCAGACCTCAGAAAGTTTTTGGGCCAGAAACCCACAGGGTTAGCAGATTGCACGAGCTCACTGCTTTCTTGGTGAGGACCATACTGTGGTTAATCTTCAGGTTTACCACAGCAGCATTCAGGATGGACAGCATGTTCACCTTTTCTATTGATCCATTCAGAATTCACTGTAGAGATCACAAGACTGCTATTATTGGAAAATCTTCATTCCATCATGCATGTGTTGGGAGGATAGCAGCAAGGGCCATAGCACATTGTGAGAAATATATTGGCATACTTGGGACATGCTAAATGGGAGTAAAGCACAATATAGGTCAATGACAGTGCATCCTAGAGTTCACCATAAATCTTGGGTGCTCCTGAAATATCCACGTTATTTTAAATTGCTCTGAGGATACCTGAGATTGTATACCAACAGTTAATATGTGGATGGGTCTTCTTTTTGTAAGAAAATGGTACTTTGGCTTTGATAGGTTTTAAACGCCTTGACTCTTCCTTCTTCTTGCTTTCAGTATGGAGAAAAAAAATCTAATAGTTTGGTCTTTGAGGGCTAACATAATTTTGAACTCATACCTATGTTTTTTTTCTCACATGCCTTCTTTTCTTCCCAGTGCTCTTCCCCTGATTTTTTGAATATCAAAATTAAATGAATCTGAATGCTTCTGATTTTTTTTTCTGTATTTTTTTTTTTTTAAAGGAAGAAAAAAATGCATTAAACTTTAAGGATTCTGTTGCAAAGCAGTAAATTAGCTTCCCAGATCCATAACCCATCAAATAGCTGAGTGATAGCTATGTCATGAATGGCTTTAACATTCCATGAGGGAACTTGATATTAATTTGGAAGTAGAATACAATACCTTGAAGATTTCATGCCTAGGGATATTTTTGCCTTCAAAGTTCATGAGCCATGCTGCTGCTTAGCGAAATAAACTTATTCTGTGTACTTTTTATGGATTTTATTAAAAAGAGTAAGCTGGGCAATATATGCATAGCAAATATATTGCTGATTGTAGAACAGTTTTAGTAACCTGAGGTCATAACTGAAAATAAATCTTTGAGCAAATAGGATCTGTAGTCAAATTAATACAACAGGTAATCAGGCCCAATTAAGGTGCTGTCTATTGGAGGAATAATTGTGCTTTCACTTTATTCAGGTTGAACTGTAAAGGGGAGTCTAGGTAACAGAGAAGTAAGACTCTCCAACACTTTTTTGTATCTATAGGATGGAAATACTCATAGGATCTAAGTGTCCATTCTCATCCTAGGCCTAGTCAGATTCAACCGTTTAAGCAAATAGCATATGCCTTTTGACTCAGCTAAGAAAAAGTATAGCAATTTCAGGGCTCACAGCACCTTCCATTTTAACTTTTCTATCTTCTGATCTCTTATTATGTGTCCTTAGTTAATTAGTATTTTACTCAGTGATTGCCTGATGATTAAATCAGTCCTGCTTTATCTAGACTCTCTTTTAAACAAAATTAATCCAATCCAATGAAAATGAAGCTTATTCCCACTACTAAAGATATCATTCCTCTTCCCTGTCTTTTCCCTGGCAGACACACTGGTGTAACTTAAAGGAATAAGAAATAAAGGTATTCATCCTTATAACACAAGAGAAAAAGGAACAAAGAGTTTAAGCTCCTGCTTCATTTCTCAGCATGTGCAAGTTTTGTAGTTAACTTTTTCAAACCATACGCTGGAGGCTTAGCTAGAGTTTGCAATCCATGTGGCATCTCTTACCACACTACAGAATGGTTAGGCTGCTTTTGACATTGCTCTTTCCAAAAGAAGCAGCTTCATGTGGTCCTGCATTTTGTTGAAGGCATCAGGACAGGGTGTAGCTTCCCTTCAGTAGGTTCCTTACTTTCAGTGGAAGCATCCCCATTTGCGCTGCCTTGTGAACACCCTTTCCAGCTTAAGAACGCAGGGGATACTTCTGCCACTGAACAGCTTTGATTTTGCCACGTCAGCTGAGATTGGCTGCAGATCAGAGCTCTTTCAAAAGGAAAAAGACAAGGTCCTTCCATGGAAGGCTGTGCAGTTCACTCTCTCTGAGAAAATGCACACAGGACCCACAAATAGTGCCCCAAAAAATCATAGAAGAAATTCCTCATCTAATGAACATATTCTTACTGATTCCTCTCATGGTAATTACTTCAGAATCAAGACTTTTTACTGATAAGTATTAGTGAAAAAATATGCATAAATGCATGGCATGCCCCAGTGCAGTTTGACTAAAAAACTAAGTCGCTCTTATATTTTCTCAGGGTTACCTTTACTTCTAAATTATCCATGTCCAAATTAAACACGGGTCCTTATTCCTCAGAGGCAATATAAAATTTCACTGTCTGGAAACTGTGCTTCTGTTCTTTCAGGTTAGACTCATGGTATGAAGTCAATAAGCCCAAGAACAATATCCACCAAGTGCAGATGCTCAAACAGTCAAAGCCATAATCAACTGACATTTGGAATTATATATTGGAAGCTGAGGCAAAGTTTTTACTTTATTAGGTGTTAGAGAGCCAGATACAGAGATGTGAGACAACACAGAAGCAGTGTCAAGAAAACCATTTTACCCCTAGGATCTGGCACACAAACACGCCAAAAGCATTTTTTTTAAACAACTAAAAGACAATTTAAACAAGCCAGTGGACCATTGGTTCAACACACAGTGCAGGTGTAGACTTAAACATTCTCCAGACAAGCTAATTGATTAAGGAAAGTCATTACTTATATCTCTTGAGTTTACTAATGGGAGACCTGAGGAGTTTAAAAGCATATCAGGTTTCTAAAAGACTGACTCTGGACTGCATTTCAAAGCACATCAAATGCTGCTGTACCTCGACTGGATATTTGATACATACCATGAAGCAA
The DNA here is from genome assembly GCA_013399115.1 of Anseranas semipalmata. Lineage (NCBI taxonomy): Eukaryota > Metazoa > Chordata > Aves > Anseriformes > Anseranatidae > Anseranas > Anseranas semipalmata. The sequence continues at coordinate 384,157 of VXAA01003069.1, forward strand.
ACAGGCAGCGCTGCATTACTGCAGCGAGGGGAGGTGGAGGAAGTGCCTTCTGCACATTGCTACATAGGGGGTCTGTCCGGGCTTTTCCTCCATGCTACTTAGGATAATTACGCAAAGCACCCAGACAAGAGCCATCTGTGCTTAGGGTCACATCGTTCCTCTTCCTTTTCTTAACCGCAGCCTCTCCAGTCCCTGAGCCCCGTGGGTGGGCTGGATCCATCCCAAAAGCCTCACCTGCACCTGCCAAACTCAAACTGCTACTACTGCCCCCAGCATAACTTTGAAATCCTCCAGCAGATTTAGGGTGGGTGTTTAATTAATTTAGTTATTTATTTAGACAGGAGTGGTGCTTGTAGGAGAGCCTATGGAAGAGAAAATTTTAAATTAAAACTAGATGTGGCACTATTTGAGATGTAAATGCATTAGAAAACCACATAGGCTGGCCTTTCAGGAAATGTAAAAGATGATGCAATAGGTATTTGCCATCTCTAATCTTTATTATAAGCATCAACACTGGATTAAAGACAAAGTTGGATATTTCTGCTCAAATTACTCAGCCTGAAACAGTTAACAGTGATATTTAAATTGTCATCATTAGATGTCAGAGTCAATGCTCTTCTGAGACAAATGAAGTTGTTCACACTTCTCCAGAAAGTATTGCTCCTGACTGCCTGCTGATTCTGTCAAACAACACTGCCTTTCTTCTCATTCTTAGGGTTGTCTTGGCAATCATATAGTTTAAAAATCCTCAACTTTAGAAAAATGAAAGCATACACTTTGCAGAAACCGAAGACAACAAGAAAGATCTGAACTGCTGTCTGGATTGACATGCAGCAATTGGAACTGCTGTGTGTCCTGGTCAGCACATGCTGGCCAGGCATGATTTAGTCAATACTGAAGTGAATTTTAAAGTTCTGAGTGCAAATATTATACAGATTTTATAAACATACTGTATTTTCTGGTACTCTAACTAGCTTAGATGTATTCTTATGCAATCACTTTGCATCCATAAGCTATTTCTTATAGAAACAGTTACTGTCCATCTTCATATTATATGAAATATTATGCAAGCTGTTATGCAGCTTGCAGGCTGTATTTTTGGCTTATTATATTGAGAGTTAAATCAAGCTTCACACATCAAGGTGAGTTTATATCTCATACTACATTTAAAGACAAACTAAATACCTGTTCTGATGTTAAATGCCAAAATATAATATTTATGTCCAGCGGGATTTGTGATCTAGGTATGTTTTCATCAGGAATTCATCTCTTGTTTAGCTGTTAGTATGAAGGAAAGAGGGATCAAGAAAAATAATGCCCAAATAAAAATAAAATAATTTCATGGTGACAGATTTTTCAGGTTTTCCTACAGGAAATGAAGAATAGCTACTCAGTGAGGTGGGATCTTGCCTGAAATTAGAGTGATATCATGAAAGACTGTAAGATGTCCACACAGACTGGTAATGCTTTAAGGGACAGAACAAATGGCATACAGAATCCAAACTGCTGTTTGCTTTGTCCAATATCTTGTTTACAAAAATGACTGACCTTAGTTGTTGTGGGGAAGAAGAAACCCCTGGCTCAGCCTTTTCCAGTATGCAGTCATAGCATTATCTTTCTCCTATAAATGTATTCTCCAAATACACAGAACAGTTACAGACGGACACCACGCTCCGTCTTTGATACACCTTCTGATGCACCTTTTTCAGCTTTAACTAAACTAACTGTACACAGTCTTACTGTCTACGGGGGTGCATCACTCCTTATTAAAACATGTCACAACATTGGTCTTTCTGGAACCTGGCTGTGTCTGTGCAGAGCATGGTGACGTTGTGCAGAGCACCCTGGTAGTTCCAAATGGGCTGTGATGCAGAAAGCAAAGCACTGTGTCCAACCACTGGTGGTACAGGTCTCTGCTCTGTCCCCTGAAGTGTAGGTGCTCATCCAGAGCTGCTCTGTTGTGACACTGCAGTGTGCCTTGTAGGTAAGACTCCTGTAGCAATAGGTTCCACAGCATATTCCAGGGATTTCAGGTTTCCATCCCTGAAGGTCTTCTGGAATTTGGTGTTATGAGAGTTGTAATGGGATTTGCTGATTTATGTCATTCAATACTACATTTATTTTTAAACCTGTGTATCACAGCGGTCTCTTTCTTATGGTCAAGAGAAGATTCTTTGCAAACTTACCTTATATGATCTTTGCCACCCTTTGTGCTTTTCAGAAACCCTTCTTGTTTTTGTTTTGTTTTTTGTTTTGTTTTGTCTTGTTTTGTTTTGTTTTGTTTTGTTTTGTTTTGAGTTGAGATGACAACCACTGCACCTGTTATTTTGCACAAGGCTGCACCACTGACTTCCATTGTGGCACAATTCCTTTTTCAGAAAAGAATCTTGGAAATTTGCAATAATGCCACCCACCAGCTTGACAGACCACTATAAATGGGCCTGATGCATCTCCCAGTGTGTGTATATAATTAACTAACAAGGAAACTATAAAGAATTAAAGAACATGATGTATCAGACCTTGGTTTTCTGTAGGACCAATGGAATTTAACACCGTCTTGTATGTTATTACCTTATTCAGCTGTTATCTGTAAGTGTCACAGAATTAACACCCCTTTGTCCCACCTCCAAAATATGAATGCTAGAAGAATGTGGTCCACAAAAGTATATAGGATTTTCCTTTAGGCATCTAGCACTGGAATCTAAATAAGACATAAGATTGCTTTGATAGCACTGTATATCAGTAGAAAATAGATGGATTCCAAAACACTACGTTAAACCTGTGGCAGAGGGGGTAGTCAATTAGTTAAAGCATTAAAATGAGATTAAAAGAAGTTTTAAAAAATCCATCTTGTGATTGGAGTAAACATCAAATTATATAGGATGGTTGGGTTTTTCTAAATGTCAGTCAGTTGTGTATGAATGTAGCAAACCAATTAGATAAAATTAAATTTCAAGCCTGATTGACTTTTAAATATTCAATTTGAGCTCTGCATTTTGTGTTTACTGCATTGCTCAGGAAACATCTAGAAATGGCTGTTGAATCAAGGAATTAAATGAAACTTACACTGTCAATAGTCTAGCTGGGGTTTCTTAGAGAGCATTATGTCAGTTCAGTTTTATTCAGCACCATTAAGTGCTGAATATCCACAGAACACAGAACTATAAGTCTGGAAAAGGACAGACTGGCTGCTGGAGTGCTTTGGCATTTATAGCTGGATAGCACTGGCAGATAACAAGTTTGATATTATGGAAATCATAACTATGAAATATATAACAATAGTAACCCATGAAGATGGAATATATATCATGAAATATTGGAGGATAATTCAAATCTGCAGGGCAATCTGCTTTTCATTTCAAGTGTTGAGCCTATGTAAGCCATAACTTATCCAGGTATTACTCATGTGGGAAATAACTACAAATTTAGTACAACCCATGGAAAAAAAGAATCCATACAGAAAGAACACAAAGGATGTAATGTCCTTTCTCGCCCCACCTCTACTGTCTGTGAAGAAGAAAAGGACTTCCTGTAGAAAACATGCTCACTACTTGTAGACTGAATGGAAAGCCTATTGCAGCTGTCAAGGGAAATGTCCGCTGGAGAGAAAAATCCTGATAGAAAGAAGCTACCTCTTTTCACCACTTTAAGGAAGAACGATTGGCATGTGACTGGCCCCAGAGCCCCCCTCCCCAAACAATCTTAACACTCGTCGACCACCCTGAGATTAAGCAGAGAATGACATTCCACCAAGTGCTTCATTATGGCCTGCATCAACTTGGGCTTCTTTACTCTGGGGCAGAGGAGTCATTACCGCCTTTTATGTTATATTTGGTGCTCTGGAAAATGTGCTTTGGACCAGAGGGACAAGGGAGGATGGGAAATCTGTCTCAGTGCTGGAAGGTTGAGACAATAGGTCATATGAATATATTTTCATGCTTTTATGACAATCCCGCTCTCAGTCAAAAGGTCAGAGTTTCCCATTACCCTGTTCCTGTGTTATCAAAGCCATGGTAAGAAAATGTCTCAATGAAAAGCTACTGATACCTTTTTTTTTTTTTTTTTTTTTCCCTACTGATAAAATAAAGCAGCTACAGGCAACAAAAAGTGAAAAAATAGTAGAGCCATTTCATTCTACTATTTTCCATTTTTCTGCTGTAGTAACCTTTATACCAGCATCCTTTCTATTCTCCTGAGGCAATCATTTTTCTTATTAAAAGCAAAATATACAAATGGTGAATGAAGCCATTGTAATGGAACCTCCCCAAAATATTTTTTGTCTCCCTTTGGTCACCAGAAATATTAACAAATGGAAGATGCTACAGAAAGGGATCTTGTGCATGTTCCTATGCCTACTCAGAAGGAGCAACAATTTGTCATTCAACAGATATATTTATTTTCTTTGATCCCACTGCTAAAATCTAAGCAGTCTCATTAACAGATCCAAGCACAAAAGAAGTGCCTATATTTCAATATTACTTCATAGAGAACCAGCCATCTCAAAAACACCACTCAGGGTAGTTCCTGCTAGAAAACAGATAAAAAAGATCACTTTGACACAGAAGCCAAACCCAGCCAAGCCTTTGGAACATTCCCAGAGCTCAGAATTAAATGCGTCTTTGAAACAACCCATTCTAGATAATGATATACAAATGAGTATAAGCATGCATCCAGTTTTGCTTTGGCAAGTGTCCTGGGCCATGATTTCCTGTGTCAAGGATCCCACCCTCAGACAGGAATAGCCAGCTATTCAAATATAGGGTGAGGAGCAGCTGGCTGTGTAGCTGTTCTGCAGAAGGCATCTGGAGTTGTCATGTCTCTAACCAGATTGTGCTGAGATGTTGTTGTGAAAAAGGAAAAAATAATCATAAGGCAAGTAGTGAAGTCTTGCCTACAGAACACATGAAGCAGTCCTTATTCTCAGCTCTGCAACAGCCTCAGCTGAGAGCTGTGCTCCTTTGAGAAAGGTATGGGTCAATTGAACAGAACACACAATAAGCAGTAGTCTAGAAAACATGACATGAAGAAAAATTGAGCAAGTTGGAGTTACTCAGCCTAAAGAGAAAATTGGAGGAATAGCGTGAAAACAACCTCCAAACAGGTAAAAGGCTGCTGCAAAGAGGAGTAGGAAAGGCAGGAGTGCAAGAAGTGAGTCTTAAATTACAGCAGGAAAAACTCAGCAAAGAGGTTAAAAATATTTCCTAGCAGTAGGGAAATGGTGCCACTGGGCCAGACTGCCCTCAGAGACAATTGCAATGTTGCCAGCATTGGAGAACTTTGAGAACACATCAGTCAAACACTGATCAAGAATAAAACAGATTTTTCAATCCTTCCTTAGGGCTGCGATGTACTAGATGGCCCAGGATGCTACAAAATTCTCTGGCAATTAATACTAATGTAGTTTCTGGTCAGCTGCAACCCCTACACATAACATACCATCCAAACTAATTCTGTTCAGAACTTCTGCATGGCTTGCATGAAAGAGGTATGCTTCAGGTGACCATCCTAGGGGCAAGGAATGCATGAAGCAATGCTGCCTTCACCTCTGGTACCTGCTACTGGCACTTGAAAGCTGCTTCTGGGGCTACTTCCACAGAGAGACAGTTGAATGGTTTCTCCACTGTTTCAGTAACAGTCAGTGTTGGAGCAGATGACTTCCCCCTGTCTCTGTACTACAGTAAGAATTTGAGGCTCTACTGTGCCTTCTAGCTGGACAGCAAGGCAGTTGTGTTGGTGTTCAGCAACCTCTCAGTTAACCTGAGTGTGTAGGGAGCGCAATAAGGATGTTAGCACTCTGTGTAGGAAGTGGCTGATTTATCTGGGGGAACACACAGGGCTTTTCATGATGGATGCATCCCAAGATGTGCCAGGTCATCCCTGTCATATGCTGTCCAGCATAAGGGCTTCTTCTTCCCATGAGATACCTATACAGCAGGCAGTACCTGAAGTCAGAAAGATATCATGTCACTGTCAGCCAACACACAGGAGGCTGTGGAGTAGCAGAAGAAAGGTGGTGCATGCTTGACTGGCAGCCTGACATTTGACAACTGAGTTTTAGATAGGAGGATTTTTCTCTTAAAGATACAAAGTGCTCTACAAACATTCATTAAGCTTCACAGTACTTCTAACATCACCTCCTTTTTACAATCACAGAAGATAAAACTCCCTGGTTTAGCTTCAGTCCTGGCACAAACAAGGGGTAACTTGGTGTTGGCTGGACACTGATGGTCACTAGCTGGCATTTTTTCACCACCCTGCCTTTCGCACAATGTCCTCAGCAGGTCTGGATGGCTCCACTGTGATATGAGTCCTGCTGTTCAAGCACTGTCAGCATTCCCACTTGGCTGGCTGGCATGCAGATGCTTGAGGTACAGCTAGCAGTGCTTTTCTACATTATCAACTGCACAGCCTTCCTCTGCGCTATGCTTGCTCACGGTTATTATGGAAGCAGGAAGGAAGGAAACCCTGGCAGAAAGGCACAACTTCCAGAGTCCCATCTCCAGACAGCTACAATCTGCACTTCCACTGCCATCCATCACTCTCACATGTTCTCACAAGCCTGCAGAGTTGAAACAAAAAATTACTTTCTTTGTGTCTACCAAATTAACCCAAGTCTCCACCTTAGGTATAATTAAACACAGATGTATCATAAGCTAGGGCAAGCCTCAGACCTGTGTGAGTAACTGTTGTATAACAGCAGCAAACAACAGTGAGTCCAAAATTAGCAACTTCTCTGTGGTCCCAAATTGGCCGTTTGCCACTGAGACATTCTTTCTGCCTGTTCTCGTTGTTGTTGTTTTTTGTTTGTTTGTTTCCCTGAAGACCAGCTGAAATGATTACAGGAGTATTTTCCTTTCATTTGTGAGGTGCCACTGGATTCCCAAGGCAGCCAGGGACTTTGTTTTACTTCTAAGTCTTTCAAGGCTCATATCTCCTCCCAGTGAACACTGCACCTCAGAAAATATCACCTTTGAACTCTGCGCTGTGCTGGCTGGAGCAGCTGAGCTCAGTGTGAGCATAGGTCTGACTGTGGCTGCTGTTGTCTCTGCCCTCTGGCTGAGATGGTTGCACCAGCAAACTTCTGCCCATTGGCTAAAGAAGGCAAACCTCTGTGTTCCTTTCCCTGCAGAAAGCCTTCAGTAGTGACACTTTGATAGTATGATATTCTTGCTAGGCACTAAGTGCTTTATCAGAGGTCAGCAGCAGGAGCAGTCTTTGAGGAATGATTCTGCTTCCCTTGAGTCACTGACAGCTGGAAGACCAATGTCGCCGAGGCCATGCCAAACATCCTCCCCAGCTCCAGTTCTGTAAATGCAGGGCTTTTCTCGTCAGGGAGCAACGGAACAGCCTACAGGAGCAAGCAGTTCAGAAGAAGTTCTCATTTCCCTTTTCTCCTTCTGCTTGAGTAATGTGGCCAACTGTACACACTCTTCCCCATAATTTTTAAACTGGTTGTATGGTGTGTGCTGCACCCAGGATGAAATCCAACATGGAAAAAAACTGGTCTCAGGGAAGCTGATGAGTCATAGTCATGTGCCTGCAGCAGAAGTCTGTTCTTCCCATGAGGCAGTGTGAGAGGTGTGAGCAATACAAAGCTGGTGGAAATAAGCAGTGCTTCACCCAAGTGATGCCATGGGATCAGAGAAAAAGCAGTAGTGGCTGATTCAAAGCCATGAAGACATTCAGCAGTCAAAAATTCTGCATTCTCAGGGGAAACCTCTCCACTATAGAAGACGAGCCTAAGTTTTTTTAAGGTATTTATGAGTTAAGTCAGCTCAGCCAGTAGTCTGTCGTTGGTTTCAACAGGCCCTCCCAAAAGCTGTACCGTTCCTTGCTTGTTTATAAATAACAATGAGTTTGGAGGACTCAACACAGACTCAGGAAGGAGTTTGAATTCCTTAGTGATTTCCACAAAAATTGGGAAACTCATCACTGAAGAGGTTAGGAGAGAAAACGTGTATCTTTGTAGTTACCTGTGGATAGGTGAAAAGGAAAAAGATGAAGCAGTCATGGAGCGCTTACGGTGGAGTAACGAGAGAACTGGTTATAGCTGGTTATACATTGGTTGCTGTTGGGACAAAATTCAGAAGTATTTTCATAGGGGGATGTGCTGTTGTCATTGTGATTAGAGCAGCAATAGTGATTTATTTGTAGGTAGAAATCTCATCCTGTTGTGCCTTTCTGGAATTAAAGCTCTAGTTATGTACTTTTCTGACTGCTTCTAGGGCTACAGATTTTACTGTATCAGTAGATACTGATCCCATCATCCCCAAGCTCTCTAACCTGCTACCAGAAGGCAAAAATGAAAATGTGCCTGTGACTTGTTGGGAGACTGCAAAGCCAATGTGTTTTTCCTCTTTTTTTTAAGGGACTGTCCTCTTTTTTCTTAAATCCCATCCTCATTGTACATTGTAACATATGGGCCTCATTTTGCAGGTGCTGATATATTTTTTTCCCTCTGGAAAAAAAAAAAAAAAAAAAAAGGAAAAAAAAAAAAAAAAAGAAATTTCCCCTGTGCTTGTGAGCAGATTGGGAGGACTTGCCTTGTCTATTTATGCATTACAGACTTGAAAATACAAGTTACATGACAAATTTACATACCACCAGTTACGGTTACTTACATGAAACTGCAGTGTGAGCACGTCCTGAGAGGTAAAAACACTGAGCTTGTAGGAAAACACAACTTAATATTATCACAAGTTCTTTTTCCCTTTCTTACTGGAAATTGCTGGGGTGATCCTTAAGCCTATTGCTAAGAACTGTCATGCATAAATTTAGCAACAAATTCAATTCATTGGCCAACATTTATTTTTAGAAGTGATTGTTTAAATTTAATTCCAGCACAATTTTCTAACTTGAGTTGTACACTATTGTAAATGGGTTCTGTTGAGTCAGGCTTAGCCTACAAATTGAATTTTTTAGGACAAGTTTCTGCAGAATCTAAAAACAATCAAAGTATTTCTCCACAGTTTATTTTTCCAAGAGAAGTGTGCATTTATTTTTAAATATAAACAGTTCCATACAGTTTTCTCCTTGCAACCCACTGGCAAAAGAGAGCTGGGAAAATAAAAAAATGTAGAGAACCAGTAAAAAGACTGAAGAGTTCTTCCCAAGCTGTGAGAAATGCAGATAATAAGTAAACAGTGTAAATACTTGAAAATAAATTAATATTTTAATGTAAAAAAAAAAAAAAAAAACCTTCTTTCCCATTTCAGAATGAAAGGGCTTCTAAGAAACACCTTGGTCTGAAGAGGAGAGCACTTGCGTGACTCAGATATTAGCTAACTTGGGCATAGGAAGCAGCAGTCCCAAACAAGCTTCACTGATGCCATCAGCACAATGTTCTCTATTTCAAGAATCCAAGATTTCACCTCCACATTCTCATCTTAGCATGGCTGGTCACCTGGGCATAGTTCTCTACCTCTGGACACAGTCCTCCACCTCTCTTGGCCTCTGTCTCCTTTCTTCCATCCTTCCACCCAGGCCAACGATTGCAAGGTACCATGGGTTTGCTCAGAGCCTGCTACTATGAAAGAAGTTTGGGGTGACACTGAGAACAGCTATCACGCTCCTGCCATTATAAAATGCCAGATAAATAATGCAATATTTCATTTTAATCACAGTTCATCTCAGATCTAAAGAAATATTCTAAATGGGAAGGAACTTTTAAAATGAAGAATGTGCTGTGAGAAAGTCCGATTTAATTTTGTAATATGAATACTAACCAGAACAACTCTAAATCACCAACCTCCATACAGCTATTATGGAAGAAGAAAAAAAGAAAGAAAGAAAAAGAAAAGAGGAAGTATTTAAGAGAGGTTGTAATTTCATAAGGCACAAAAGCAACGTGAGAACATAATTTGCACAGCAGCTTGTGTCCAACACTCAGTGTAGGATTCCTGCATTTCCAACTTGCAATATTCCACAGTCTTTTAATGTGAGGTATGAATTGTTGTAACTTTACAGTATAAACCTGCCTCTCTGTTTTTATTCTGCATGCTAGTGGTGTCACATTAATGTCACTGACATGTCATCTTGACAGTCATTTCACAATAGCAGTAAACCCACAGGATAGGGACTCTTGCTACATAGAAATTTCCAGGAAATATATTTTACACCCTGGGAAATATGCTTTTACTCCTGAATGATTGCAAATACTTACTTGGAAAAACTATAGAGAAACTGAACCTCTGACTTTTTTTTTTTAGTAGAAGTAAAACCTCAGCAGTTTGAACTCCTGTCTTGAGCTCTGTTTCAATAAAGCAATAAATGCTCAGTAACTTTTCTCAGACCCAGTGTGTCCAAAACATTAAATACATATGACAGCCTCTTTTTTTTTTTTTTTTTTCAAACTACACAAAGCCTTGCTCTCTCCTTTAACATCTCAAAGCACATGTTTGCTTATGAGCTCCATTTGATGTTGCCTGTAGGACTGGCTTCCCTCCCACCTCTTATTTTTCCTGTTTTCCTCCCCCTCTCCCTCCTCTTCCTGACTTCCAGCCTCTGTGCTTATTAGCAAGCAATATGTAATCAGTTCAATGCTGATTTCCATTCAAGTTTCACTCCCTCTCCTCTTTCTCTTTCCCTTCCACTTTTTCTCTGCGAAGTGTTTGCAGTATTTACTTAGTTGGCAATTGGAGCATCTGCAGAGGTCTTGGAATAACGGTGACGCAGTCTGGCTCAGCAGGGGATATATAGAGTTACACAGCTGATGGGAGAATTAAAAGTTACTTTGGATACTAGCCAATGACACATTGAAGGGAAATGAAGGTGTCCAGAAATCTAACCCAGGAACAGGTAGGTTACAGGAGACGGGCCTCCATTCTGGTTTTAAGTCTATTAAGCACTGGGGTGTTGCTATTGCCTGTGTGGCTGGGAAGCTGCTGGTATTATTTTGTGTCGCACTGAATAAAGCTCAGCATCTCCCTGCTCGGTCTTTATGAAGCAAGGCTGCTCCCGGGACAGCAGGCTCAGTGAGGCGTGATGGTAGGACAAGAGGACCCACTGTGGCAAAAGACTTTCAGACTGGGAAATATTCTGTTAGAGAAAAGGGAGAGGTTGGGAGAGGGCAGAGAGGGGAGAGTGAGGCAGAGAAGGGGAAAAGGACAAAGCTGGCTGGTGGGTATTCACAGCATCCTAAAACCCTCAATAGGGTATTGTCCCCAGGCAGGGGTCCTGCTGATGGCGGGGGCAGGGGCTGCTTCTCTTAGAGGTGGCCAGCTGGTAGGTAGCTTGGGGGGCCCACAGTGACTCCAGAGGCACAGCCCCCTGCGGCTAGAGAAACATGGAGCGTCTTCCCCAAAATCCACATGGCACTGGCTGTATTTATTCAGGAACCAGTGACCAGCTGTCAGGAGACTGTGAATGAGAAGAGATTTTTTTAATGATGGTGCTTTCAACCATAATGATCAGTTTGCATCAGTTTCCTTTTTCAAAGCTGTTTTTTGCAAGGAAAAAGGCTGAAACCTTTCTTTAATGAAACATGAAGCCCAAGACTCTCCTTTGCATGTGGGCCTCTCTCCACCCCCAACTGGAGAAGCCATTATCATGGACTTTTCAGGTCCACAAAGGCTCTGCTAATACTCCACAGAACTTTTCATGTGCTCATTCATGCCTTTTTTATTAATTCATTTTTTTTCAGTCTAGCTTTAGCAAATGGTCTGGGGGAGCATTTCTGATTTGGACTTTAGGAGAGAGTGAAGGAGGAAGGGAGACTGCTTCAGATCAAGGGAAGTGGTAAAGCTTTTACATAGCTCTAAGCACATGAATATGCTCACTGAAGTCACTGGCAATACAATATACCTGCCAGGGGCCTTGGTTCTGTTCCCAGCTCAGTCATTTCACAGTGCAAGTACCACACTTTTCCTACCTGTAAAATAGGGTGAGCAGCAATTGTTTCCTTTTCACAGTGTTATACACCTTAAAAAAAGCCCCATAAAAGCTGGGTAACATTGCTATCCATGGTGACAAACTCAGTGATAAGTTCAAGAACTTTACTGCATCAATGAGAGATGGATAGGAAAGGGAACAAAGCAATATAAATATATAAATATAAATATAAACATAAACCATGTAAAACATAATTTGAAGTAAATATAATTTTGAAGCAGGTGTCCTGACTGCAAGCTTCAATTCCAGCTTTTCTAGCAGGTTTGATAATATGGGACTTCACCAGAAGACCATTGAAACTGAGGAAAGGACACCCATTGACTTCAAACACCATTAGACAAGACCAGCAGAGCCTGTTCCACCAAGATAACCAATTGTTGGTATGTAATAGATAAATGCCTGATATGGGATGCACGAAATCAGAGGCTGTTTCCAAAACAGGGGCAGGCTGTGGCAAATAGGTCCATGCCCTTATTGGTAGTAGATCCCCAAGTTCAGACCTGAGAGCTTAATGGTTATTCCTGCAGCACCTCAGCACCTTGTTCCTGATAGGTGTTAAGCACTTAAGCATTACATTCAGTAAAAGGAGGAAGTAGGATGACTCAGAATAGGATCTGAAATAGCCGAGCAGAAAGAAACCTAAAAGAGGTACCAAAACGGGCAGGAAGAACACTGAACAGGACAAGAGTGTGACTTCCAGTTGGAGAGGCTGGTTAGAAGAGTCAGTTCCTGTTGTGTAAAACAGGGGAGCTCAGGCAGACAGCACAGAGCCATGGTCACTGTGCATCTGCTAGCTGGTTTCATCTGATGGCCCCCAGTCGGAAAAACAAACAAACAAACAAAAAACCTCATCCGAGTAGCAGACATCTTTTCTCATTTACAAGAACTGCTAACACTTTTCATAATAGCCAGATTATGTTGATCTGCTGGTCTCAGTTCTGTAAATGAAGACTAATTAAGCACTTGCTGAGGCAGAATGGTTTTGATAGGGATGTTCACATGCTTAAAATTTGCTATCCATTATTAGGTTGCTGAATCACAGTTGTATACAAAATGAACTGAGACAAAAGTTGCACCTGGCCGTCATCCCAGTTCCCTGTCTACGCCCTAGTACAAATTCAGTGCAGCTTAAGACTGCTTGATTTTATGCCTATGAACTTAAGATCGACTGAATTTAACAAAGCCTTATATATGCATATAGTGTCAAGAGTGTTTTGTGCTCCAGTCACACTTCCTTTTCTTCTGTATTAAGTCTCTAATCACAAGCAGAACCTCCCTTACCATGCTGGTACATCATAGAAAACAGTCATGTTATACCAGAGAATTGAGGCTACCGGTTTTACACTACAAAACTTTTCCACGGTTATAGCTTTATTGACCTAAGTGACTGTTTTTCTTATTTCCTTTTTTGTTTTTGCTGTTTCTGTTGAGAAAAAAAGGTAATGTAGAAATGTGGAACATGAGCTGAACATTTCTCTAGATGATCAAAGAATAAGAAAAGTCATGCCAAGAGACAGCATAAACAAAATCAGCTGCTGGGCTCAGACAAAGAGAAGGAGTATCTGATCAATTAGATGGAAAAGTAGGACCCAAGACTCATGGCCACTTTTATTACTTTTCCATGGCAAATGTTTGTATACAGAAAACTCCTTTAAATTTAAGAGCACGGAGCAGAAGTGGCTCTTGGAAAGACATTTTTTCCTGACACCAGTCCCCCTAGATGAGAGGCTGCAACACACTGAAATAAATTAATCTGGGCCCCACTGCTGCTACTCAGCAAGCTATGAGGATGTGACAGGGAAAGTGAGCATGAGGGTTAGTGGGCACATGAGAGGACAGAGCAACCAGGGACAGGCTGGGGAGCTCAGCCCTCTTCCCACCTCAGCATCAACAATGGGAAACTAAATACCCTGACTGGAGACTGCCTGAGCTTGCTTTTCTCTTGTGTAGAATGTACACAGGGCATGGTCTGTCCTACAGAAATTAGAGATTCAGAAGACCAATTAAGTAATTAAGTTTGACTCCCTGAGGCCAATTCCAAGACTGTTTTCTCTTCTAGATACTCTGTTGTGGGCTTTTTTTTTTTTTTTTTTCAGTGTAATTTTAAAAGTCCCAAGTGACAGTGCTTTCATTATTTCCCTGGGGAGACTACTCTACAGTCTAATATATTTCACTGTCAAGAAGTTTTTCTTGAAATTCCTCTTAAAATTTTACTCCTAATTTCATTCCATTTACCCAGAGTTATAAGTATTATAGCATAATTCTAAATGACTATTAGTTATACTAAAAATTCATCTTTATTTCCCATATGTTAGTAGAATGTCACAATAGCCTGTCCTTGTCGTTATTTACTAGACTGAGTTTTATGGTGACATTTTTTTAAGTTCACAGCCCTTCCTGAATTACGTTGATCCCCTGTGGCCACCTTTCCCTTTCACATACACCGTATATGTGCTGTAGTGATGCAATATTTCAGATGATAGTTCTTGATGCATACAATATTTCCCCTGCCTCTGCAACAAAATTGACTGTTGGGGCTGGGTTTGTTTCTCACATGTCAGCTTGGACGTGAAATGCACGACTAATTTCACTGTGCATGCTCACCAGCGAGTCTCTGCCATTAGCACCATGTTTGGAATTATATTTCCATGTCCATCGGATGACATATTTCATAATTCAGTCTCATTTTCTTATATATTTTCAGGTTTCTAAAAGATCATAATTTATGCTATCTTTTCTGTCCTTAATTCTCCTTCAGATTTGTAAATTGTAATAGCACCACATAATTTTCATGGATGGGGGTTTCTCTATATCCAGCAGTGTCATGCAGGACATTAACAATTCACTATTTCATTATTTGTCATTATTTTTTACCTGTTGTCTTTTATAACTTTTGATATACATTGCATCTTTCTGCATAAGAATATCTCAATTATGTTTTAGAAAAATATTTCAGGAAATGCATTATAGAGCATTAAAACAAATAAATATCTATCCAAATAAAGCAATAAATCTTCTCTAGTCAAACTGATTTTTTTTCCTTCCCTTCCCTTCCCTNATTTGGAAGGATCCCTTTTGATCTTTTTAAAAGTAAATGTTATATTTACCTTTCCACTAAAGATTTTTGTACCTTCTCCTGTCCCATGTTTTCTTTTTTTTTTTTTCAAAAGTAGTTGTCCTTTATGTAGTAGTATTATTAGGTAATTCTCTTAATATGCTAAGATGTACTGTCATCAGAACTTGCAGACTTGTTGAGAATTATGTTTTTATAGACTTTTCTTTTCTTCCTTTATAGAAAATGTTATTTTGGAAATTTTTTTTCTGTTAGTTTTACAAAGTTCACCCTGCATTCATGCACAGGGTCAATGCTGATACTGTGAACATTACAAGAAAAAGCATGTGAATAACACCAGTAGATGCCTGAATGATCTTGATTATTTGTACAAAACAAAGCATCTATATGTTACTGTTTAAGTCCAAATGAAAAAAAAAAAAAAAAGTCAGGAAAACAAATAAAGTCACTCTGATTTGTCAGCCTGTCTTATTCTAACAAAATTCTGCTTTGGCAAAATGTCTTTCTGGACAGTGGGTTCATAATCTCAAAATCCCTGTCACTGGAATGACTTTCTTTACCTTTTATAAATGCCACCTGAATTATCAACATTCATTTGAATTTGACATAATTTTCTTGCAAAATCCATTAGGTATTTATGCTTTTGGTGAACAGCTCTGCTTTGGTGATTAGACATAGTAACTCTTCTTTTAAGCAAGGAACCTCAAACATTTGCCTCGACTCTTACATGCAGGCTGCAAAAACAGATATAAAATAGATGATTTAATTTAAGGTTGTGTTAATGATCTGACACTTCTTTCTGAATTTAGCTGTTTAATCACAACACTTTAGTTATGGCTATATAATCATAAATATCTTTAAGGACACATTGGGGGTGATACTGTCAAACGGGATATGTCAAACAGCATGTTTCTGCTCTTTTAAAGCCTTTGGGATCACATAGCTCCTGTTATAAAGAACCCTTCATTCAGCGCTAAATTTCACTAAACCCTCTCACTTTGACATCTCTTCTTATCAGACAAACTGCTTGCTCCTTAAAAAGTTTGCAACACATCTGTGGTTTCCTGGAAGCCAGATATTTCTGTCTTCTAAGCGATAACTGTTAAAAGGGTCACTACAATAGATCCCCATATGATACCCCAGAAGAGATGCAGGCTGAATCTGCAAGGGAACTGAATTGCCTCAATGGTTTAATATCAGGTGAGAACATGGAGGTGTATGGGATTTCTTAATGTATACAGAATATATACAGAATTCAGATGTCTCTTGCTCTAGGCAGCAGCTGAGAGAACAAGCTGAGGATCCATATTTTAATTCAGTTGCTTAAATTTCACTTTAGGTAGCTAAGTTCTTTTATGGCTGTGGCTCTGGTTGACTAATTAGACAAGACAGAGGAAGGAAGTATTACCCTTATTTTACAAATGAGGAATTCAAGTACAGAAAGATTAAATGCTTTGCCTAAGGAAATGTTCGAAACTTGAGGCAGAGTCAGGAAGGCCCATTGGAGCTGTGCTTCAGATCTAGATCTCCTTAGTCTCTGATCCCCGTGTCTTAACAAAAAAGCCATTCTTCTTCACTTCTCTCAGCTATGTCAGCTCACAAATGCTGCTGAACTGGACATTTTTGAGACTGTAACTCTGTTTACTTCCTACTTTCTTTGTGCATTTTCCAATGAAGTAATTAATCTCTCTCTTTTACATAGGTTTTTGTACAACAACAATCCCCCCCCAGTTTGCAAGCGCCATCCAATAAAGGCCTTAGCAACACAGCTCACATTTGTCACAGGCTGTTTGTATCTTCACTTTCCCCCTGGGGAAGGAGTGTTGTTTTCATATGATTTTTGCAAACACACGTTTTGCCAGGTATTTGTGCTAGAGGAGGCAGGCAAAGATGAGAGCGCATCCTGCGCTGCCTACCATGGACATGAGGTTAGCGACAGCCTGTGGTCTCCCAGGGGGGTTGTTCTGGGCAGGGCTGACTCAAGCCTTCACAGAGCGCACGTAACATCTAATTTTGCTCTGCTGGGGAAGTGGTGTCAGAGCCAGGCTGCTCCTGCTACGGGAAGGGAAGGCAAGAAAAACAGAGATGGGAAGCTGACCAAGGCAGGCCACAGAGGGCTGGCATGGCTTGGCTTGCCACTGCCAGGCAAGGGCAAGGAGGGAGCAACCGCTGATGGTTTTGGCCTCACCCCTCTGGCAGTAACTCCAGTTTCCCGTGGGTCTGGCACGGGAGGAATAGGTGGTGTGGCCATGGTCACTTTGCTGCCGGCAGAAACCTGCCACCCTGGGTGATGGCCATGTTTGCTCTCCTCCCAGACATGCTGGTTCCAGCTTCTGCTTGGCCTCAAAGTATCCTGGAGGCAAGCTTCCCCCCCACTGGAGACAGTTCCTTGGAGAAAGAAGAGAAGTCACCACCCACTGTCTTCTGCGCTGAGATGTCGGTAGACTACTGAGGGCCTGGGCTAGGGACCATCTGGCTGAGCCCTTTGGTTGGATTTAAAATCCCCAAAGCAGCCAGGGCAGAGAGCAGAGGTGAAGGCCTGATATGCTTGTGGTTGCCTGTGCTGCTGAGGAGACATGCTGTAGCATTTGCTGCTGGTTGTTGTTTCCAAGGTGTATCGCATTGCTGCAGCCCAGCCAAGAAACGAGGAAGACATAAATGACTGAGGGTAGGTCACTACCTGCCAGATGGCACGCTCTCCCAGTCAAGCCGAGATGAAAGAAAATATTACTGACAGGAACTGGCATCTGCAGAGCAATGGAAAAGCTGACAAGCTTGCTGGTCACTTCCAGCATGTCAGGAGCAGAGGCACTGCCATCACCTAGGCAGGACGCGGGATGTCTGGCACCATAGCACCATACCTGGCACAGGGTGGACCTGATGGGGAGGTGTACCCCAGGGCTCCTGCCAAACACTCCCTTGGAAGACTTGATGGCAGAAAGTCTGCAAGTGCATGAACCTCAGCAGCAGCCACAGCCTTGTAGGATTTACAGGCTTACCGGGGAATCCAGGATTCATTGGTCCCAAGTGACCCCTCTGGCTCTTAGGTGGCAAAGTCCAGAAAACATATTTAGGTAGGGCTGGAAATGTGGACTCTTCAGCACTCAGTGCAACCCACCAGATGTAGTTCCTTACAAGCCCACTGACCATTCAACCAAAGTTTAGCCAAAGTTGGTCTGTTTTCATAGAACATCTCATGTTTAGTTAAAGGGTGCTTTCTAATTGAATATAACTTTATTTTAAAAATGTCCATCCATCTCTGTCTTGACTGGACCACTTCTATGAAGCCAACTTGAGCAGCCCTGAAGCTGGCTTTTGCTATCTTCTTGGTAAACTCAGAGCTGCAAAACTGGGTGCAGCTGGCCAGAAACAAGGTCTACAAGGTAGATTTCCTCATCACTGAACTAACAGATGGTCAGAGAGAGGAGGACCCTCTGTTCAAGTATCGCATTGGCAGCTGTAGTCAGGAGTGGCACCAGCTGCTGAGCATTTTCTTTCACAAGCTAAGGAAGGACAGAGGCCAATTCTCTTGGCTCAGGTTGCAGCACTTTCAGGGTGTCTGTTACTTCCTCATCTCCTGATGAGGTGAACTAAAGTACTGAATTCAGGGAATATAGGTGGGCTGCTTGTTGGTAGCCCCCCTTGCGGGTGGGAAGGAGCAGGTCTATGCCATTTGGAAACTCCCCTGAATATGCATGATGTCTTTTGGCAATGTAGAACTGTCCCCTGGGTTTGTCTAGTGTTCAGCTTGATTACATGCCACGGACATCCAAGTCCAATGAAGTATTTTGTCAGGGTGTACAGCAAACTGGGGAAGGATTCATTAGTTTCTTTAGAGGCTGACAAGGAGTCTCTCTTGGATGTCTTGTCCTATTCTTTCACATTCAAGATCATACTTTCCTTCCTGCCCTCCTGGTTCTCTTCTTGAAATGTGAATTCTGTCAGCCCTTCAAGGTAAGCATGGCAGATGTGTGCAATGCTGAGATACATGGGAGACAAAGGTGATCCCAAATTTTCCTTATTATTTTACTTCTATATAGGAACTGTTTTACAAATGCCTGTAGGCAAGTTGAAAACAGTAACCTGCATTGGTCTAACTTATTCCATAATTCAAATAGGTCAAATAAATCTAGTCAGGCTGCTTTTGTCTGAACTGCAGCAGAGGTCTACAGTACTAATGCTGTGATACCATACTTCTTTCTTTCTGCTTGTTAGGAAAATGGAATGCCAGCATTTCTGCTACAGATAAATCTGCACAGGTGTTCTTCCTAATGTGAATTCCATCAAAGCTTTGTACAGAAAATATGCTGTCTCCATGACATGATTTTGAAAAAAAAAAAAATTTTTTTTCAGAGGCAGTGCTTTTTCAATTAAAAGAAGTCCACACAACAACCTCATGTCCCCNGGATACAGTAGGTGTTAATGAGCCTGAACTCGATCCCACTCTAACCAGTTGTGAGCCTGATGCTGACATAAGCTGTATGTCAGGAATGCTTCTGCAGACCACCATGTGTTCCTTAGAAGGCTGTGACTCTGGGGAGACGCTGTGGCAAGGGCACTTTTATGTGGAAAACCCATTATTCTTAGAGAAAAACAATAGTTAATTTTTCAAATAAACTCATAGACATAGTTAATTTTTCATTTCTTCTTTCGCCATCATAATTTGCAAAATATAAGTAAATTCTAACCTGGAGAGTCCTGGAAGATCATAATGATTGAGAAACTGGCAGATCTGGTAGCATTGCAGAAATCTTTACTATAGGCATTTGCTTCTCCTCTTGTCTTTATTCCTGTCACCTCTGCCATTGGAATCAGATACTCTCCAAATTGAAAACAGGTATCTGATCCAGAAGAGTGCGTTTTCCATTAAATGCAATAAATCCTGATGCAGCCTGATTGGATACAAATGAACCACAGAAAAGGAAAAAAAAAAAAGGCCAGTTTGCAATGTAGGTGCCTTCTCTTAATTTGTCTAACTGAAGATCCAGGGAAAAAAGGCCAATGAACTGTTATTACTGCAAGCACTCAACAAACCTAAATACCTTCCAGTCTTTCTATCGTTAGATGTTAGGAATCTTACAGAATCAGTTCTTTACTAGAACTATTGTTGTAATAAGGACTGACAACTGTTTAGAACAGTTTTTTTGTTTTGTTTTGTTTTGTTTTTTTCCTTTTGAAGAACGTTTGTGCCCTGTATTATGGGCTTGACCCAGTTACCACTGACAGTGGTAAAAGTCTTCTGTAGCTATGCTGAAAACAAGTTATGCTTATGCCCAAGAGAGGTAGATGTGAGTTGAATCAGTCCCCATGCATGTGAAAACAGGCCATGGAAAATCTATTGCTTTTATTGCCTCCTAAAAGATTGACATGGTCTAATTTGCTTATGGTTAAACACCATCATTTATGAAGAACAGGCTGATTATGTTGCACATTCAGCACCAATTACAAATACACACACACACACTTTCCCCCCAGTATTCTTTTTCTTAATTCTGTTCAAAGCAACAGCAACAATCTCCTTCCCTCAGAACATCCCTGCGCTTTAAGAAAAAAAAAATAGTTAAATGAATTCCTGGGCAAATATCTATTTCTTCCCACATGTACATTCTGTATTGAAGTGCAGTGCTAAACCTCTGGCCATCACAGCAATTTACTGTTTCTTAGTAGTTGGAATATTTCACCTCCCTGTTAAATATCCCTTTGCCCTTTGTTAAGTTTGCTGCCTATTAAATTGCATGTCTAGCTTTGGAGCTTATGTTGCTGCACCCCTGCTGCTTTAGTTCCTTATCTCCATAGGATTTGCTGTAGCACACACAGTCAGTGGATGAATTTGCACATATTTGCAGTGTGGAGCCTTGACTTTTACTGCTTGCATGTAAATGAAAATGGAAGAAAAAAAAGAAAAAAAAAGTCATTTCCTTTTTGTGATCAGCAATTCATCATCACTACAGCACTGGGAGGAAAATGGTTATCAACTTCCCGTTTTAGGTTATAACTTCAAAGCAAACCTTTGATTTGAATGCCAAACTGAATGCTGGGGAAGAAGGAAGGGAGTGGGAAGGGGTGTTAGGGGGGAAGGAAGCAGGAGGGACTGGACCATCACCTTGTGATGGTGATGGCACCCACCATCACAGAGAGAAAAACAGCTTGTTATGGTACCAGAGCAGCCACTGGTTTCTCACTTGCCTTGTTTATGCTTATTCAGGAATTAAGGGAGCCATTGCAGAAGTCCACATTCAAAGCCATCCTTACAGTCAAAACTTACTCCAATGCTTGTGGAAATGATATGCCTTTAGGATATGAAATGCTCACCTAAGAAATAAATGAAAAAGCCTACATTTTCATGGCCTTTTGGAAGACTGATTGTTGTACTCTCTTGCTTGCTTTTTTTTTCACTTGAAGCACTTAAATTCAGCATCCATTCGTGGAGCTACACGTTTCTGACAAATTTCAATTAAAACCATAGATAGTCTGTGTCATAAACAGCACATTTTATTGCTACATGTTTTTACAGTAAGGTAGCGAATTTAATTCCCTGCAGAGCTTGTTCAAAGGTTTTAAGTGCCTGCCTGAGCCCAGATCCATCTTTTAGGAACCTGTTTTTCTGCTTGTAATAGAGCAGTCCCTCTTGAGCTCCTTCTTTCCCCCCATCCCCCCTCGTTCTTTTTTTCTTTCTCACTTTCTCTTCCTCTTTTTACATTTTATTATACCATAGCTAGTATAGTCAAGGCTATTTACAGAACTGATACCTCGGTACCTTAGTACTGCATTGATTATGGTTGGAAATAATTGCAGGAAGCAACTCATAACTCCTACCCCTTGTCCTTTATGAAGTGTAAGCACATTCTTTTTGGCTGAATGAAAAAAGGATGTTCTGTATACAAGCTATTTCCAGGCCTTGAAGTGTTCCATATAGGTACCTTTGAGGACTTTCTTTGGCCTATTTTTGTGTCAGTCTCCTACAACTATCCTATATCAAAAGCCATGTCATTCCTTCATTCAAGTCCATTGTACTACAGAAAACACTGCTTAATCCATTTCCTCTGATGGGGGGAAGTGGGCTGTTGATTTTTCAGGTGTGCACATATTCTCATGCATTAGGGTATTCAGTGAAAATTCCTGTTGAAATACCATTAATATACATGCACTGGAAACACCTCTGCAGAACTCCCCTTGGCTTTCAAAGAGAGCATGAAGAGCCTGACTCCAACACGCATCTTGTCATTAGTTTCCATCAGAGCACAGCTCAGCGCCAGGTTACATCTTGCCTCATTGTTTATTTCACGGTGAGCAAATACGCCTAGCAAGACCCTGGCAAGATTTATACTTTAAAACACAGGCTGCCCCAAACCTCAGGCTGCCTGTTAGGCCCCCTCACTCATTCCCTCTTTGACCGAGCAGCACCTCACGCTTTCCTCTTTCCGCAGAATATTGCTTTTGGCAGCGGGGCGGGTGGGGGAACCCAGGGGCAGGGCTGCGGTTCCGGCCCGGCTGTCCGGCCGGCAGCGGCGTGTTTGCAGCCCGCTGCTGCTGCGCTCCGCCGAGGGAGCGCCGGCCCTGCGGGCTCCGGCTCCCTTCCACCTGCCACCGCCGCCGGGACGCAGAGAAAGGCAAGAGCTCCCCCTGCGCGCCGCCGTGCCGCCCGTCCCCGCCTCTCCGGCCCCTCCCGACGCCCGTTTTTTAAGTTTTGAACGGGTAGCTCTGCATGTAAGGGCGATGACAAGCCACAACTGGCATCGGTAGGGCCGAGAACTATGTATCTGCCATCCGAAAACAGGAGGAAAAGAACAAAGAATTACTGTTTTGCTAGAGCCATTTAGAATTAGTGGGGTCATTAAAAGCTTTTATTCAAATAAATAAACTCATAAAATTGCCTAGAACTCAATAGTGCAGGATGTCTAATCAATAGTAATTCATTTTCAGAATTGCCGTCTGTTACATGAGCCAGGAATTGCAAGAGGTAAATCACGACAAACGCGGCACGCACAGACAGGATCCATTATATCACAGCAGGGGTCACGCTGGAATCACTTCATCTGTTTTTAAGGTTTGAAAGCCCAGGATGCAGCGGATTTTCAAACAGGCCCATCTGTGTGACATTTCTGGCCACAGATCTCTAGTTTCCCCACCAATGGTGGTAACTAAATCTCTGTGATGTACTCCATGCCATGGGATGGATTATTTGCATTAGGAGTAATCTTCTGGTGACTCTGCAGGTGTCTGTAGCTGGCAGAATGAATTGCAGGGCTGTGCTTAAGCAACTTTGCTACTGAACACGACTGAAGCTTGAAAATGATTTTGAATAGGTAGCTGAACGTTGGGGGCTGTAGCCTCTTCCCTGTGCTATAGTCACTGCCAAACTTCATACACAAAAGGGTTAAAGCTGGAGTGGAGCCACTGTTTCTCCAGTTTCTCACTGAGCTTTCTAACAAAAACAGAAATGAAAAAAAAAATAAAATAAAAACCCAAAGCCACCCCAATGCAGGTTTGCTACTGCCTGCTACTCACCTAAATGGAATTTTCTGACAGTAAATTCCAACTCATTTAAAGTTCTGGTTTTAATTCTGTCCGTAGATGATTGTGAGAAATTCACTTTTATAGTCTGGAGACATTCCACCTGGAAAAAATTAGCTGTGGAAAATGATATTTCCATCTGTTAAAAAAAAGGGGAGGGAGTGGAGGGGGGTAGGGCAGGGAATAAATGATGGTCTATGTAGATTAGGGCCAACATTTTCAAAAACAGGAACTAAAGTTAGCTTTGTGTACTCATACTCAGACACAAATAAATATACATTGCTTTGGGAAATTGTGCTAGGCGTCTGCTAGCTCTGTGTTTTTGTTTTTTTTGTTTTGTTTTGTTTTGTTTTGTTTTGTTTTTTAACCTGACCTCATCATTTCAGGCCATAGTCAGCTGCCCAGATGTAGATGAGAGAGAAGCTCACACTCATCTTTCTGTGTGACAATTTTGACCCAGGTCACAGGGAGCAAGGTCTGTGTTTCTCTCTTCCTGTGGAGGAGTGAAGGGCCAGTCCAGGCTAGGACCTGTGGATCTATTCACAGAGAAAGGTTAAATGCTCTGGTCTGCCATGATGTTGAACTTGTGTCTGGTTACATTTCCTTCAACAGCACCTTCCACAGGAAAATTACAAACCCACAGATTTCTGCTTAGTATTTTAATTGTCTACATGAAAACACATTGTTGGGATCTACAGTGAGTTTTGTAATCAGCATATGTAGCTGGTACTGAACGACCAAAGTAACAGCAAGTCTAGTTCAAGCAAGACCATTCAGCACAAAGTTATGTTCTGCTAATCCCAGTCAAGGGACATGGCTGTACTTTCAAACCCTTGTGAACAGAACACAATTCATCTTAAAAAATTATTTGGCTACAGTGTCCCCTCATTTCTTTGTTTCTTGCTAAATAAGGCATAAGGTACAGTCAATGCTGTGTATTACCTCCCTCTAGGTGTGGGACTGCTGGGGACTGACGTGAAGTCTTTTGCCTTCCTTTCATCCCCACACACAGTAACAAATGAGACAAGTGCTTGCATCTCCTCATAATATTCTTCTATCTCCTTAAGTCAGGACTGCCTTTGTTGTGGCCTCTTTTTCCTTTCTGGACCAACGTTTCAATTATTCTTTGCACGGGTTCTTTTGCACAGGTTTTCCTGTGTTTTATGTCATGTTCCACTTACTGGCTCATGTTTTTCAGCTCTAAAGTATCATGGGCATTAATGAAGCTAGACAAAAATAGTTGGATCTATCCAAGCCTATCTTCTATGTTTCCCCATGTAAAAAGCTTCATGGAGGACAGCGAGGCAGCACAGATGAGATATGTCCTTGCTGAAGTGTGCACAGAGCGTGATATCACCTGTGGTGTAACTTTGGAGGACATGGACTCATACTGTAGTCTTCTCTCCAGCAAAACTTCTACTAAATTAACTAACTTTTCTGAGAGGATTGAACTTAACACCTCTAAAAATATACCACAAATAATTTTTCTTTGCACTGATGTGAAGGAAGTGCAACTGCACTCCGTAAACACATATCAAATCAGACCCACAACTTGTAGATATGCAGACATTAATTTCCCTGCCTGTTCCTGCCTATTCAGGAAAGCTTCTCTCATTCAGGAAGGATGCTGAAAACTCCTCTCAAATTTAAACACGTTTTCTTGTCTCTGACCCTTACAGATGTGGAAACTAATGCACAAGAGGAAATCCTGACCCACAGAAGCTCTTTTAACACACCACTTCTAGCTTAAAAGACAATTAATGCAGCCTAATTTATGAGCCTGGGTTTGTAATAACCTTGTGCTATTGAGACAAGAGAATTAGTCCTATCCAGGCATCCTCTGGACTTGCATGAAGCATACGTTCAGGAATTTAGTGGTTTTGCTGCTTTTTGCTCTTAATTGTACCCATTTGGCATGATCTAACAGTTTGACATTTTTGCCTAACATCAGATTTCAGAAAGAACTTGCAACTCTTCCCAACCAACCGAGAAATTAAACTCCAGTGTAGGAGTTTCCAACTTCAGGATAGGACTTTCCCATGAGACATACTTTAGCAAGGCCTGTGCTGAAGCATGTGTTGGTCTGCAAAATAGGAGTTCCTCCTCTCAAGTGTTAGGGCTGCTCTAGTGCCTTGCCAAACCAGGGTGTTATGGCTGAGCTTAAGTGTCCTTCCCCACTTTGGAGCTGTAAGGGGACAGAAAAGAAACAGATTTAACAAGACTACAATCACAGATACAGCAATCTGGGGAAGATGTGTGCAATCAAGGATGAAGGAAGGGATGAAGAAGCAGAAAAGGGGGAGAAAAGAAGGAGAAATGGAACCAGAGAAACAGGCATGGATACTATACAACAAATACTGAAACTCAGTTGGCTTGCAAGTGGGACATAAGGACATAACAAGAAGAGTAGCCCCTTGGCCCAAGTTACTGAAGAAAGATCATAGGATCACAGAATCATAGAATATCCTGAGTTGGAAGAGACCCACAAGGATCATTGAGTCCAAATCCTGGCTCCACACAGGACCACTCAAAAATCAAACCATATTTCTGAGAGTGTTGCCCAAATGCCTCTTGAACTCTGGCAGGCTTGGTGCCATGAGCACTGCCCTGGGGAGCCTGTTCCAGCGCCTGACCACCCTCTCAGTGAAGAACCTTTTCCTGATATCCAGTCTGAACCTCCCCTGTCGCAGCTCCATGCTGTTCCCTTGGGTCCCATAGCTGGTCACCAGACAGAAGGGATCAGCACCTGCCCCTCCGCTCCCCCTCATGACGAAGCTGTATGCCACAATGAGGTCTCCCCTCAGTCTGCTCTTCTCCAGGCTGAACAAACCAAGTGACCTCAGCCACTCCTCTAGACCTTTCATGTCTTCCCCTAGATGTCTATGTATGTCTTCCCTTCCAGACCCTTCACCATCTTTGTTGCCCTCCTTTGGACACCCTCCAACAGTTTTATGTCCTTATATTGCAGCACCCAAAACTGCACACATTACTCAAGGTGAGGCTGTTCCAGCACAAAGTAGAGCAAGACAATCCCTTCCCTTGATGAGCTAGCCATGCTGTGCCTGATGCACCCCAGGATACGGTTGGCCCTTTTGGCTGCCAGGGCACACTGTTGACTAATATTCAACTTGTCATCAATCAGAACCCCCCAGATCCTTTTCTGTAGGGCTGCTCTCCAGCCTCTCATCCCCTAGTCCATACATAATTCCAGGGTCACCCCATTGCAGGTGCAGAATCCAGCACTTGCTCTTGTTGAACTTCATGGAGCTGGTGATTGACCAGCCCTCTAATTTGTCAAGATCTCTCTGCAAGGCCTCTCTGCCCTCGAGGTAGTCAACAGCTACTCCAGATCTTTCTCTGTCTATCCTTCCTTAAAACTGTATACAAGGGTGAAGACCTAACAGCAGGCAAGCTGCTATTTTACTCCATTTTTTGTGTTTAATATCTTTGTTATTATGATTTACATTAGTTTTGCCCTAGTTTTTCTTTGTAATATGATCTCTAAAGGTATGTCACAAAATAGTTGTGACTAAGTTTTTGCATCATCAGAGCATCATTAGGCGTTCCCTAGAGATTTAGGTAGAAATACTTTGTGTCTCACTTCCCCTACATGAGCATTGTCCTGAGCTTTGTAGCAGATGCCAAACAGGCTTTCCTATAGATAATATGTGTGAAATAGTAGTTTCACTGGTCTAACCCTGCACTGTAAGCAAAGAACTAGGAGGGGATAGATTCAAATAATACTGCACTGATGAAATCACTGTAGACAGACAGGGTAAATAAACCAAACTAAATCTAAACCATTGTCTTTATTTCTACTATATCCAGACTAATGCTCTGGACCTCTACACATTAACAAAATATAAGTAGACATATGAATTTAGCAATCCAAAGCTACTTGGACTTAAAAAGCCTTCATTTGCTGGAGTGACATAAATACAAAGTTAGCTATGTTTTGAGTAACAATGAGCAATAGCCTATGAACACCAAGGTGTCTCAAGCCGTTTAGCGATTTACATAGCTGATTGCTAGCCGAATACAGGATGTTTTTCATGTAAAGAGAATGAATGAATCAATTTGAAAGCTAGCAGAGCACAGAATAGCCAGTTCAGTAATCTGAGGTGGAAGGGGACCTTGACATGCTAAGTAAACCTCAGCCTGGAAAGCTTTCAGAGAACCACTGTCTGTTACTTTGGAAGCAGCATGGCATTTTTGATGATAATAAAGGCTGGGCATTGTAGAGGAGCCGTTGCCACATTGCTATAATGTCCATAACTAATATAGCCACATGTTTTACCGGATCCTGAAATTATTGTCAAATTTTTCAGCACACTTGTAATTGGGTCATGATGATGAAAACACTTCTTCATATGAGGGTTCGTTATGTCTGGCATAAAATCAAATATTTAGTTATCTGTCCTCCATTATATACTGAAACATATGATATTTATGATGTAATGAAATATTCAGGCTCAATGCTGAGATACTTATATCTTAGCCTCAGAATTCAGTGAGCTCCTGAAAATGTACTTTGCATATACAAAATGTATTTTTCATATAAAAAGATGTGCACTGAAATATTAATAACATTTCCCTGAACTCTCTACATTGTATTCTGCAGGATATGACATATTTAAATACAATCATTACATCGTGAGCTTTACCAGCTTCCACCAAAATGCGCTGTATCACTCAGCTTTCTCACCCCATCCATGGTCTGTAATTCTGATTTCAACCCATCCCAGGTATTCCGCACCTTTGCCAGTTGCCCAAAAATATGTGCTGATCTCTAACAAAAAGCTCTGAAATACAGTGTTCATCCTTCACCTCTCTCTGAAAGCTACTTTTCCCACCATACATGCACAGATCTTGCCAGGAATGGTTTTACTTCTAACAATAATGTTTGCTGTCTTCTGACAAGCAATGAAGATTTTCCTTTTCTTTTCCATCCAGGTCACAAGAACAAACAAACAAACAAATGAAAACCATTGTATTAGTCAATAATGAATGCATATCAAACCAAGATAAAAAGTTTAAATAGCTCTTAGCCACCATATTATGGTTAAATGACAATAATCCTCTTTCTAATCTATGCAAAAAGTGTCTAGTTATCTTATTGAATAAAAAGAGAAGTGGCTTTTTTATATGTAAAAACACCATTATATAAAGTCCTTGTTTAGTGAGAAAAGAGATAAATACATATCTAAAAATCATTACAAAATTAGGTAATTTATTATGGGAGAAATGAATAAAAATGAGGCAGGAACCCTAGAATTCTATCATATAGTATCTGAACATACACATTTCATTTGAATTATTTCTTTGGCAACGAACTAGGTCTCCATGAATTGATGCCATGATAGGTTTTGAATGAGTGTTTATTTTTCAAGGAAGTTCCTTAGTTCCTTTTTTTTTTTTTTTTTTTTTCCTGCAACTGCTATCATTACAGTGCTGATGCAGAAGGTGTTATTAAATGACTTTGAAAAATGATTTTACTCTTTCCAAAACAATTTAGGACACCGTTTCAACATCAGGGTATCAGGTATTCCCCTCAGTTGCTTCTCATTATGTTGAGTCATGGACAATTACAGTTTTGTCCTGGTGTCTTCTGATTTGCCCACAAGATGTTTGACCAAGATGTTCAGAAGTGGTATTGACCCTAGCTACTCATCAGGAGGCAATTTAGTAGGATCTAATTTGGACACAATCTAACCACCAGTCCTATCTGTAACTTAGTTTAGTTGTCTAATTATCCCAGTTATTTTTAAAACTGCTGACCTTCTGGTATTATTATTTCTTCAGTTTCATCTGCTTGGCTCTGTTTATAGAATGAAGCAAAAAGCCTTGTCTTTTCTTGGGCACCCTGAATTCTGTGAAACTCTTTCAGCTGTGAAGGAAATGTCTTGGTAATCTGTTTGTGCAACAGTAACAAATAATTGCCTCCAATTTGTTTTTATTTGTGATAATTTTTAATTCTTAAGGTTTTACCAATACTTTGAGGTGAAAAACAGCAATACTCAGAAAAGTTGTCAAGTAACCTGCAATATCTTTCACTGGTAAAGACAAAGAAGGAAGAGGTGGAATGACGATCGACGATTAAATGGTACCACTCCACCACATACAAGCTTCATTAAACATTAAAGGAAGCCAGCTATACTGCATATTTATTTACCTCTGTATTACTTGTATATTGAATGATTTGACAAAGACATTTCATAATCGGGTACACAGTAGCTTGCAGAATACAATACACCAAATATGTGGCAGCTATATAAGTAATTCAGTATGTTCTGCTGCTTTTTATGTGAAGTATATGTTTTCATTAGGTAATGTACATTTTTTTTCAATGTACAATGTATCAATTTTGCCTTATGATTTTCCCACTCTAGCAGTTTCCAGATTTTATTATATCATACATATGTTTTGGTACACAGTATAAGAGCTTACTAAATACTGAGATCCTTTTGGAAACCAGATGTATTTTATGATGACCTCGTATGGTTGTGTGTAGCATCCTGAACTGTGGGCCTGCAATGGTTGCTAAGACGAGGTGTCAAGGTCAGGCATGATACTAACTACATGCCCTGAAGTTATGCCTTACTTAAATGGAATGAGTCTTGATCAGCTGAATGCTTTTTATCAATTCCCCAAGACTCCTAACATTTTAATGCGTCTGCTGTCTTTGAAAAGATCAGATGTGCTGATGACATCCATCAAAACTCAGACCTAGTTATCTGCTAAAGAAATCCCTCTCAGATGGAGCCTGGCCAAGGCTGTAAAACGCAAGCTGCTATACTTTTTATCTTATTCTATCTAATAGGCCAATAAAGATTCTACCCATTGGGAATTTACAGACTCACTGTATATCTACTTAGCTGTGCTATTTACAGGGCCTGCAATATGGCAGCATGTTTGCACCTCACCATTTTAAACAGGACTATCCCCATACCATAGTACCCATACAGGCAGATCTAATGATGTCCCCATGGCATTGCTGGATTGGAGCAGGGGTTAATCTTTGGAGTTTATACAGCTCATCATTGGGATATTTTCCTTCCTAAAGCATATGTTTCTCAGTGAATGCAAGAAAAGGACTGTATCTACTGCAAGGAAAATTGCTTTTCATTGATTCTTCCCCCAGCAAGCAACTAGCATGTATCATCTTTTAAAAGCAAATGATACCAATCCCTGTTCTCCTAAATTCTGCTGCTACATTAATTAACTATGATAAATAAAACATTAAAGTGCAGTTGTGCATCTCCTGAGCAAATGTGCAAAAAAGAGAGTTTGGTAACTGTCAGTCTGCAATAACAGAAGTGCTCTAAGGTGCTTAGAGCCCAGTGATTCTATTTATGAGACCAAGTGCCATATTTCTGACTCCATACACAAGCCTCAAGCAAAGAAATTCTGAAAGCTAGTGCAGTATACATTAAACCACCACTCTCTGCTACTTTCTTCTTTCCATGACTTTATTAAAAATGCACTTCTGGTTGAATTTAGGTACATATATATGTCACTAGGGTCTCAGTTATCAAAGATGAGCAGTCAGTAGAACTGCCGAATGCCATAAATTCATTCTCTGATTCAAATACACGAACATATTTGCCCATTTCAGGTGGCTTTAGGTCAATGTATATGCACTCACTTAAAGCACCCATTTAGATGTTGTGCCAGGAGCTCTGACTTTGCAGAGTTTTAGAAGAGAGGAACAAGAAGGACTAAGACAGGTTACACTACCTTCTCTCCTGGCTCACTTTGGAATATTTTCCCCATTTTGCCCCATTAGAGAGATTCATCTCTTTCTCTCACTTCTCAGTCTCAAGTTAATGCCCTTCCCACTGGTGTGAAAAAGTGGTGCCCCTGCAGCTGTGGCACCTTGTCAGCTTTACATCACATGTCCATATCTTTTGTGTGGAAAGTTCTCTGCCTTTATTGTAGGACAGGTTCTCCACTTGTATGTGGTCGGTGCTAAGGGTCAAAATCTAGTCAGTTATGCTCAAACCTACGACAGGTTTTCTATTCTTAGTTCAGTGGCATAGAAAAACTACCAAAGATAAAGGTCCAAACTCAAAATGTCTACAATAATGCCTTGAACTAACGTTGATTCTGTTTTTTCTTGTTTTGTTTTGTTT
>VXAA01003070.1:0-21124 GCA_013399115.1 Anseranas semipalmata
TAGAAGCACTTCATATGTGCCTTGTGTTAAGGTGGGATTTCCTATAGTCTAATTTGCGCTTATTGCCTCTTGTCTTGTGGCACTGGGCACCACTGAGAAGAGCCTGAGTCCATTCTCTTTGCACCCTCCCTTCAGGTATTGATAGATATGAGCAAGATCCCCCCGAGCCTTCTCTTTTCCAGGCTGAGCAGTCCCAGCTCCCTCAGCCTTCCCTTATGTGAAAGATGCTCCGGTCCCTCTGCAGTCCTTTGCTGAATTTGCTCCAGTAAGTCCATCTCTTCTTTGTACTGGGGAGCCCAGTACTGAACTCAACACTCCAGGTATGTCTCACCAGTGCTGAGGAGAGGGGAAGGATCACCTCCCTCAACCTCCTGGCCATGCTCTGCCTATTGCAGCCCAGGATGCTTTTCACAATTAAAAAAAAAGGTGGTTACAATACTCTTGGGTTTAATCAGGACATACCCTTTATAAAGCATCCTGAAGTGTATGCCTAATCCTAAAAGTTTACCACTGATCTCAAGATGACCATCCACAATGTGTGTAGGTAAACCCTATCTTGAAAATCATATCATACTTTTTTTTTTTTTTTTTCCATTTACAGATTTATTATTTGAAAGTACAAACTGGCAAGGAATGAGTAGTCATACACTTCAGAGCATTTGACAAAAGAGCAGTGCAACATACTGAGGGAGATTTTATGCATTTTGGTCTAATTAAAAAGACAAACTAAAAACATCCAGACTCTTGTTACCAGAGCTACTGCTCAGGATGAGAACTTGCAAAGATAAATAAGGTTTGTGAGGCCAGGATAGTCTGCAAAACACATTCTCAGCTCCTGTTTTCAATGGGAGTGATGAAGCTCTCAATAGTAAATTATGTTTTGATTAAAAGCTCCAGCAGTGATGCCAAAGCATAGAAAAATGTTCAGAAAAGCATACATGTAGGTCATGGAGAACTGTTACAAACCAATGAGGTGTGGACTCTGTCCAGGTGCCGTTCAGTTGGAAATTCCAAGTATATAGGGTCTGCTAACGGTGTGGTGGTCCAGAAACAAGACTTGGCACGCTGCAGATCTGACCTGCCCTGGCTGTGTGTACTGAAAGGGAGGCATCACCAAGCACTTGTTCATTCCTGCGAGCCAGGTCCATTCCCACTGGGTTCTAATCTGCGGCTGGCCAGGATGTTTCCCTACTTTAAGGGATGAAGAAGAGATGGAAGAAGTAACAGAAAAAGAATCAGAGTGGTTTCATTAGCATCATGATGTGTCTGTGTTCTGAAATGTTTAGAACTGGCTTCAAACAAGTAGGTACAATAAGCCAATTATATGTTGCCAAATCTGCCAGTAAAGCATAGAAATCTGTGAAGAGCTTATGTTAGCAGCCAAGGAAAATTGCTCTTTGGATAGGTGCTCTAACGCTGTCTGGAGAAAGAAACCTGCAAATAATTCATCCACTTTAAAAGAAAGAGGTCTTGGTGGGCAACAGCTGTAGTAGATTAAAACAGCTGAATTAAGTACACATTGAGACACATCGAGACCTAATGGAATAAATATTCTGGTACACAACTGTATGAACATTTCACATCCATTAGTACCTCTGAAGTAGTCCAGGTGCCTGCAAGACTTGCTGAATTTGCTGCTGGGCTGTTTAAACTAAAGTTCCATGTTATGTTGACTTTGTTGTTCAATATTGTTTATTTTTGCCTAGTGAGGAAAGATCTGTAGTTTCTAAGAACTGTGCAAGCTCTGGTTAGAAGAAAGAGGTGTTTTCTGCAGAGGCTCATGTTGTGTGTATCAGATGCTTATCAGCTGCAGCACAGACCTGGCCCTGTTCTAGACTCTTTGGTTCTGTAAATTTTTTGAAAAGCCAAGTGTTTAACATAGATCTCCCCCACCTCTGATTTTTTTTTTTACGTGTGTTTAAATACATATAAAACATATATGTTTTATTTTTTAAATTGCTACTGGATTTTTAATACTATAATCTGCCCTAAAAAGAGTTCCTTTTATATCATTTTGGAAGTATGCCAAATATTTGTATCTTTGCCAAATATTAAATCCGAGATCTGTATGTTTTTGCCTGACTCTTTGGAGAATGAAGAGTTGCAGAACTTTTGATATTTTTAAAATACATCATTCATTAAGAGCTATCAAGAAGGATCAGGGATTAATTACTCTTCTGTTTTGCTAGAAATGGGGCGTAGCTTTATAGATTCATTTTCTTGTTCCTCTGGTTTCTTGGCTAATGTAAAGTAAGTAGTTTTGATGTTTTTGAAGAGCTCAGATGACATAATTTCTCATAAAATGTAGACTTCAGAAATAGATGTTCTTAAAGTGCTGTCCCTGTTTGTGTTCCTATTTTACATAATCTAGTGTGCTCCTGGATTTTATGTAGAAGGATGTGACTCAACAGCTTGGAAACAACTTGCTAAAATAAAAATGCCAGAAGGAAGCTGATTCTTTAGCTGAAAAGGCAAATTGGTCTTTAATGAGATGATAATTCTGGCATCCTAGGAGATTCAGATTAGAAGGTTTTAGACTTCTTAGGCAAAAATGATCAGATGCAAAACCTGCTGGTGCTCAGGTTAATGCAAGTTCTAAACACATTGCAGTTACAGAGTAAGAGAAACAAAAATTAAAAGCTGAATATTGAAACCTGGAGACAGGTGGACTTTACTGTTGTTTCTTTCTTTTCCCCTCCTAGTTATTTTCCAGATTTTTTTTTTTTTTTTGAAAACCATTTATATAAAGGGCTCATTAAGCAGAGCAGAATTCATCATGATTTGGAATCACATTTGCTTACCTTTTTCTCCACAAGAATCTTTAGTTATATTTAAAATAATGAAAGAGGGAAACATTCTTTTGGAATGTTGATACTATAAAGAGATGCCCTTACCCCTTAAGAGAGTTCTTACCCCTTTTTCTTTTATCCACTAATAAATATTATGCTCAGAAGCAGAAGAATAAGGGTGCCCAAATGTTACTCTGAATAGATTTAACATTTCTAACTGGGAAGATTGCTATTTGTAACTCAGAAATTTCTTTCCACTGTCCAACTCTGTATGATCTGATGCTTTTGTATGCTCATTCACTCTTTATTTAAAATCTCTGTTAAGGCATTTGCTTAAGGGTGCAAGATCTGATCTCTTCTGTTCAGCACTCCCATCCAGATGAAGATTTCTTTTAAGTGTTTAAAGTAGTGTGGGGTAATGTATCTGCTCTACTCTCTTGCCATCTCTTCTGTGAAGTTCCAGAATACTGCATGAGCTTGTTAAGGTTTTAAACTGGAATATATACAGCTAGTAGGAGGGCTGAGGGAGCTGGGGTTATTTAGCCTGGAGAAGGGGAGGCTCGGGGGAGACCTTATTGCTCTCTACAACAACCTCAACGGAGGTTGTGGCGGGGATGGTGTTGGTCTCTTCTCCCAAGCACCAAATGATGGGACGGGAGGAAATGGCCTCAAGTTGTGCCAGGGGAGGTTCAATTTAGATATTAGGAAAAACTTCTTCACTGAAAGGGTTGTGAGACATTGGAACAGGCTGCCCAGAGAGGTGGTTGAGTCACCATCCCTGGAGGTATTCAAAAGACATTTAGATATAGAGCTAAGTGATATGGTTTAGTGGAGGACTTGTTAGTGTTAGGTTAGCGGTTGGACTTTGATGATCTTGGAGGTCTTTTCCAACTCAGATGGTTCTATGATTCTAAGTGTGTTAAAGACTGAGAACTGTTGTTAGAAGTGGACTCAACTCTAAATGTAGAAAAATAAAGCTGGTATGCACCAGATGACAATTTTATGTTACTTCTTTCAGCAAAGGAGTACTCACAGATTCCCATTTTACCTGGATAAGGGGGAGTAACTATATGTTCTAGCTCTTAGTGTTTTTTGTATATTTCTAATATAGGTGTAATTACAGGAACTTCCTAATATGTTTATGGTTGAAAGTTGTTCCTGTTAGGCTACTGAATAAATGGAGGATTTGTTGCAAGAAGTTAGCAAAATGGGAATTAGAACAGAAATCTAATAAAATAGAATGGAATAGAATTTGAAAGACCCAATATTCATTATCAAACTTCTATGAAAATTATCAGTCAAAGTAATAAGGAGAAAAAGTGCTTTCAGTTCACAGAGAAACAGTTTTATATGATAGCCCTCCAGCATAAATTAATGAGATGTTGGGATAATCTGGATTATTGATGAATGGAAACAGTGCCGCTGTAACCCAGCTCCAGCTGGCTCTTAAAGAACCATCTGATGGTCTTCTTACTTCCTGTAAAGGTAAGGTCTGCTTTTCTTCTGGACTCTGTTGTAGGGCAGGCTGGCCTGAGCTGCACCAGCTAATGGCAGCTGTGCATAACCAGGCTGAAGGACCCCCACTGGTTCCTCTCCTCTTCCTTCATTTACCTAGTAAATGATCTGGGATGGCTGTTCGGGGCTGTTAAAAGGCACCCTGCGCGCCCACAACTGTTGGATCTCAGCACAAGCATTGGGAGAGGTACAGCCATTCTGGTGTGGCATGGGGTGTTATCTAGGTTGGCTTTTCACACTTCAGGTATTTTGTGCAGAGACAAACCAGGCATCTTCTTCCTCTTCTTTTCAATTCAGGCCCAGAGTGGATAATGACAACTTAAATGAAATGCTGACTGTATGAAGCAATAAATAATTTCATTTAGAGATACTGGGACATTTTTGTGTTGTATCACAAATGTACAGCTTTCTTAACTTGATGATGCTGTAAAATAATGATTAGTAATAATTCAGTCAAGTTTATCTTTAATATTAACAACCAAAATGACTAGGGCATGAGATCCCATCCTAAATTATGGCTGCAGTATAATATTTCAATTTTATTACTTGAGCTGCACACCTGGGTGAAAACTCCTATTGCACCATGAGGCAGGAGTGTCAATGTATTACTTCCTATGTTTAAAACAAAAACAAAAACAAACAAAAAAAAGGGAAAAATCCACAGGATTAAAATTTACATTTTCAGCTGGCGATTTTCTGGCTATATCTATAATACTAGCATACTAGCTTGAGATACAAACTCTCCTGTCATCCATACTGTCTTCATTTTGAATCACACACTGGACTGATTCAACTGTGAGCCAGCCATTTCTGAAGTCTGGAAAAGCACGTGCAAGGGCTTGATTTGAACATGTGCTTGTTTTTTTTTTTTTGTTGTTTATGAGATTAGAAGGGGTGCCTGTGTGATTTGGTGAAGCCACACTTCAGCTTTGTTCATATTTATAATGGTATTCAGCTTATGTGTCTCTTCATGCATAATTAGTGCGAATATGCATAGTTCCACACTTCTGATCTATGCTTTTGACAAATATCTGATTCAAATATGCATGAATGCATGCAAGGTTTTAATATTTTTTCAAATGGATGAGTACAAGACATGCATGTGTAATCTACTTTGTTTATCTGTCCATGTGCACAAAACTCTAATATCCTAAACTTATTCCCTTCCCCTCTTCTAACAGGCTAGTAGGAGTGGTCAAAATAGACTGCATTATTTTAGGTTTGCCATAAAACAATTCAATTGATATATATGAGCATTTTCTACAGGGAGAAAGGGGTACAAATGCTCAGATTTCAAGTCCTTTTGGAGATAACTTCAAATATTCCATTTCAATTCCTGAACACCTTCTTCCTGCCCTCCGTCTTTATACATCAATGCATACTCACAAGCATACAGTGTTACAGCATGGTGTGTACCTCTCTTCTGGGTAATGCAATTGTTGTTCCTTAATCTACATAAAAGAACACAGAAAGAAGTACAGGTTCCAGCTATTTATGTGCAATCCCTCGTAACATCTCCAAGGTGCTGGGAGAAGAGCACACATGCCTGAGTTCAGAACTTCTATTTGAGAGGCAAAGTCCAAGATTCCAGAGTCCTTAAATGCCCTTAAAACCCTTAAATGCCAGAGTCCCTTCTCTAAATCCCAGCCAGTATGTTAGATAGTTCCTCATAGCTTTAACAGCAATTACTATTTAGCTTCTGTTGACTATGTTTGCTAAACTGGTCTTTTTAGCTGTAAGCATAGAAGAAGCTAGGGAGGAAAGAATAGGTGCTGCTGTGGTAACTGTCGTAAAGTTTGTTTTTATTCTAAACATACTTAACAGTTTGCATGGAGTCTGGTGTCTTCTATGGTGTAAACAGAAACGGGACACAGGTAATGTTTTTCTTGTCTATGCAGGTATCTGTGTATCTAAGTGGGGTGATGCCCATGTTGTGCTTCACTTGTTAAATTTTAAAACTGGAAGAAGATGACTTGGCAGCACAAGGCAGACAAAGCACTTGCCAGAAGTGAATTGATTTTGCTTAATAAGGAGAATCTATGGAAAATCAATGTCGGGTACTGCTACAGTATTGTAGAGATTTTCTGGTTTCTTCACTGTATCAGAGGAGGCTCAGACCTTAACATAGGCTGCAATGGTGCCAATTCAGTTAGCTCTTAGAGATCTGCTAAAGTGTTTGCATCCAGTTAGAAGCTAGTTCACGTGTAGTATATTTTTTCAAGAACAAAACAAAATATTTTTTCTTTTCAAATGCAATATGAGTCATTTCTAATATACATTTATCAAGACTTTCTTAGTACAAACAATGAGAAACACGTTGAGAGTTGTTAGAGACTATTAAAAGAGGAAGAGGTATGAATGGGTTGTTCTGAAAGAAGAATAGAAGCAGTATAATGGGATGCATGTAAAAGACAAAAAAAGAAATAGAATGCAAAGCTTTCAAGATTCTGTCTATGTTCAAATTGTGAATTCTGTCTTTTTTTTTTTTTTTTTAATTGACTTATGTGTTTGTAATACTAACCTTTAGAAACATTTGCTGACAGTGACCCGGTCTCTCATTTGAAATCTAGTCTGGAGGCAGCTACATCTTCAGTATTTAAGGCTACATGACTTGGATATAAATCAACAATTAATGTTTTATAAAAACAAGCAAACAAAACAAAACAAAAGTAAGGCAAAAAAAATAAAATAAAATGATGGCAGTCACCAAAATGGTCAGATGTGTTGTAGCAAAAGCCATCATGGTGAAAACCATGACCAAGGTATGCTATCATTCTCCTCCCTTTCTTTGTGCTGGACAGTTGTAGCAGAGGTTCCATCGAACCCTATGAAGAGGGTATTGTTGTGGTGATCAGGCAAAGAAAGCTCTGACTATACAGTGGGAGAAGATGGAGGGTGTGGAGGATGGGACTAACCAAAACAGCCAATTCTCAGACACTAGGATACTTAAAGGAATCCTTCATGTGAGTGTTTCTTAAGTGTAAACCTGTCCAGTTTCACCAGGAAGAAGGGGCATGCACGTGTTAAGCCGTGTTATTTCAGAAGTTTATTCTGCAGAGAGAGAAGTATCTCTGTTCGTTGCTGTTACTCATTAAGGATTAAAGCTGTAAGCAAAACAAGACTATGCTAGCTGCTGATCTGGTCTAGTGGCCCCTGGTGGTGTGGCACATTGTCCTGTTGCCTGAGAAATGACAGAAGGGGGATACTGCCTGTGAGGTTGCACTGGGTGCAACCCACCCAAAGACGGTGTCTGCAAGGTTGTTCTGTTGGAACGTCCAAATGCAGCTCCCTGTTTAGTGTTTTTCTGTGTGGGTTTCACCAACTCAAACTATTCCATGGTTCTGTGGTTCTAAGATGTGGTGAGCAGTCATGTGCTTTGGCAGTATGTCAGATGAACAAAGACAAGAGACATAGGGATTTCAGAAACTGGAGTGTCAGGAGATGCAGTAAACGGTAAGTGCCAAGAAAAGGCACAGCTGGGGAAAAGGTAATACGTGATTAGAAATGTACCAGCACAGGAGAACTGTCATCTTTTCTGTCCAGTTCTTTTCCAATATTATAGTAACATATACATTCATTAACACATGCATATTTCTTAGAGTATTCAAAAACTACAATGACTGGAGGTTTAGCAGAAGCGAAAAGCTCAGTGGCAAGATGTTTGTGTACAAACGAAGAAGTTGCATTTAATTAAGGAGAAAATCAGATTCTCTGTGAGAACCTACAGTGAGTACAGAAATCAGTATTTTGGAGCTCCTCAGAGGAAGATACTTGTGTAAGCATTAATGTTGTTTAAAAAGTTGTTTTGCTGATTAATAAAAACATCATAAAAGACAAAACACCCCATTTTCAGATACACAAAAACACTTTGTGTTTGTTCTGTATATAAAAGCCCTGTTCTCATGGTAGATGAGTCCTTCCACTAGATTAACCAGCTTCTGCTGTAGGACAATATGAACTAATAACATTACGTAGAACACATTACTCTCCCCATTTATAAATGTACATACTACTATGGTAAAGAGTATTATCGTCATTAATAAGGATTCTTACAGAGTGATGACCGTAGCTATATACATGCACCTGAGCAAAGCTCCTGAGAAGTTATTGCAGCCCTTTGCTGGCACAAGATCTGTGTATGAACAGGCAGTGGTATGATCAAGGCTTATAACAGAACTGTTACTGTGGATCAGACCTTAAAGCCCTGAGAAATATAGAAGAAAAATATATTTTTAATACCTAAAATTCGGTGTATTAGGTTACTATTATCTAGAAATAAACAACACCATAGCCAGTTCTGAATATGGCAAAGTGGATTTGAATATGGCATTAAACAAAGACATTCTTGAAGATGCCTTCTTGGTTTTCTCCATATCAGGAGAGGGGCAGTAAAGGTGTGAAATAAGAAGAAGACAGAGATGTGCAGACATATTTAAGTACAAATGTACTCTTGTTGAAAGAGAGGGAGGGGTACTTCTTGATTAAAAATTCTTATTACCTTCCACTTTCTAATCATCAGTTATATCATTCATTTTGAAAAGTCTAATGAGGACAGAATTTGGTCCTGTAAGATTAGTTTTTGAAGATAGGAAAACTGCATTGTGAGTGTCATTTGATTTACTCAAAAATAAGACTGAATGGGCTATAATTTATAAGGGGAACTATAACGGCCATAAAAAGAAAATATTTAATTTCAGCTTCTGCTTTTTCTGGCATGAAATAAGAAACATCTGCAGGAGTCATTAGCTCATAGCTGAACAATACATTAGCCTAAGTCAGCAACAAACATAAGCAATAGATTAACTTTGTCCTCACTAGTGGTGTCATTGGGACCAGTCCTAGTTATACTGAAACAACAGACCCTGACCAATGTAGCATAAACAAAGTAATTAAACATATCAGTCAGATTCCAAATTATGGATACTTCCAAAACATCAGTACATTCATCACTGGCCCTCTCAGAGTGGAAGAAGGTACTGACCATTTTAAAAGTATCAGTAATCTGACATTAAATAATTATGTTTCAAGTACTGCAACTGAATATAAGAATAACTGGACCCCATGAAATAAAAAAATTCTTAAAATAAGGAATGTGAATATTAAACTGGCAGGCTATGAATCTTGATACAGTTTGGAATTGGGATGTGTTAAGCATTTAGTTCATATAACTTTCATTTAAATATAGAAATAATTAGATTACATGGTCATCTTCTGGCCCTGCTGAAGTCAAACCAATAGCAATAGTTATAGAGGAAGATCCAACCCTTGCTTGGGAAAAGAAATACTAAAATTACAATAATCTGGTTAATCAGAATTGTATTAAATGACATATTTTTTGTATATAGTTTCATTTTCCACTAATTTTTATTTCATACTCAAACAGTATTATATGCATTTGTCTCATGAGCACTGTTCATTCAAAAATGATCCATAGTAGCTTCACTGTTCTTGACTTGGCAGCCCTAAATCACAGCCCTGTTTGCTGCCTACCATTTGCTTTTCTTTGCAAATCTCGACATCAGTTCTATGGAGCTGATTGTCCTGTGAGGTGTGTGAGCTTACTCAGTGGCTTTGACCTGCACAAGAAGAAAGCCATGTTTTCTGTGATGAAGTCACTTAGTTTGGTGGAGCAGGTCTCCTGGAACCTCAGAAGTCTACTGGTTGTGTGGGTGTAGAGCTGGGACCTGGAGGGATGACTTAACCA
The DNA here is from genome assembly GCA_013399115.1 of Anseranas semipalmata. Classification (NCBI taxonomy): domain Eukaryota; kingdom Metazoa; phylum Chordata; class Aves; order Anseriformes; family Anseranatidae; genus Anseranas; species Anseranas semipalmata. The sequence continues at coordinate 10,009 of VXAA01003070.1, forward strand.
ATCTAATTTATCTGTACCTTTATACACTGTTGACTACTGTATCTGGATAAGAAGGGGCCAATTTAGCTTTATAGACACAGACTTTTTTTATGTCATTACCCAGCATGTGGTACATGAAACACAGTGGCAGCAGTCTGGTGAGAATAGGAGCAGCAATGAGGATGTGATTAATAGAAAACCAGAGTGCAAGCACAGTGAAGCGTAATGGCAATGACCTACCTGGTGAGAACAAAGTGATGAAAAGAGCATGATTAAAAAGAATGAAAACAGCCTTGCAAAACAGTACAAGAGAAGGGGAGGGAACAGATTCCACAGTTCAAGTGAAACCAGGAAAAATTAAGTCTTGCTGATTAGTAAGTGGCATGTGTAATCTATAGGAGTATGTAATCCATAGCACTATACAGTTCCAATCTTTTCAGCTCCGGATTTGTTTTCTGTATGTAAATGATTTTGCATAGTGGTCAAGTGCTTCACAGTTTTGCATTTCCATCACCTGAGTAACAGATCTCCCTCAGGCTTATTTCTGATTATTTCTAGTGTTTGTAATTCTGGTAACATTTCTGAGGTGTTCATTTTCTCCTTCTTGGATATTTTCATGTTTTTGCTGAAATGTAGATACAAAAAATGGGTAACTTAATCCAAATCAGTTTTATCAGTGCTGTAAGAAGAAACAAATTAACTTTTGGTATTCCTCTACATCCAGGAATCTCATTTACCGTAATATTTACTCCTAATATTAAAAAGGAATGGGTGAGTTGACAGAGTTGACAGAAAAGGAACTTTTGACGTGCTGCAAAATCTTTCTTAGATCTTTAGGTAAATATAAATTGCCGATGAGAAAGCCATGGAGCAAGAATAGATATTAATTTGGCATGGAGTCATACAACATAATCATTGCAGACAGCTGGCTATTGCAGAAAGTACATAGGACTGTGCAGATCACAAGATCAACAGTGATCTCAATGTGAGAGGAGAGTCCGGGTATGTGCATTCAAACAAAGTATAAGGCCGTGTGATTCAGTGTGATGAACACCCAGAGAGAAGCTGAATATAGAAATCCAGTTTCCAATTAATCTTTCAGTAGTAAAGCTGATGAAGGAAAGGATGAGCAGTATAAAACCTCATCATATTTTGAAATCACAGAGTCATAGAATCATTTAAGTTGGGAAAGACCCTTAAGGTAATCAAGACCAACCATCAACCTAACACTGCCAAGTCCACCTCTAAACCATGTCCCTAAGCACCACATCCACACATCTCTTAAATGCCCCCAGGGATGACAACTCCACCACTTCCCTGGGCAGCCTGTTCCAATGCCTCACCACCCCTCCTGTGAAGAAATTCTTCCTGATATCCAATCTAAACCTCCCCTGGCACAACTTGAGGCCGTTTCCTCATGTCCTATCACTTGTCACATTGTCAGAGAAGAGGCCAACACCCCCCTCACCTCCTTTCAGGTAGCTGTAGAAAGTGATGAGGTCTCCCCTCAGCCTCCTCTTCTCAAGGCCAAACAGCCCCAGTTCCCTGAGCCATTCCTCATATGTCTTGTTTTGTAGTCCCTTCACCAGCTTCATTCCTCTTGTCTGAACGCACTCCAGCAACTCAATATCTTTCTTGTAGTGAGGGGCCCAAAACTGAACACAGTACTCGAGGTGTGGGCTCACCAGTGCCGTGTACAGGGGGACAACCATTTCCCTAGTCCTGCTGGCCACACTATTTCTGATGCAGGCCAGGATGCTGCTGGCCTTCTTGGGCACACTGCTGGCTCATGTTCAGCTGGCTGTTGACCAGCACTGCCAGCAATTTTTCTGCTGGGNGGGCACTTTCCCAGCCACTCTACCCCAAGCCTGTACCACTGCATGGGGTTGTTACGACCCGAGTGCAGGACCCAGTGTTTGTTGAATGTCACACAACTGGATGCAGCCCATCGATGCAGTCTATCCAGATCCCTTCTGCAGAGCCTTCCTACCCTCAAGGAGGTCTACAGCCACCCCCAGCTTGGTGTCATCTGGAAACTTACTGGGGGTGCACTCGATCTCCTCATCAAGATCATTGATGCTAAACAAAACTGGCCCCAGTACTGAGCCCTGGGGAACACCACATGTGACCGGCTGCCAACTGGTGCAAAACGCAGCAACAAAATTTATTATTTATTATTATTATTATTATTGCAAAGCAACAGCTGATAACAAGCTTGTATGTGCAAGGGCTGATGCAGGCCACAGGGGACCCATGACATAGGAGGCATATGAGTACCTCGTTCAACCTCCTGTTTGTGTAGGAGAGCTGGAAGAACTTTGGCACATGAACAGCCTACAGATTTAGTGTCATTCACATCGTAAGGTGGAAACAAATCCCCAAACTGCTGTAGCAATGCAAACAGTTTGTGAGAATGATTCATGGACTATCATACTTGAAGACATGCACAGTGTACGGAAATGAAAAAACAAGGAAGTTCATATTGAGTAAAAAAAACTAATTTGTTTGCGAGATTTCAGGATTTTTTTTGAAAAATAATTTGTACTTTTTATTTAAAAACAAACAAGCACAAAAAAACATCCCTTATGTCACTTTGCAGTGCAGAACAAACAATACAGAAAACAGACAAGTACCCTTTAAAAGCTCCAAGATGACAAAGAAACAAAAGCAAACAGACTTGTAAAAGATTGAGAGGAGACATGGACAGAAAATTTCTTGGTGTGTTTGATTTCAGTTTACTGGTTCCATTTTTATGGATAATATGGATTTACAATTAACTTCTTTCCTCCTTAATATTATTAGGAAACAAACAACAGCTGCCATTCTTTAGTTTGTACCAAGTTCCTCGATCCACCAAGGTGCCAACTGGTAACTTTTTAAGTTGTCTGATAAATCAGGTGTAAGGCTATCTGAAGGAAAAGAAAGCTTATTAAATCCCCTCCCCTGAGGATCACAGCAGCTTCTGCCACTGTTACAAAAAAGAAAAAGGCAAAATAAAACACCTTCTTCTGTGACCTAGTTGGCCTCCTTGATGCACAGTAGCCTACCCCAGACCTGCAACACTGACATTCCTCAAACTTTTGAGGTCATGCATAGCATGAGGACTGAAATGTTTTGTACTATGACATGTTTTGAAAACCAGCCGGAACCTCATTAAGCTTCTCATTCATTGAGCTATGCTTTTGTCATGGCAAAAAGACAGCAAAATTTACAAGATCACTTTCTGCTAGGAAACCTTGACCTAATTACAGAGCAATTATCCTGGTGTCATTAGATTGGATATAGCACTGCATAGACAAAACTCCACTGATTTTGCTGGAGTTTATATCTGCATTATATAGGTCTGAATTGGCCCTTAGTGATGTGAAAGGCCATTTAAAAATTCTCATACTTCAAGACAGTACAGTAAAAGAAGTACAGGCAGTGGAAGGTAATATAAATGTGTATTTGATTGATTTATTCCAGGTCACCAGGAGACAATAAATTCAGTCAGTGACTCTTATATTTATAAAGTGGATCTCATGTAAAGACCTTTGTGTGGTGCAAAGAATCAATAAGATGATACATAACTGAAGGAAATTCAGTCAAATATTGTCTGTTTCTCTTTAATCATTGACTACAGATAGCAATCAGACATTTTGCTCTGTCAGCCTATAGTACGAGGGCGTGTATGTATACATATGTATGTGTATGTGTCTATTTTTTTACATATATATAGTGTGTGTTATTTTGTCCTTTTATTGCAGAGTCATGGCTAAAATTTGCTAGGTTAAAACATTGAATATTTATGAAGTAGAAGGATTTGCTCACCTGATGAATATTTCATGACTGCATTTTTATTTCTATTTCTTGAATATATCTTGTATTTAGTCATAATAATCTTTGATGTAGAAAGTTCTTGCAGAATGCTGTAGATAGTAATTAACACAGACTTTAAAATACATGGTTTAATTTAAAATTTAATATTCTAATGAATTCCCTTAAGGGAATTACTTTCTGTTCAGTGAAGTCATCATAAGAAGGTTTTGGAGGAAAAAATTTTAATTCAGTTTGACAAAATATTTTGGGATTACTTTTTGTCTGTTACTTAAATCAGTGGAGTTATTTAAAATTTACTTTGTTATTAGATACTGGTATTAGATACTCTTTCGTGTTTATGTTAATAATGTTGTAATAAAGTTAAGAAATTGAAAATGTAGTAAAACTGCATCTGTTATCATTGTAGTCATTTAGCTCGTCCATCTTTAAACCTGAATTTTTTTACATGCATAGTAACTGGAAAATGACGTGGGGGCTCTGCAAATTATTCATGAATATGAGTTAAATTCAGAAGGAATTTCTGACTTTAAAAACTAACAAGTATATCTGTGACCTAAAAACTAACAGAAACAAAGTTGAACCTAAAAACTTGGGAAAATATTCATGAAAAGATATTAATGAATTTCATTTTTATGTTTGTGAGTCAATGTGTATTGGTGTCTAACTTTTTTTAAAAAATATTCTAAATGTTTTAAAATTACCTTTTTTTCCTTTGCCTCTTGAAAGGGCTAAAAATAAAACAAGGTATTTCACTACAAGCATGAAATTGTAGGTTGACCCAAATATAAACAGTTGTTCACTTCTGCTTAACATATACTAATTCTTTTCCTATTGGGTGAGGAAACCAAAGATTCTTCTTTAGGTTGTGTCCTGAAGAAAGCAATTAATGGTAGGGAAGACAAATAAGTAATTTCTTCTTCGATTGTGCACTTACATGTAATAAAAATCAATTGCTTTCCAGTAAAGGTTTTCTCAGCAGTTTCTCGAAGTTAATTATGTGAATATTTGCCTGTCATTTTCCCAGACCACCAGAAACATACACTTACAACATTTAAATGTATTTACCTTTAACATTAGAGATGAAGACTATGGAAGCAGTAGGGATTTTTCCATCACTGTCTTTGTAGTTAGTCCTTTAAATGTAATGTATTGCAATAATGATTGTATGGCAGTCAACATGTTGTAAAATACATTAGATAGCAATGTGAAGCAATATGAATAGATTGAAATACAGCAAATACTTAAAGGAAAAAAGTTGAGTAACTATGGAAATACAGTTTCATCCTTTCCCATTGAACAGCTCTTCTGTTAGCTCTCTTCTGGTCTTTAAACACATTGTGATTTACAGAATCACAGAATGGTTGAGGTTGGAAGGGACCTCTGGTGGTCATCTGGTCCAACGCCATGCTCAACGAGGGCCACCTAGAGCAGGTTGCCCAGGACCACATTCAGGCGACTTTTGAAGGTCTGTGAGGAGGGAGACTCCACAACCTCTCTCATCCTGTAAGAAGAATACAGAAATTTTCCTTGTTGTCCCATGTCTGGAACCCAGAATGGTGAGCACTCTGAGAGCCCAAATGAAAGATACGAGATAAGAGTGGATAAGAGATAAGATTACCAGTCTCGTACTCAGCAGTTCAGAGCACCATGCAGTTTCATCTGTGAACCCTGCTTTTCTGTATGCCCAGAAGCGAAGATGAAAGTATCAATTTACATTATTCTGACCTTAACTGACCAAGTAAAACACATTTTGCAACATCTTGAGTGCTGAAGAGAACATACCATAAGAATAGTAATCCATGTTTTTGTGATGGGCTGCAATGGCAGTCATTTTCAGGTGCTGAGGCTGCAGTGGTGTGTAGGGGAGATGTGAGTATGTAGAGGTGCAGGTGGTTGGAAGCGGGGGGTAACACAGGAGAGGTTTTGCCATCTGTTTACAGCATGGAAGAGGGGAAGACCAAAAGGAATTAAGGACAGATTTTTAACATGTTTCACCAGAGCACAACGGTTCTTATTTCCTACAGTGGGAAGTGCTGGCTGGGATTGCTTTTGAGGTGCAGCCATCGGAGAGGATGCTAAGTGTCCTCTGAAAATGCAGAACTCTACTTCTGAAGGAAGGTGCATGGAAAAAGAATAAATCTGCTCTGAGGAACATAAGCAAAAGTAGGGGAGAGGTGGCTTTCAGAAAATCTATATGCCCAGGATGAAAAAAAGTCTTGAAAAAACACAGCTCAGAATCAATAGGCCTGACTCCTACACTAATGAAAATTGAAAGGCGTGGAGGAGCGCTGGAGTGCTGACTGACAGCTGCTGTGAAAATGCTTCCTACTGAGGTGAAGTCAGAAAAGTTGATAAACTTTTGACTTCTAGTGGCTCTATTCATTAAGATGAAAGAAAAATCAATGTAAATTACCTTCATTTATTCATGAGGAAAAGCCTTGATAAGTCAAGTTTTATTTTTCTTTTCTAAAACATTAAGAATAGTAAGTATGTAGCTAACAAACTAAGACAAATGTGGCATTTCTGAGAAGAGTAAAGAAACTTTATCCCAGTGTATTTTTATATCTCATGTTTTCTCTTGGCCAATTTCACAGTATGTAGCGAAGCCATGTTAGTGTCACCAAGAGAGAAAAACATCTGTTTTTACACTTATGTTTAAGCATGTTTCTCTTCTAGCATTTCTGTTTCTTGAAATTCACTTGTCAGCGAAGACTTTCCTGTGCTCTGTAAAAGCAGTCTAGAACACAATAACTTGTTAAAACTGCTCCAGGCTTAAAATAAACTTCTTTGTCACCTGTATTTAGGGCAGAACAAAGTGCTAAGTTTGAAGATGTCCAGGTTTAGTATGGTCTCGGATGATATCTTTACATAAATTGATATTTTTGTGGGTCAGTGTCCCCATTTTTAACATAGACATATGGTAATAAGTTCTTTGAGATCTAGGGGAGAACAATGTTTTATGAAAGCGGGACATTATTAACACTGTTCTACCACAGCCCACATCAGATCGAGTGCACCCTCAGCAAGTTTGCTGCTGACACCAAGCCGAGTGGTGCGGTGGACACGCTGGAGGGAAGGGATGCCATCCAGAGGGACCTGGACAGGCTTGGGAGGTGGGCCCATGTGAACAACATGTGGTTCAACAAGGCCGATTGCAAGATCCTGCACCTGGGCCAGGGCAATCCCAAGCACGAATGCGGGCTGGGTGGAGAATGGTTTGAGAGCAGCCCTGAGGAGAAGGATCTGGTGGTGGTGGTTGATGAGAAGCTCACCATGAGCCAGCAATGTGCACCTGCAGCCCAGAAAGCCACCCGCACCCTGGGCTGCACCACAAGCAGCGAGGCCAGCAGGCCGAGGGAGGTGATTGTCCCCCTCTGCTCTGCTCTCGTGAGACCCCACCTGCAGCGCTGCGTTCAGCTCTGGGGCCCCAGCACAAGAAGGACATGGAGCTGCTGGAGTGGGTCCAGAGGAGGCCACGAGGATGAGCAGAGGCTAGAGCAGCTCTCCAATGGAGGCAGGCTGAGGGAGCTGGGGTTGTTCGCCTGGAGAAGAGAAGGCTCTGGGGAGACCTTACAGCAGCCTTCCAGTGCCTAAAGGGGGCTGCAGGAAAGCTGTGGAGGGACTCTTTGTCAGGGGGTGTGGTGATAGGACAGGGGGAATGGCTTTAAATTAAAAGAGGGTAGGTTTAGGTTAGATATTTGGAAGAAATTCTTTACTCTGAGGGTAGTGAGGCTGGAATGGGTTGCCCAGAGAAGCTGTGGATGCCCCATCCCTGGCAGTGCCCAAAGCCAGGCTGGATGGGGCTTTGGGCAACCTGGTCTGGTGGACCATGGCAGGGGGGTGGAACTAGATGGGCTTTAAGGTCCCTTCCAACCCAAACCATTCTATTGTTCTGTTATGTGTTTAAACAGCATACCTTTTTCCATGTTAAACAGCAATGGATTTATTATATATTTAGGTATTTATTGCAGTTGTACTGAAGTTAATTATAAAGCCAATATTGACTTCAAAGGTCATAGGACCTTCTTTTGTTTCTGCCCAATCAGAAGAGTTAAAAGTGAATGCTGGTATGTCAATTATTCCTTAAGCACTATGTTCCAGTCTCCGAATTAACTGGGCAATCAAAATACTGTTTCGTTTAAAAATACTTGTTTTGCCTTTCTTGCAGGTCTGCTCTTTTTTATGCCTGTATTCATACCATGTAGCTTTATGGTGGGGTATTTCCTATTCTTCATTCCTGAATTTACTAAAAAGCTACTAAAAACAAATACCACACCAAAGCAGTATGTCTCCCTGCATGGGACTCCTGTAACTCCACATCCCTTGTTTCAGCTTCCATCTGCTCCTTTGAATTCTCCTCTTGGCATGTTATACAATTTACAGCTCAGATTTTCTGTGATGAAGATTGTGTTGCATGGAAATTATCTCAGTAAAGCAATCTGCTGACCCTCAGTCATCCTGCAAAGAACACTGTAGACTTGGATTAAAAAAAAAAAAAAAAAAGTAATTCTTCTGTAGGGCCTATAAACCAAGCAAAGCAACTGTATGTATCTGGTCCTGGATATTTTATATTAAACAGTGACTACTGAATATTTTTCATTTTGCCTATATTCAACCTAAAGACTTTTCATATAATGATAAAGCTCATATCATATAATGATAAAGTTAGTTAACCGGTTTATACAGCTTCAGTCTCCAGGAAGGATGGCAATTCAAAGTTTGTAACTGGTATATTAGAAAATTTGCCAAAAAAATGCAAAGTTTTTGGGAAATTGCAGGATACATATTTGTTTTAGGGTTTGAAAGTTGTCAGTTTTTCCTATGTGATTATTGAAGTTCCTAATATTAATTTCAGTGATCAAGCTGGTCAATCTGGAAGTAATTTGCTGGCAGCACACTGGCTCTTTGAGCTTAATGCATGGTAAGGGATGGCACAATAATGTCACAGAAAGTTCAGGCATTAAAGTTGATATCTCATGTTATCATCACCATGTAGAGTTGGGGTATATTTGTCTTAACTCTGTTATTTTCTGCTTGGTTTTGAGCACTGTTTGTTGTTTTTTGAGTCTTATTCTATTGGATTCCTTTTAGAGGTATGAATTGCTAAAATTTAATGTTGTATTTCAGCACTGATATCACTAATATCCTCTCCATTCTTGGTTCTTGGTGGAACTTTTCCTTGTAGGCTCAAACCACATTCAGCTTTTACTTGTTTCTGTCCCATTTTGTTTCAGGTTGAAGCCTTGTATCTTTGAGAAAGCCTTCCTCTCCTCCCTTGGACAGAGAGAGTGGCAGCAGTTTCCCTGCTCTCAGTAAGCTGTTCTCAAAAGCAGACCAAACTGCCCTCTCAGTCATCCTCTGTCATCTGCTCAGATTGAGATGCAACAGGTTTTGCAGCCCATAATACAAAGGAATTGTAAATCTGGCATGGCACCCATGCCATTTACCTTTGACTTAGCCCGAATCAAGTCCTTGAGCACACATCTGCAGTGAGATGGTTAACCTGTCCTCCCATGCAAATCCAACACCAGACTCAAACACATTGTGAGCATCAGAATTGGCTTTTATTATTATTATTTTTCCTTCCCCTGAGAGGGAGAATACCCATAAAATAAGAATCATTATCATCACCCTTATTATTACTTTGCAGTGTGATATGTTATACTTTTCAAAAATTCTCTATTCACATAAGAATAGCAGGTCAAATTTCCCCCAAATTAAAACACACAGAACAACCAAGTGAAATAGCTTCAGGCATGTGCCCGATACATGAAAATATGAAATTGTTTGGCTTAGAAGGTGAGGCTTTCCATGTGTAGCTATGGGGATATCATCCGTAGATTTTTGCATTCATTACTGTAGCACATGCAAGCAGGTAATTACTTAACCATAACTATATTTTATAGCCTTTTTTAGAAATTAATTTTAAGGTTATGCAGTTGGAGAATGCTCTCAGAAATTTAAGGAAACAAAGACTACTGTACACTGATGTATGGTCTTAGTCACTTAGCTATTTGAGTACACTTGATTTTGTACATAAAAGCGCTAGGATATTTCCTGATTATATTTTTTGCTCTTTTGGAACATGCACATCTTCTCAAAACAGTGCATATGGCAGTGTGTGTGTGTGTGTGTGTGTGTGTGTGTGTGTGTGTGTGTGTGTAAAATTGAGCAATATTTCAAGTCATGGCAGACTACTCTTGGTTTCAGAATTATGGCTTTAAGTACCGTTGTGCCTTTGGCAGCACTTGAAACCTTGGCAGGAACTGCAACTGACTAAGAACTGAATAATTGTTTTTAAAACAAATCTTTTTACTCTGTTTTCCGTAAGCAGAGCATCCTGCCAAATACTAAGCTCTGCATTCTTCAGCGGGCACTGCATTGACTTCCTTGTACTACAAAGTTGTGAATGCAAAGGCAGGAAACACAAAAATCATTATCTAATCTTGTCTTCTGAAAAATGTAGAATTTAACCTGCCAACTAAATCTTTTGAAACATTTATTTCATATTTAAACATTTTCTCATTCAGCACCAGACCCTGATGCTTAGAAAATGAAGAAGAATAGTGTGAATGAACCTCTCTCTTGGTATTTCCAGCACTTGTAAACTTTTAAAGAAGTTAATACTCTACATTGTAATAATACCTGAAATTTTACTAAGATGCATGTTTTTTTTCTTAGAAGTTAGTTTCTTGAAAAAAAATAATGGGAGGAAGAATAGGTTTTTCATAGACTTTAAGTTCTTAGTGGATGTAAACCTATGAAGAGTGCACATTTACTTTATTAAGTGCCACTGGCATTTCTAGGGATTCTTAATTAATTAATTAGTTTTCCACTTTCTACTCATCATTCAAGCATAGTTTAGTGAGTTCATAGTGCGTGATCGCTGACATGCGGTGGTGGGTTGACTGGTGTCTTCCTTCATGTTGTTATTATTATTAAGAATAGTTGCAAACAGCTTAGCCAACTGAAGACAGAAGGAGGCACTGCTGTTCCCGCAGGCCTGTGAATGGCGAAGGATGTACTGATGTCCCAGTACTACACTTCCTAGACAGAAAAAGAACATACAATGAAAGAACAAACCCAACATCACTGTGTAACTGAGAGATAAAAACTTCTTACTCACACTAACAGATGTGTATTTGACTGACTGTCATAAATGGTGCATTTTCCAGATTCATTGACAACCGTATTTTAAACTAGAATATATAACGCATACCTAGCAGAGAAGGAGAAGAAAAGTATCCTACTCCTGTCCTGTCCTGTCCTGTCCTGTCCTGTCCTGTCCTGTCCTGTCCTCTCCTCTCCTCTCCTCTCC
>VXAA01003070.1:21177-57366 GCA_013399115.1 Anseranas semipalmata
AAACAGAGCAAGGCTGTGGCTGGGTGCAAACACGGCTTGTTCCAGCTCTGTGCTTGATGAAGGGTTGCCACATCCATTGTGGCAATAGTGCCCACAGGGCTGTGCTGTGAGACGAAGAAGATTGAGCCAGTTTATGGAAAAATGAGCTGAAGTCTGAGGATTAGGGAGTGGGTGAAAAGACAGACTGTATCTGCAGGTATTTTTAATGACACATCTGTATAATTAAAATTACATCCTTAATGACTGATGCTCAGTTTGTGGGAAGTCAGTCAGTCAGCCACGTTAGCATGCAGGTCCTCAGAGACCCTGAGATGCAATGCTGAGTGGAATATCATTTATTTTTGAAGTTGCATTCAGACGAAGGTATTTGCTCTTGGATGCTGCTGTTCACAGGTGGTTTATTTGGATCATTTCTCAGAGCTCTTGCATAGCCTTTTCCATAGAGATGCGAACATATATCTAAGTTTATTCTTTTACATATGATTCTTACATTTTATGCATGTTAAGGGCAAACATTTCACATTAATATAAAATTAAGACAAACCTTAATATAAACACAAAACTAACGTAGGACGTCACAATGTATAGTGTAATACAGTACACTGTTATACTGAGTCTGCCTCCTCCAGCTTTCCAGTGCTTCAGAGTTCAGATTTTTTCCAGACTTGTCCAGCCTTCTACCATTGTATCAGAAATAATCTGAAGTTTGATGTAGTTGCTTACGTACTATCCAAGCACAATCTCAAGCTACTGTATTTTGGAGCATATTTATCCTTACTATATGCTTTTCAAATCAGCCCATGTCTTGTTTTCTTTCCCCACTAATATCATGCAGTATTATTCACCTCTGAGGAAAACAGGACTGCGTTTTTGCAAATGTGCATCAGATTTTCTCTTAAGAAGGTAAAAGCTAATGTTTGTGCTGCCATATGTCTTGTTAAATTTTCTCATGGATAGATTAAAAGGGGAAGAAAAATGTTCTTGGAAGCACTTGAAAGCTGCAGAGTAGTTTGTAGCTTAAGGTCATGCAATACTGTTGTCACGTCCATGGCAGCTGCTGGAGGATGCCTTTGTGAAACACCCAGCTCCTCCGTGCAGTGGGGAGGAGGAAGCCTTTCTGGCTGTGATTCAGTGCCCGGTGTAGTGAGTCACCAGCAGTCCAGCCAAGCAATTCCAGCTGACTCCATAAGCCACCCCTCTGAAATAAGTAAAGACAGTAAATTACGGATGCTTACTATGGAGATGACTCACTGTATAAACAACTTTTTAAAATAACTTCAAGTTTTAAATCACTGCTGATGGAAAATAAAAAAGTGGCATTGTGTAGGAAATTTTTGGTATGGTAATTTAGTGCATTTACTTAACTAACAGATAGCAGAGTGTTGATATTGCATCTGAGGTGGTATGATAAAACCAAAATAATTTATTCTTTGAGTATTCAATAGCTTACTGAAAGCTGTTTTTATAAACATGGTTTATCAAGTTATGTGGCATGAAAGAAGTCCTGCCACATACAGCAAAAGATTAAGTTCATTTGATTAAAAAGAAGGTATGCATGAAGTACAAACAAGTTCATAACTGTATTTTCACATCTATTTTTTAATACGCATCTTTAATTCCTGTCCAGGGACAAGAAATACATTATTGACAACTAGAACTAGGTCTTTTGCCTTTTACAAAAGCAGTTCTGAACTCCTGCTGTCATGTAACTTGGCATGTCATTAGACCACATTGAGGAAAATGGATTAATTTTCATCGGTGACACCTGACTTCATACCATGTTAATTCAGCCAGCCAGGGTTTGGGGTTTAAATATATTGGTCTCTGACAGTATATATTGAGTAGTTCTAGTCTCCCTAAAGCTCACAGCATTCTTTTAAAGAACTATGTTGTCTTGCACTTGATTTCTAGAAAAAAAATGAGAATACCAAGAATCAGTTGTTGTGGTTATTTGTAAGAGAATTCAGCTGTCATGGAATAGAAACAACCACAGTCTATCCCTGAAGAAACCTAAAACAGCAGTCAAATAGTCAAAAGTAATTCAATAAACAGAGAAGTAACATTATCTAGCTGTCTTGGTATCTGAATGATTTATTTCAGCTGAGATTCAGCTATTCTATTTTTTTCAGATGTGTACCTAAGTGCAGAGTGGTCCCATTGAAACAACCATGAGAGTCATAACAGAATCTAGTTTTGAATTGCTAATGCTAGTGTTCATTCCAATAATTAATTCCACAAATAATACTCAAATAGCAGTCTAAAAAAAATGTTACTGGAATGAATATTCTTTCTATAATTGAATACTTTTGTTTAACCAGTTTTAATGCAGTGTCACTAATATTTTTAATTATTTGTTGCTCAAGCAGCAATTCCACTTGCAGATAATTATTGACATTTGCAAAATTTAATAACTGAGGTTCTAACTTTTATCATATGTTCAGTTTGTCTAGTCTTCATCTCTGCCACTGATGCCTTGAGAAGTATTAACATCCTTGATTGATTGAGCTTGTAATCCATTTATTTACTTGTGATTCTGTTCTCAAGATTTAAAAACTCAGTTTCTTTTCAAGCAATTAGTTGTCATGTTGTTATTGAACTAACGATGTATCTTGTTAGTTTAATTTAAAAACAATAGGGTGGTATTTTCCCTTCTTTCTTTTGTTGTCTTGAAATCCTCTGCTGCTACAAATACATTTTACTTAAATGCAGTACATATACAATAAGAAGAACATGTTATTGTAAAATTTAAAAGCTAAGTGTGATTGTGTCTATATACACCTCATAATGGATTAATCTAGTTTCAAAGTACACATCTAGACACTAAGTAAGGAGTTACAAAGGGGAAGGGTTAGCCTGTTAAGAGTGGGCTGTTTTACATTATGTGGTTTATAAAGTACTGTTCTTGTAATGTAGCCTACTTAGATGTGTATTTGAACACTAAGTTATATAAATAAAAATCACCCATTTACCTCAGGAGGTTTTAGCTGGAGACAAGATAGTTGGCTGGTGCATCAGACAGCAATTCATTTTTTTCTGTCAATGGGATTTGACAGACCCCAAAAGGACACTGTGCTATTTTGCAATTAGCAATAACTGATGTGTCCAGTCATTGTCCCATACAGTTGCATACAGAATATTATACTAAATTAGCCAAGATTTGTTGTTGGTGTCAAATGCAGTTGGTGTCTGTTGATGGGCTGCTCACTGTCATAAGGTCTCTTAAGTCTGATGAAGTTTCACTACAGACAGAAGAGACATTCCTGTTCCTTTCCTGTTTTCTCCTAACATAATACATGGAGTGATATTGAAGGCAAGGAAGTCAATTTACCAAGCATGGTACTGATCTTCGTGACAGTGTTTGAAATGTTTATCTGTGTGACCTGCAAGCTCTGAAGCCATCCATCAGGGTGAATGTCTCCCAGGGATGTAGGAGCGTTGTCCTCTGCAGTCTGCCAGGCCCCTAAGTAAATGGGTGCGTCGACAGGCTGGGAAGAGGGCTTCTTTGGAAATATACTTCTGTGGAACTGGTTCTGCAAGAAATCAAACAGAAGCAGCTTACATTTCAAATGGTAGAAGAGACTGTTTAAAAGAGAAAAAATATGGTATGGGTAGATGTGTTTAGTATCTTAACAGGGACTCTATATCACATCTGTGTAGAGTCCTCTCAGACTGCTTGGTGCTTTTAGAGAGCCCAGGTGAGAAATGCTTGACTGTTCCTTTCTCTGTCATTGAAAACTTCTCAAGACTGTGAGAAGACCATTTTTATGATGCATGTGTATATAAAACATACTGGCTGCAAGGAGAGAAAGAACTGGGTCACAAGTGTACTTTTACAATAGAGTTTTACTGTAGGTCTGTTTCTTTACAATACAGTTTTACTGTGAGTATGTCTGTTTCTTTCTTTTGAATGTATGGGTAATATATAGTCTACAGTCAAAGGTACTTTCTGATGGTAACTTAAGGCAATTTAACGGTTACCTGTGGTCAAGAGGGAGAGGTTCTACTGTGGATGGGCGTTTTAATTGCTTTCCTCAGACAGTACACAGCAGGATTGAAGAGTCGAACAGGCACCTCCTCATTCTGCCAGGAAAAACGAACAAACAAACAAAAAAAACCTTCCATTTTTGCTCCCTAACTATTTAATTTTGGCATCATTGAATCATGTACTGCCATCACAAATTTGGGAAGAAATGGATACATGAGGGGTGGGGGATGAAGGGATGGGAAAAAGATGTGGACTGTGTCTCTGTGTCGTCAGACAGCAGTCTTTGTTAGCTAACTAAATAAGGGTCCTGCAGCTCATTTTTAAAAAGGTGCAGTCTTTACCTTAAGAACTGCACCTTTTTTAGTACTGCAACAGCTAGTTCTGATAGCAAATTTGATTGCAGAGAGGTTAACTGGAACTCTTCCATTCAGGCTTGCTATTGCAGTATTGGGCCTTTCCCCCTGGATAAATCAGAGGGAAACATTAAAAGTGCAAGTTATAAACAGAAACCCAGAACATAACTTATTTTAGCTTAGTTCTTCACTTAGATGAAACATCTGTTACTCAAGTTTATCAAACTAGATATAATAAACTATTCTTTCGTGATGTTATTGCTTGTATACTAAGAAAAGGTAAATAATGTAACAATGAGCACTATTTGGATTTCTTCATCTCTCTCTTTTTTTCTCTCTCTCCCTTCCCTCTCCCCCAACCCCGGCCCTGTCCCCACTCCCCCTGTTTGCACAGCCTCCATTGAAGAGGAACCAACTTCAGCAGGTATGAAAAGAATTTATGATTACATCTGAATAATATATATATATATATATATTTAATATTTTAACCAGGCTTATATTTGACATAGCACATGCTAAATATTCATGTTAGTGTTGGGTTCTTTTCTGCCTGCTCCCCTTCCTTTTGGCTTTCTTTTCCTCAGTGAAGAGTCACTTGGAGATACACTTTGGTGAACATTTCTTCCAGTCGTAGCTCAAAATTTTCCCTGCTACTTGTTCCTTCCTTTGTATTCTTCCTTGGTTAAGTTGGCACATGGGGTTTTACAAAACAGACTTGGTCAGAAGTTATCAGGAGTTCAGAAAAATCAGTTTTTATGCTAGTTTTTAATTTGGTATTATGCTGGTGAAGCTCAATCATCTGCATGACTGGCATCCTTAAAGACAGCACAGCTTGGGAACAAGGAGTGAAAGAAGGGAAGGGCAGAGGGTGCAGAAGCATCCTGCTCAAAATAAACATTCAGCAAACTGTGGCCTGTATGTCTGTGCAGTGAACTTTTATTTCCATTGACAGACTGCCAAGTAGTGAGAACAGTTAACAACACAGTCATAAAAATCAGTTTAGGAGCTCTGCAAGAGACACAAACACATTGTGCTTATTCTATTGCAAAGATTTAACTATTTCTAATTATTTGGCAATCCATTAGCTTGGGAGTATTTAAAGAAAAAGAAGACATACCAAAGAAGAATGCTGCTAAACAAATGTGTTAATACATATTTGAAATAGCATTAGGTTGTATAAACTTAGTGAGCTAAAACATCAGATGAATAGGGAGTCACTTTATAGTAGCTTGTTAAGTAAAGGTCTCCAGAGGACCAAAAGAGAAAAGGTAAGAACAGTGAACGAAGAAAGGAAAATGGCAAGGAAGGACTGAATACTAACTGTTTACAACATTAACCTACAACTTGGGAGTAATATAAGTAATTAGGATATGGTGGAGAATAATAAATGAAAGGACTCAGAACAAAGCCAAAAGTAGGATGTGAGAGGGGGAGAATAGTTAAGAATAGCAGTGAACAGAGAAAGAAGCAAAAGAGAGCTTTCAATGGGAAGACAGAAGTGAAAGAAAGCTTGACTGAGATGAGGAAAACCTCTGCAAAACAAAGAGAGAGGAAGAGCTTTAGAAAGAATACAAGTCCAACTGTCTGTTTCTTGAGAGATCTGTCAGTCTCAAAATTTTCATGGAATATATGTTAATAGATATTGCAGCTTTTTAATAGAAGAGTCGATTATGAAAGGAGATGCATGGGGGCTTGTCTGTCTTTTTTTTCCCCTTGTGGAACTAATTTAAGTATGCACACTTTGTAGAGAGTTTTTTGAGCATGAACTCATTGCAGTGATGTCCAAGATGGTCTTGCTGTGGTTGTGCATTGATAAACACTCATTCCTGTTGCAACCAGTGGAGCATCTCATGAAGACAGGGCCTGCTTCTTTACATTTTTAACACCACGGCAGTTTTTGGTGACAGCCGTTGTCCATGAGCTGGCCAAACTAACCAGACACATCAGCAGAAAATGCATAATAGGATGGAAGTGAAATTTATAAGATAGCCACACGGGCTGCACTACAGCTCTCTGCTAGACTCACCAGATGAAATTTCAGTAGTTTGACAGAAGCCTGCAAGTGCTGTATTCAGCTCTTCTGGAACCCTTGCATTTGGAGTGCCAGACAACAGGGTTGTTTGTTTGCTTTTGTATTCATTTAAATGGTTTGTTTTTAACCACTTCTAACTGCCTTGTTTTACTGTGCCCTGGATCACTGCTTTGGTTGTTTCACCACATAATTCTTGTGTTCAGCAGAGCTCAGCCAATAATTTACAATGAATGTCTTGAGCATTGTTCTATCATATAATATTCCTAAACATTCATAATCTCCTTGAATTCACGCATTATCAATTACGTATTTTACACAAGTAGTTTTTCAAATATTTTCCTCCAAGACTTTGTCATATATGTTTCAAACTCAAATAATTTACTTAACTGTGGCTGGTTAAATGAGCTGCACCTAATTTTTAGTCATTATTTGTATTACTATAGTTCTCACTCTTTCAGGGTTTGTTGACATCCAAAAAATGTACCACAATTATTTGTGCAGTAGTAGCTATACCAGTGTAACTTTCTATATGAAAATTCTTAATGGAAACACTGGTGACCTTTTCATGTCAGTAATGCCATGAGAGGATGCTGCTTGCAGTACAGGGGTACATGTGGGAGCTGCACTGATTCAGCAGTGCAGATAGATATTCCCATACAGACATATCAACAGCTAGAAATGCACAAACAAACAGCACCAGAATGTTTTTGTTCTCGGAATTGGGCAAAAGAGCAAATGCCTCTAGCATCTACACGGTAGATTTACAGTATGAGACAAAACACGTATTTGTAAGCATTTGTGCAAATAAATCTCAGCTTCTCAGAAATTATGTTACAAGGGGGCATGACTAAATACCTGCAAAAGTACATTGAATTAATGTAACAGAAATACTTTTTGTTATTTAATCTGGTTGTAGGACATAGATATTCACATCATTAGATTCTTCAAGAATTACTTCTGAAATAATTATTTTCTTTGGAAAAAATTCAATGAATTTGAAGGTTTTTGCAGGATTTAATTTGACTAGACTTTTCCAGGTGTAGAATGAACATCTTTTCCTATTGACATGAAAATTTCTGCTTTAAAAAAGCTACCTTTGGGAAAATAATCCTGATCTCTGCCATGAGGAGCAAATTTTGGATTTTAAACTCTTCTGCTAGATATTACCAGAGTATAATCCAACTCTATATTTATGGGAAAAGTGACTGAGTAAAATAAGCTGTATACAAGTATAGATACTATTTTTTAGAAATTTCGTAAGATGAAAAAAATCATTATCTGCATAGCTGTACATATCTTGTTTTGAATCATCCTCAGCAAGACATTTAAGTACAAAGTTGGTATCTGAATAGTCCATTTAACTGTCAATGCATAGTAGACCTATTGTCTTTGTGAGCATGTGTTTAGGCATGTGTTTGCTAGACTGGAGCTTAAAGTAGCTGTAAGTGAAAGTGCAACCTGGAAGCACAATATATATTTTAACGTTAAAATACATTCTCTTGCCCCTGAAGAAGTCAAAATGAACAGCAGCCAGTTGTATGAAGAGCAGGTGTACAGTAGTGATGTGCATGTGAAAATGAAGCTATACTTAAACCCTTGTTATAAACACATTACTTGTTCTAGCTTTTCCAGAGGAAAAATTATGAATAAAGTGTAATTGTTCTTTAACTAAATATTATTTATATCTGAGAATTTAATAACCAATACTATCTTGCCAGATGCTTTTTAATTTATAGCTTCCATTGATTTTGCTTTAATATCTGACCAGACATTATTGTTTTTAAAGTAAAAGATTAATGCATTCTTACGGGGTTGTTCTAAGACAACTTATTTCTTAGATTATATTGATTTTTATAAAGCTGTGTGTTCTGCTTAAAACAGATGTTCCTTCCTCATAGAAGAAGGCAGTCATGTTTTGAAAGATGCAGGAGTGCTGAAAGATAAATAGAAACCGCATCCAAAGACCTGGAGTCTTTCACAGAGATTTTGGGGGGGTGCAGTCATCTCAAAAAGAGGTGTGCTTTGTATGGGCAGAAAGCAAAGTTCTTGCAGCTACCAGATTTCATTCTTTTCCCAAAACAGCAGCACATTTCATCCAGTTTGCAACATTTATCTGAGTGTGGTGTAATTAACTTCCCAGTTCCAGTGCTGATCTGTATTGTCACTGGGGAGGCAAGCAGGCAGCTCTGGCTGCAAGGCGCAGAGGTCATCACTTAGTGTTCAAAGTCACTACAAGTACCTTAGACTGTCGCCTAAACGCTCTTAGATAAGAAACTTCATTTAGTATAGCAATTGCAGGGGAGGAAAGATGAGAAGATTAACTAGAGGGTAACATGTAATGTAGTAGTTTTCCAAACTATACCTTTACTTATTAAAAAATACACTGTAGGATAAATTGCAGATTGTACAGTGCTTTTATGAAGATTATGACCATTATAGGAACATGTTATGATCATTATAAGCTTTTAATTGACCTGTGATTGGGATCGAAACTAGAATTTATTTTTTCTATTTAATCAAAGAGATTAAATAATACTATTTCCCATAGTCTGCTCTTGGGGTAGTGATTCTCTGACAGTGCGTCCCTGCCACCACCTCCCCAAATAATCTCATAGAAGTGAAGTTTCTAAAATTTTCTCTTGACTCCTAGAATGAATATGAATAATTATGTGAATACATGCCCTGTGAGTGTATCTCTACAGAAATGATATTTCACAGGAGTTCATTCAGTGTCAGAATGTTTCTGTCTAAGTAATGAACTGTAATTATCAATCATTAAACATACTTCCTCTAAGACGAACCACGCTCGTGTTTTGCATGGTGTTTAACCAAATCAGGAACAAGGAGTTTTTAAAACGATCCTGACTGTTTCAACAAGTTTTTTTTTTTTAACCTAACTCTGGATAAGCATTGATCTAGATCTCTTTTTCCATTCCTTCTAGATAACTTTTGATTCTTTTTTCTTGTCATAGACATCTAAACACTCTGTTTTGAGCTTCTTCTACATATCTGTTCATTTATTTGCATTTCAGATCAGTTGAATAGTTTTACTGTCACAGAAGCTCATGCATCCTGTGAAAGCAAGCTAGGAAAACCTCGGAACAGTCTCTTGGAGGTCTGTTTCCATGTGGCATGAGTCTTTTAAATCTGTTGTTGAACTAGGAGGAGGTTGCTTTCTTGCAGATTGTTTTTAAGCCTAGTGTATCAGCTTCTGTTGGATGTCCTGCTATTTGAATCGTTGCATCTCAGAAATGTTTCCCTGTTGTTTAATGTATTCCCCCCTCTCATCAAGGAGTCTGGAATTGTTTCTAAAGATATCAAAGAGTAGTTCTTCCAAGACTAGCTGAGAGGTGGTGCAGCTTAAAATGCCGCACTTTGTTCACTTGCATTTACACTGTGACTTTGAATGAAATAATAAATATGTGCCCTTTTGAGATCATAACTTAACTGAATACACTCCTTGCTTTTGTTGTCATTGATTTAAGTCTAGTGTTTTAGGTAACTTGCATTTGTGTCTTCATATTCCATCTATATAAAGTATGCAAATATTTTTAGACTTTCATGACAATAAAAGGTATTTTAGAGTTTGAATTTATCGTTTTAATGAAATTCTGGTGTTAAAGAGATAGACTTGGTACATGACAGTAAGTTCTTCTTCAAAGACATTGGTAAAAAGCAATCCATACAACAACCCCATGGCACAGTATATATATATGAGTAGATGGTTGTGTTGTATATCTATGTACAGCTACTGTATGCAGTCTTTTTTTCCCATGGAAAGTAGCAACTGCTCTTCAGCAGTTCTCTGTGATATTTAATCTGTTCCCTTCCATAGAATTTCAACTTATATAAAATTTATTTTAGCATTTTAGGGAAAATCAGTTTTGAGAAACAACAAAATTTGAAAATACCATGGAAAATGGAGAAAGGGACTCGTATTGGACAGGCTTGCTTTCTCTAGAATGATGTATAATTTGGAAAAAGAGGCAAAAGGACAAAAAAGTACAATAGGAAACATTCCAGGAAAAAAAAAAATTGCTGTAGATATAGCACTTAAGAGTTGTCAAAAAATAATAAAAAACATGTAACAAATTAAAGACTTGTACTTTTGTGTCATGGTCCATAATGGAGGGAAGGTACTGGCCTGGGAGTATATAGAGGTCACAACAGAGAGTTCAGAGGGTTCTGTGTAAGGACAAGGACAAGGATAAGTGACAAGGAAGGTTCACTTGCTAAAGATTCATGTTTAATACAAATCAGCACAAATCACCACTAGCAAGATTACTATGATAAATCAGGCAAATCTATCTATCTATATAGATTGATAGACAAAGAGCTATTACAGATATTATCAGGAAACAAGTGTATATATATATATATATATATATGAATATCTATAAACGCACACACACACACGCATATATGTATGTAAAGGATATTAAAGTTATAGTACCAATTAATAGTAGCAGCAATTAGAAAAGGTAGAAGTGTAATTTCAGGTAGGAAAATCAGTAATATAGCGGCAGATATGCTTTGGGAATATGAAATTGAAGTGAAAATACTTGCAGAATGCAAACTGATCAATACCGTAACAGCAAATAGACTTATGACAGGTTATACTTATCAATACTATTACTTATGGCAGATTATGTACATAGATACATACCCACAGAATTACCGATACTGAATGCATGAAACAGAGCCCAGAAGAGGGGGGGTGGGAGTGTCAAAAATGCGATCTCTGATGAGACCAGCTGTGTTATGTCAGAACTTTTCTCATGATGGTCAGATCACCTCCATAACTGCTCCCATCACCTTGTTCAAAGTAGTGTTATCTTATTCTGTGAGTGTGGTGTTAAGCAATCAGTCCGAAATTTAAATTGCTCCAAAATGATGTGGGTTTTTCTTTGTGTTTTTGTTGTAGTTTTGTTTTTCTGTTAGGAAAACCTTAGGTTTCTCTGGCTATTAAAAATGGTGCTTTGTTTCTCCCCGGGTGGCTTGTTTATCAGCAGCCATTTAAAGCAGGTGTTGTAGCACCACAGTATATTATTATCTTAATGTATGCCTTGGAAGTTGTTTGCAGGATAAGAAAACTATGAATCAATCATTGTGTTTGAAAAAAAAAAAAGATGGAAAAAATGAGAAATTAAAAGTAACTATAAGTTATTTTAACCAATAGTTATTTCAGACCTTACTTACTGGACATAGGCTGAACACTTCTTGTGAGAGAGCCTACTGGATTTCTTATTAGACTTCCTCTGGAATTCTGCAGTGGTTATGGAGTTTTGTTTTCTTTTCTACTTGTTTTCTAGGTTTCTCTCGTTCATTCACATTGACACTTAAGTGAATTTGGTTTAGACTACTAGTGTATTAGGAAGCAACACCATTGCCTCCCGGAGCTCCACCGCCTTCCTGGGCTGTTCCTGGATGCGGTGAGACCTTCAGTGGGAGAAGGGTGGGTAATCACGGAGGTTTCCAACCCAGAAGCCCTTCCCTGACCCAGTGTCCCAGTGCTCACGTGCTGGCTCCGTCCTTGTGAGTGGCATGCTGAAATGGCAGAGCAAAACCAGCACTGACTTCCTAGCTTGTAGTGCGTGATAGAATGGACATTAGGTACTTCCATAAAAAAGATGCCTATGTCATGGGTTCCCCTTCTGCACTTGTGTAAATGGACAGAATAGAGGCAATAAAGCAGCATATTTATTGTGTGTTTGCCAGGCATAGTTGCTAAGTATTGCTAATCTGTACATTTTAAACCAATATGGAATCTTATATTAGTGATAAGTAGAATTCTTTGTCAATTTTCTGGCGAAGTTATTGGATCCCCCAAAATAACATTGTTCGTGGGTCATGGTGAGTTTTAAAAGAAAATGGAATTCATATTGGAAAAGAGTTGCAAAAATATCAGCTACATTTTGGCAAAAAATAAATGCTTTCACTGAATTTACTGAATTACCATTTTTTATAGATTTTAAGCTATATACTTAAAGTTATCAAAATCCCCATGTTTCCCTAGTCCTAATTTATTTTTATTTTAAGGTAAATTGATAATTTCAAATTTAAAATATTTTGATTTCTCTTAGCTATTTGTGGCAGAAGGTGGGAAGTTTCTACTTAGCTCCATCTTAGATAGCTTTATGTTAGATAGTTTAGAAAATTAGATATGGCTTTTGCTTGAACGGAGAAGTAACGTAGACAATTTTTCAGTGCCTTTCCTTCCTTCATGTCAGCGAATGCTTTTACCTTTTGGTGCTGTAAAGGTGCTTTCATCAAAGAGATCCAGGTGGTTAAAGTAGTGGCAGCAGGTTGCCAATTTCTGGATGACTACATTATGACTTCAAGTGAAAAAGATCTGAAGTTTTACTTACATTAATATTTCCATAGGAATTACAGTTATGTTTCTGTAGGCTAATTATGCGTATGTTTGCCTTACTATTATTTGAGCGTGGCTGTGAAACTGGTTTCTACAAAGGGCATCTCTTCTTGAAAATAATGACATAATGCTCTTCTATTGATTGCAAAAAGTTGAAACTGTAACTTCTTTGATGATTATCAGAAAGGAAGATAATGAAATACCCACATGTCCATGGTTTACTGAAATGAAACTTCACGGAACGTTGATGGGGTATTTAATCTGCTTACTCTCTCACCCTCAAAACCTCAAAAATGCATCTAGCCTATTTGCAAGGACTTTAATTTACCACCCACTGTACAGCAGAGTCCAGAGTGCTGTAGTTTTGTGACAGCTTGCTCTCAGGCTGTGTTCTGGGGCACAGTAATTCTGCTGTGGTATGCAGAGCTATTCTGTTTCGCACATTTTGAAGAGGAAAACTATCTTTCCATATTATTCTAAGGGAAAGGCTTTGCCAGTCCCCCGGGGTCTGTAAGGGAGCTTTACTTTCTTGCTTATTTATACACTTGTAAAAATTCCTTTTCTTTCTCTTCTTGTACTGCATACTTTCTTTTTCAGTGCCTGAAGCTAACATGTTAATTATTTTTCCATATATCCCAAGCAAAATGTAGACTAAGTCAGAACATTATATAAAGGTCATTTTGAACCCTATTCTGATGGAAATGAGGCTTATGCAGTAAAAATAGCCCTAGATTCCAGGTGGCAATGAAGGCCATTACAGTAGGCTACCACATTTAAAAGCTGGAAATCTTGCTTAAGTCAGGAATGGAAATTAAGTAGTATTTTCAGCCTATCCCTTAGTGAATGTTTGTTCATATATCATAAAAATAACTAAGTTCGGCAAAATATCTCATTTCTTTTCAGGATTAGACAGAAAGTGTGCTTGGAGGTTGGGATTTGCCTGCAGTGCTGGCACCTGTCTGAGAAACTCATACATGCGCGTTTCCTATAATCTTCATAATGTTAGAGAGTGGTATTTGTGGCGAGGATACAATGCTCGTTCCAACATAAAAATGCAAGTGGAAGATCATATAGTATCCCCTAAACTTCCTATTATTTTGTCATGAACATTTTCTCCAGCTTGCTATCACTTTCCTGAAGTTTGAGAAGTTCTCCACGCCAGGCACCTGGCTCGGGCTGACCTCAGCTCAGGTCATTTCACTGTTTCTCACAGTGAGGTTAAGGAAGAACGTGTTCTCCTGCCCATTTTGATTCCTACAGCTGTTCTACTGAGAAGCACTTCTGCTCCGATGCTTTGGAGCAGGGACGTGCAGTTTCACAGCACGGTGTCAGAGAACTTTTATTACTGCTGTGAAGAAGTCCACAGGGTCAGCCAGGAGGTAGTGTATGTTCACACTCCATCAGCAGAAACAACTCCTGACCCCTGGAACACAGCTAAGAACTCCAGGATAGGGAAACCAGCAGTGCATACACTCTTTGAAGGTGGGTGCAATCAAGTCTGCTATACTAACAACCAGTGTATCTATGGAGCAAGGAGAGCAAGGAGCAGAAGAGATGGAGATGACACCCTGGAAGGGAGACACAGCACCTTTGTCTCGGGCTCCAGCACTGTCAGCATGCTGTATCCATACCACGACTGCACTTACAGAGT
Organism: Anseranas semipalmata; assembly: GCA_013399115.1. Lineage (NCBI taxonomy): Eukaryota > Metazoa > Chordata > Aves > Anseriformes > Anseranatidae > Anseranas > Anseranas semipalmata. Next base: position 35,572 of record VXAA01003070.1, read on the forward strand.
AGCTTTACTTAGATGCTCTTCTGTCTGGGAGCAAGTATTCCACAGCTTACAGTTGTCTAGACCCTTCCCGGACAGACACAAGGAGCAGAACTAGCAGCTAGGATGGGATCACGTGAATAAAATATTTGAAGATTATAATTTGTTATGGCTTGCTCCATACTAGGGATAAAGAAGAATGAACTACTGATCTTGCTGCTCTAGGGATCTCAGCGCACTGTTTCACTCCTGAGTTGTCAGTGCTTCCAAGAATTAGAGCTGAAGCATAGGAAAAAATACGGCAAAAGGCTAACTGTGGCAGAGAACAGATAGTACATGGTCACAAAATCCTCCCCTGTTAGAACAGACAGATTTTAATCTGAGAAGTGATGGAAACTAAGACAAGTAATTGCTGAGGGGAAAGGGATTTGACAGGCTAAGGTATGGGATTAATGACTTGTGCACAGGCTCAGAGTGAGTGGGTCTGAATAGGGGCATTGGATGGGATGGCTGCATTCAGATGATCTGTGCTGGGCTGGCTGCTGTTGAGAGATCCAGCTGAAAGTAAGCTCTTCCCTAATGCCGTTTCTCTCCCAGAGCTACTGTTCGTTTGGACTAGCTCCTTGGTCTGCCTTGTAGTGGCATGCATGCTGTGGGTGGGGAGAATTTCGTAGAAGCATGTAGACAAAGCTTCAGTGAAAGAAAGGGAAAAAAAAAAAAAGTCGAAACAAAACACAGTCCTCTTCAGTGAGAGGCTGTAATTAAATTAGATTAAAGCAATCAAGAAATCCTAGCCAGGAATCAGACATGTGGAAAGCAAAAAAAAAAAAAAAAAGCAAACACAAATGAAAACAAAACAAACATTAGTACTGGTTGGTTGAGGATTTGGAAGCAGATTAACAAGACTGATGCAAAGGACTCTGCTCAAAAACAGGATTTGAAAGAGGGTTATTTTCTGCATATTTTGGTTTTAAACTGTGTCTTATGTTCATCTTTAAAGCATTGAATTGACTGTGAAAACATAAAGAGTACTGGGGAAGAAATTTTACTCATTTTCTGTTCCGTGCAGATTTAAGTGGCTTTCGTTTACCGAGGCTTTGTATTACATATTCAGCCAGGGGGATATAAGAAGTATTGAATAATGACCCATTTGCAGAGTGACTGGCCCTGTAGAAAGATAATACATGGTAACAATGTTAAGCACTGTAAAGTAAGCGAGCTCTTAAAGATTCTAAATACATTTTGCATAGACAGCTACTGAGACCCTTTCATGGTAGACATTGTAACCCAAATAATGTTCATTAGTGTAAGGTTTTAGTGGTGTCATATATATTACGGGTGCCAGTTCTTGCATACATACAAATTTGAATTCCTCACTGTTGGCAATTATGCATTTGACACTAAATTGTGCCAAGACTGTGCAGGCAGTAGTGTTTTTGACAGCAGTGCAGCAACACTGTAGGTAGAAGCCATCTCATCCTGGTTTCCTCTGCAAGAGTGAGGAGTCCAATACCAGCCAGTCTTTGCATTCAAAGAGGAGAAACATGAACCTGCAGGGGACAGGTCATCCCAGTAAGTCAGATACTTGAAGCAGAGAGAGCAGTTATTACTCCATTTTCTCTGTTAAATATGGAAGGAGTGTACATGATGAATGTCATTTTGGAAAAAAAAAAAACAACTCTGAAATTAAAAAGTCCTATTTCCAGTTTCTACAGGAAGGACCCACAAATGGATCTTGAATTTGTGTATCACAGTATGAGCACATATTATTGTGTAGCCAATATGTGCACATATGAGCATGCACACACTTAATAATTCTCTCTTGAGCTTTTTAGGACTTGGCATTTTTTAAAGCTGTTGGTTTGTCATATTTGCTTTTTGTTTTCCTTCATATTCATTAACTATATCTCTTCCCAGGGTATACATTTAACACGTTGAACATTCTGTGCTTCAGAGATTTTGAGCCTACAAAAAGCTATGTCCATGTAGCTTTCCTTCACTCATGCAAGTTTCTAAAGATCAGTCTGTAAATAATTATAGTTATATAAAATAAATAAGAATGGCTGTGATGAGATCCCATGAAATCAAATGATGAGGTGGAGGTTGTACACTTTTGGTGCTGACTGCCTCATTTTTTTTATATGTCATTTATAGATGCAAAGTTAACCATTATGAAACTTGAAAGTGCTCTGTAACATTGATAAAATTGTAGTGCACCAGTGTCTTGTTGGAAGAAGGACATAACCAAGAAAAAGTAGTGGAAAAGCCTTAATCTTAAGACCTATAAATACAGAAACAATGTGCCCCTATGTGTTATTATTATTCCTCCTTATGTTATGGTATTTACAGCAAAGGCAAACCTCATGATAAGGATAAGTTCAATCATGTATCTTGATGTATGTTTTAGTAACTTTTCCTATCACTTAATTTCTCTTATTCTTAAATAAAAATATTTTCTATTAGCTGTAGTCTAGTGAAAGTCAAACAAACAAACAAAAGTCTATGCTGATTCTTGGTAATCTTGCACTGTTGAAAAATATGTTAATTTTTACAACCAGAAACCTTGTTCTATCTTTTCAGTACATCATATCCTGTTATGTAAGGGTGTTAAAGAACTTATAGATGTGCCTAGGCTTAGGCAGGTAGGATAGCTGCTAAAGCAAATAAGGAGGAGGTGCTGGGGAAAGCTCTTGGGCATTTGACAAAGTGGGGAACATGGCTAAGCTGAGCAGATCTAACACTTCTGTTAATTTCAGGCTCCTTTGCATCCAGTTTTGTAATAAGAGGAATATGTGATCTTTAGGATCAGTTTGTGATGTAGGTGGATAGGTTGCATTATATGAAGTAATAGTTCTGTTGTGGCAGGAAGGATATAAAGAGGAAAGGTTTGTAGATACAGGTAGCATAATTTATTAAGTGAGTTGATGTGATTAGGTGAAATGGACAGGTATTGAGATGTGAGTTTTTGTTTTCAAGTCTGGAACAGCAGTACAGTATTGATCATGATCATGGATATGTGTAATACCATTACACTGCTGTGGATTTGTCATGCATCAAAGCTCAGGAAGTATTTAAATTGACAGGTAATGGAATTATCTGCAAATGAAATTAAGTGCCCTGGAAGACCAAAAGCAGCATTTAAAATAGAGCTGAGTTGGTTTTTTTTTTAATCCATCTGATCCTTCTTGCTATGAATCTCTGTCTCATCAGCCACTCATCTGATGCCCAGTTTTCATCCAAATGAGTTTCTTCTGGTGTTGCACTGTGTTTGCTGTTCCTCTGCCTACTACTAATGTCCCCCAAACCCGAACCAAGCAAAAAATTCCAACTATCCCCAAGTGTCTTGACTCTGTCTTTGTTCAGTACTATTCGCCAGTGAGGGATGAGATGATTGGACTGTCTGAGTAGCTGGTTCACTGAGGTGTTGAGATCTTAAGTCTATCCTAGCTTGAATGGGAAAAAAAAAAAATGTTGAAGGAAGATGTAGCATTTATATTTTAAAAACACTCAGAGATTGCCTGCCATTAACATTGACCAGAAATAAACAACCCCTGTAAAATGTATTATTGAAGCAACATTATAGATGAGATCCAGATGTAGTTCCTATCATAAAGAGAACAAAAATGGTTTTAGGGGCATAGAAATATCAAGCAAGGGCATAATCAAATTTACTCAGTCAGGGTTGTGTGGATTTCTGCAGGTATGCAGCAACTTCTTAAACCTTCTTTTGCAATAACAAGTATCTGCCACTTCATTCACATCTACTAATTCTCATTATTGTTCTAATTGATTGGCTTTCCATATGCTAATGACTATTTGCCAGAGCCAAGACCTTCTTTTTTTTCTTTTATCTTACAAATTGAATAGATTCTTTTTCTTGTCTATTCTTTTGAAGCCTTTACGACTGCAATTAAAATGCATTTTATTCCCCCTGTAAGTCTTTTAGATAAACAGTGTATAACCTCAGCACATGAATGTCCATTATTAGGCTTAAAGAAAGAACGACATGTAGTATTCAGCTATATTCTGCTGTATTATGTAGTTTTATTTAAACAATTGTAGTGTTTCAAAATATTGTTTTGGAAACAACTGATTCTGTCTCTTTTCTGGTACTTATTTAAAATTGTAGATTTCAGTAGTACTCATTATGATTAAATACTGTGTGACTTCAGAAATGTCGTAAAAACATTTACATAAGCTTCACAGTTCTGTAAAGTAATAAATTGTCAAATGAGAATTATCAGTAGGACTGGTGATAAGTAAAACAACTGAAGCTTTCACAGTCCAGTCCAGAAGTGTGTGTTCATTACTTACTCAAGACACAGCTCCCATTGGCTGCCATGGGAGTTGAGCTTGTATGACAACTGTTCTGATAAAAATAACAATTACAAAAATGTAACATGCTCCCATGAATGCCTAGTTGTCTATTACTAAAAATGTTAAAATGAATTGCACGTTTATAAATTTTAGAAGTTACTTGAATTGTGATAAATAGGCTGAGAAAATATTTGGAATTCATAAAGTTCCATTGAATTGTCTAGCTGCAATGAAGAAGTCATAGCCCAAGAACAGAAAGGTCCGGATAGAAGCTTGCTTATTTACTTTGCCTAGAATACCATATTTTACCATTTAGTTGCAGAGCATGAATTAACACTGTACAACAATAGTACAAGTCTGTCATAGAATCATGGAATATCCTGAGTTGGAAGGGAAACACAAAGATCAAGGCCAACTCCTGGCTCCACACAGGACCACCCAAAAACCAAACCATATGTCTGAGAGCATTGTCCAAACGCATCTTGAACCCCAACAGCCTCAGTGCAGTGACCTGGGGAAGTCTTTGTTACAATTACTCATGCATTTAATTAGTTTCAAGCTTTTTACAGTATTTCATCCACTTAAAACAATCCTTTCCATTTATCTGAACCACAGAACAGTACTTTTTTAATTAATATACGCTAAGGAAAAAGGTAATAGTCGTTCAATATCTAAATCTTAATCTTCCTGTATCAACCTGGAATTTCTCAGTTTTCTTTCTTTCTTCTTCTTCTTTTTTTTTTTTTTTAATCCAGCCTCCTCAAACAGAGAACCATTCTAACAATTTTGTCTGTAAGACAATAGTGCCAGGCATTTTTTGAAACAAAATACAAATCAATGGTTCTGTAAATCAGCATTCGACTTTAGCCTCCCTTGAGGAGGGGAAAAAGGTACAATGTAACTTAATTGTCATCTAGTCTTGTTTCTCCCTAAATTTTTGGAATCAGAATAAAGTCAGTGCATTGTAACTTCTTAAGAACTTCCAAATAAAGAATTTACTTTAAACTGTGGAGGTCGTGTAGCTAGGGATATCCCCACTGAAAGTACACAGTAAATCAGTGAGGTAGTGAGTTTGCTTTCATAGCGTAGCACGTTGGTGTTACTCCATGTCATTCACAGCTTAATTGCAGTATCCACAATTTGTAAAGGTTGGTAACCATGCCTGATTCCTTTCCATCAACAGATGAAAAATATTTTGGATTCCATTTCAGGAAACATATCCAGCTACCTATTAGACAAGATTGGAAAGGGAATATTAACATGCACTTAGATTACCTCTCCTGAGGGAAAGGGAAGTTCCTGTTGTCTAGTTTGTGCCCTCATCTTTTGAAGTCAGTCAGGTGAATGTGGCCATCATGATGCCCTTGCACCAACCTGTGGATCTGTGAAACCAGAGGAAATCTGGATGTGTCCCATGATCTACCCACATCACAGCTGAGGGTGGACACCTGAAAATAGCGTGTGGTTCCAGAGGAAGTCTTCTGTATCATTCCCTAAAGAAATATATTTGTGGCCTCATGAACTCTGTAGTACTGCATTTTATGCCCCAGCTCTTGCACAAGGCTCTGTTGAAGACAAAATGGTACCTACTTGTTCAGAGAACTATACTTGAACCACAACAATGACACCTGTGTTGTGTATAATAACACACACACAAAAAAAGAGATGAAATTAAACAACTGTTTATCAGAAAAGATTAATCTCTGGTATTGCTGTGCAGAAATTGTTACCGTAATCCACTGAATTAGGTCAGTATTTTCATCCATGTACAACTGCATCTGAATCACATTAATCAAGAGTCATTCATTTATATTTGTACTGTGGATATAGCAGGTGCAAAGGAAGCAGAAATCCTGTGATTCTACTGTGTATCTTAAAAACTGAAGGCATGTAACTGCAAACACAGGTTGCAATTTTAAAATGGGATGGTTATGCACTATGTGGTTTGCTCAGTTGTCAAGAGACCAAAATGAAGTGGGAATGAGGTATGAGCAAAAAAGAGAGTGATGACCTAGCTAGGAAGAAAGAAAGATGTGGTGAATAGTGACAGAGCACAGTGTTTGGAATGCAAAAGGATTTAGGGCAGGATACGTGAAATGGGGAAGGTTTGATGACAGCTGAAAAAATGCAAAGTGGAAAGGATATATTTCCTCTGTCCTACATCCTAAGGGAAGTAGACAACTGGAGTGTAAGTCTTGTCTATTTCCCCTGATTTCTGCTGTGGACAACTTTATGTCTTTTTGGACTATATATATTTCACATTTAGTAATTCTCTTTCATCTCTTTGTAATATTATTTTGTGTCCTAAGGATAACCACCCTCAGAGATTCTCTTCTGCTCTTTCCATGTCATTAACGCAACATTAGTAATTAGGACCTGACTCATAGAAATATGAATAGCATAAGTTTCGGTTGTTGCCTTATTTAGTTCCCAGTGGAATGCTCAGCAAGAGGACTAACTGGATTTTAATCTATTTGCTGTTATAATTAAGGTTCACATTATCTTTTCAGTTTTTGTCAATTTTCCAGCTATTAGTGGAACACAGCACTTCAGAAGAGGATGAGAGGTCCTGATTGCTGGCAGTTTAAAGTGAAGTGAAACAGTGAAAACTGACATCTTTATATATGAGGACAAGGAATGTGATGCTAAAAATATCCCAGCCCTCTTACACAGAAATCCCAATTGGCATTGGGTTAGGTACCAAACTATATATAGTTTCCTTATCACTGGGTATCTTTTACTTAGGCAGCAGAGCAGTGTAGTAAATACAGAGATGGATTTGTTCTCATTAAATAGAGAACAGATTTGGCGAGTTTGTTTTAGTGGAGACCCTGTAGACATAAACATTAGTGTAGTCAGGAGCACACTTTTGAACTGAACCCCTTTGATCACCCCAACTCAGTGTGCATTCATTCACATTATGGCGTGGTCTCGGGGAGGATGGGCTGGATTTGTCTTGGCTAAAACAAAACTGGAACATGCATTTCAGTGGGACACTTATCAGGCATTCAGCCATATGGACTAGACCGCAGCTAATCCAGTGTAAAATGCACTGACACGTGTAGACTATGGTCACCAGGGGACCACTTGCTACCCAGACTGCTCTGCTTACTAACGCAAACATGGACCTTGACCTCATCTTATTTACTAGATAACTTTTCTTCTATTTCTTTTGCTATCAGTCATTTGCCCGTGTGCATTTCCATTATATCCTCATGGCAGGACACTGGCTTTATGGGTGTGTTAGTAAAGCTGTGGTGGTGCGCCCATTCCTCAGGGCTACATGGTTTGGATATAAGGACACCCATGTGTTGCCTGGGTGAAACCCACCGCCATCCACACTTGTCTGTATCTCTGCTCTAAAGCTGATGGTTTGCTGACTATCCTCAAACCCAAGTCCAAAGCCCTCTTCTTCTGAGATGTTGTGGCCAGCAGGTGATTTTAGTGATTCAGATTTCTCCAAAACACTCAAAGTTTCATTAACAAGCAGAAAAAGAGGAATGAAACAGTAAAAGATTTTTGCGCCAGGACTTTTGTAAGATCAAGTATTTCTTGGAACTGTTTGGCACCTGGTTAAAAAGACAAAATACACCTACACATCTATGAGACACTCATTTCCACTCCCTACTGCGCGCTCCTGTAAGCTGTGCTCTTTAGTGAGTTACTATCAGTTTGAACATAAATTCAAGCAGTTCAGGCAGGTAGACTTTTTCAAACTAACACTGTCAAACACTTAAAGTACTCTGTCCTTTGAGGACTTTCTTGGTGTTTATGTCACTGTTTTTTTCATGTTTGTTCACCTACATAACTTACTTACATTTAACTCTTATGGATAGTATCCCAGCATAACATCAGTGAACTAAACTTTGATGGTCTCCTTATAAATAAGTCCTTCACAATCTGTGATGTGTTTCTGAATTTTTTGAAGCAAATAATTCTTCAAGTCTTTGCAGGAGGAAAAAAAAAAAAAAAAAAAAAAAAGGAAAAGATTCAANNAAAAAGGAAAGATTCAGAAAGATTGGAAAGCCAATATTTTCTTTTAAAAGTCTTCTGTATTTTAAAATCTGTAGAGATGATAAATGAATTGGCTAAACACACACAAAAAAAATGGAGTGTAGCAAGCAAGTCCCCACATTTATGTTAGCAAGACTGGGAGAAGTCAGTGACAGAAGCAGTGTCATCTGGGAGAAAAATAAAGATGTAGGTTCCTGATTGTAAAGTTAGAAGAGAATGGAAAGGACCTGAACCTGGTTGTTCTGTAAACAAAACAGATATTCTTTGGGAAGACAAACTCCTGTGAAAGGGCATGCAGAGACCCAGAACAGGTCTCACATGAACTTACTACAGTAGGTTTATGAGATAACCGGGAGGGGAAGAATACTGTGGGCTTTATTCAGAAACACATATGTAGGTAACAGCCATTGAAGTGCAGAAAAAAAAAAAAAAAAAGCATTGAAAATGGGGGAAAGAAAGTTCTGAAACTTGGAAGCTGAGGAGTATGAAAACAAATAATGAGACAGAATTGGGGGAAAATGTCTTGTAGTGCCTTAAACACTTTTGAAGCATTTTCAGGTCTCACCACGTGCAGTATCCACTACCTAGCCTACTAATCTGAGCATACCTCGAATCTGTCAGTTCTCAGTAAATGGAAAGGTTAAGTAAGAAGCTTAGACTATTTATTAAGGCAAGACACTGTATAGCTATCAGTTTTAAATAGCATCTTGTCAGAAAATATTCTAGTTATTTAGATAAAAAAGCATTGAGAGGTGGCTGGACAATCAATTTAAACTTCTCTGTAATAGAAATCCACAGAACAGAATTAGAGGGAAATGTGCAGAAATGACCTAAAGCATTTTGCACTCAGGGGGTGAACCTTAGCTTTTGCTGCATCCAGATGGAGACACCTCGATCGTTATAATCAGCACACTCCATTTGCTGCATTAAAAAACAAGATAAATATTTAATCACAGTGCAATTAAGTCTGGATCAGTGCCATTAGTTTATAATGAATTGTTAAATAGGATCTAATACAGTACTAATACACTTATGAGCCAGGCTAAATAGATTTTAAACAACAACAAAAAAAGGTATTTTGAGAATGTTCATGAGATACAAGATATGGGTAACTTCTAATTATTTTTACTAGTTTCATGGATTAACTGGAATAATATATAACAATCAGCTAATATTATAGATATTCCACACAGACTGTGAATGATGTTCTGCCATGTCTGTTCTTTTCAGTTGAAAATAACCAAATAAATAGCAAGCTGTAGCTATAATAAATATTTTTTGTTATAAAATTAATTTGTGTCCTGACAGCAAAATAGACTCAACAGTGACAAATCCAAAAGTAAATTGTCTGAAATTTATTGATCTTGGTACCTGTTGTGAGTATTTTTTTTTTCTTTGTTTTACAAATATTCAAGTATGCTGAGCAAGCAAGGGTTTCTGGATTACACTTTGGAAGATCTGAAGGATGAGGTAGTTCAAACTACAACAAGATTGACTTTGGGTTTCAGTTAAGCTGAGACATGCGTATTTTTTTTGCAGCCATGTCACAGTGCACCAGTGCAATGAGAGTTGGGCCCTACAATGTTTAGATGTTTATGTAAATTTTGAACCCAGACTGGCTTTTAAGGGCAAAAATAAATAAGTAAACACAGAAAATCTGTGAGTAAGAAAGAGCAAATACTGCACTACAACATATTCTTTCATAACTGAAGATGCATCATACTTAAGTGTCAGTATGAGCATGTTGACTAGAAGAAGACATTTCTGTGATTACAGCCACTACTAAAAGAAGGTCAGTAGAACCTGGGAACTCTTTCCTCAAATGTCTTCAAAACTATGTACTGCAAAGCAAGCAGCTCAGATGTGGTTGTAGTTTCAAGTAGAGAGCAATATGTTGTTCTTTGGATCCAGCTATGTCAAGAATGTTCTTGGGAAATGGTAGTTTCTTCCAAATGAAGGGATAATCTACAAAATACTTGAGCAGCAGATTAGTTTTAGCCACAAAGGTGGTCTGTGGGCTTGAAGTACATGTACTAGCGAGACCTAACTCTTTACGCTGCAGTTGCTGGAGTGGATGTGTCATAATTCTGTGTTTGAGTGTGTAGATTGAGTCATAAGTGTGTATTTTGGTATGATTTAGCTATCCCCAGAACTCAGCAGGTGCAGGGTCATTTCTGTCAAGTTGTTAAAATGGTCTTGGTCTCACATATCACAACTCCCACACAGACACGCAGCTGGGGGCATTCAAAACCAGCCTCTGTGTCAGGTAAGCCTTGCACAATCATACTAAATTAATAGGCAATGTGGTAAATGTGAGGAAGATCAGAGACCCTGAAAAGCATTTGTTATATTCCTGCCCTTTCTGTGCAGTTCTCTGTTGGAGTCTATAAGGACATTCCTGCTGGTTTTGAATGCTCGTTTGTGTGTCTCTGTGGAAGACAGTCTTTTTTAAATAGGGTTGTTTTATATTTTGGATTTGTATCTGCCAAACTTTAAAATCTATGAGCTCACATTTGAAGCGGCACACCTTTCAAAAATCCATTTAATAGAGTTTTGAAACGGATGATGAGGACAGAAAAAGGTCAATATATTTCTGAAAAAGAGGTGGTCTCTCATTTGTGCCTGTATATGTGGTGTAAACATCTTTTCAAAGTGTACAGAGGAGATTCATATTAGTTAGAAGAGAATTTCAAATGTAGCGATTCAGAGATAAAGCTCACCTCAAAAATTTATGTTAACTAGTGCAGATTTTTTATTATTCCCTTTTCAGGATTCTTCAACTTTCATTTCAAGTTGCAGGAACTGCAACAGGGATAGGGTATTGGATTACCTGGACACTGAGTTCAATTCAGTGTGATAATCCTTAATTTTTTCATCATGGAAACTTGTTACCTTCTTGAGCTCAAGCAGCAAGGAAATTAACTCTCCCATATTGGTAAAAGAAACTGTATGTAGTGCTGCCTTCTTTTACATATATTCGTTTCAAAATATAAGAGCTCTTCGTAAGGGAACAGTTTATTTTGAAGAATTTGCATTGGCAGAGGAGGCATCTAAAATATTTTGCATTGTCAAAACAAGGGGGAAAAAAAAGACTTCAAACTACTGACGTTAAAACAGTGTGAGAGATTGCTGATGATTTTAATTTACTAGAGGGGAAAAAAAAGATGTGACTGACATTCCTGTAGAGCCAAGAGAGACTTAAGAAACATTAGTTGTATGAACAAGCAGCTAAAGAGTATTTTTCTTTTACAATGAAATGCAAACGTATTATTCGATACCTTTTATTAGTTTGATGATAACTTCAAGCTTAGGCGGAAAAAGAAAGTGTATGTCCAAAAGAGGGCTATGAAGATGGTGAAGGGTCTAGAGGGCAAGATGAATGAGGAGCGGGTGAGGTCCCTTGGTTTGTTCAGCCCAGAGAAGAGGAGGCTGAGGGGAGGCCTCATGGCGGCCTGCAGCTTCCTCACGAGGGGAGCGGAGGGGCAGGCGCTGGTCTCTGCTCTCTGGTGACAGCGACAGGACCCGAGGGAACAGCATGGAGCTGTGACAGGGGAGGGTCAGGCTGGGTGTTAGGAAAAGGTTCTTCACCAAGAGGGTGGTCGGGCACTGGAACAGGCTCCCCAGGGAAGTCATGGCTGCAAGCCTGCTGGAGTTCAAGAATCATTTAGGCAGTGCTTTCAGACATAGGGTTTGATTTTGCGTGGTCCTGTGTGGAGCCAGGAGATGGGCTCAATGATCCCTGTAGGTCCCTTCCAACTCAGTATATTCTCTGATTCTATATTTGTTTTGATGTTTTTTGGAGTTTACCATGTTATCAGAGTAACGTTATCTGTTAGTGCTTATTCAGTAATATTTCACAAAATAAATGAAGCAATTAACTTTGTAGCTAACAGTGTCTTCATCTTGATGCATACCAGGGTCAATATCAAACTTAGTATTTTTCATTGAAATTGCATTATTTGTATATGAAGAGAAGATGGATAGATAGGTACCATCAGAAGTGTTAACATTTGGAAATGTGATCATTTGGTGTGTGTCACTCCACTGGAGTATATATTTCTTTTTTATCATTTTTATTTTTTTTTCTGGTTTTTGTATGCCTCATCTAATCTTCTCTTAGTAAGAAGTGATGTCTGATTTTTGATCTCCTTCCTGTTTTAGCATAACAGCAAGCACATTTCTGAGTATGGGGAATCAGACTTTAAGGAAGACGTGACTGATGTGGAGTTCTTGTTTAACTACATCACCTATAACTGTCTGATATTTTGGAATATCTCTCCCACCGAAGCAGCAGCAGCAGATTTTGTATTTGGCAAAAAATGCTTACGATGTTTGGTAGAAGCGTGACAAATGGCTTATTTTACAGATCAGTATCACTGAATTGGGGAGTAGTAAGGGAAAGAGTCATTAGGGTTTTTATTTGTTTGTTTCTTCCTGTTACTGCTGGTACTTCAACTATTTTCTGGTTTCTTATATTTTGCTAAGCTAATGCTGTACAACCCCACTGTTAGCCATTGTGCTTCAAAGTTGGCCTTTGTCACATTTTTAAGTCTCGGGTAGAGATTTATCAGAAAAAGATCTGGCAATGCATTTGTAGACTTCTTGATAGTGTACTTCGATGTATTTGATGGGATCTTGTATTTGTGAGATCTTGTGTCACAACTGTGATCTGCACAGCCTGCCCTTTTAGACAAGCTCTGTGCTTTTTCCTGATGAAGTTTGCACTGGGGCTGCAAATCAACTCGCATATGGCCTGTGCTGTCCCCAGCATGGGGAAGGAGTGGGAGGGCTGCATCACCAGTGCAGAGGAATCATAATCTCTATTTTTGCTTAAGCCCTGGTGCTTCCTGGACACTTAGAGGGGACAGTAATTAATGTTGTATCTCATATGTACAAACCTAAGCAGACAAAAAGCTTGTACAGAGATTAGGGTTAGTCCAAAGTAAGTTTACCTCCTGCTTCTCAGGGGAAACACTGTACATTGGGTCCTTAGCATCAGCTCTCTTGTTCTTCAGGTCCCTTACCATTCCACTGTGTAACTTGCTCACATAGATACAGCCAGTCTGTAGTAAAATTGTTTCACTTACTAAGTAACTGAAATGAGGACAATCAGAATTTTATGTAATGATGTTCACATACACATATTTAAATGTGTTTTACAAATGTTGATGTCTCTAGGGTTTTGTTTGTTTGGGTTTTGTTTGTTGAGGTTTTTTTCTCTCAAAACTAGGTGACTGCAAGAAAAAAAAAGGCAGCTCAGAATAAGACTGAATATTTTAAAAAATATGTTTCCTCCAAACTGTCAGGCAAAAAAATGTAGACAGATATTTGAACAGTTCTTTGATTTATTTCAAAAGAATTTGAGTACCATAAAAGACAGAATGAGGCAACAATTTTTCTACATAGGCTTATTCACTCTTTGTGTTTATTATCACTGTCAAAAATTACTTTTTGATGAAATGATACTTCCCTTGCTTTCCTAGCTTCTCATGCTATAGACAAACTAATGGTCTCCTTCAAATATGTAATTATTGCTACAGTACTGCATTATACAAGACTGTTTTTATGAAGTTTTAATTGACTGTACTAGTCAAAGAAGAAAACAGATGACATAGTTCTGCCTTGAGCCCCTTTGCAATTCTACTGAGGATGCATTTGTTTGATTCCCCCATCTGTAAAATCTCAGAGATTTAGTCAGAGCATCTAAAATATTTAACACCTGCTATGCTTTAAGTTAACTTCCAATATTTTTTCGAAAACAGCATGGGATTTCAATGGAATAACAGAATGATGTATTTTGGAGTATACTTGTAATTATTATTTTGGCTAATACAACTGGAACTGCACAAAGGACTCAAAAGAGCAGCAAAGTGAATAGATCTATTACTTTTAGTGCACAATTAATCTTGTTGACATTACTTTATATGAGCAAGGATAAAAATGCCTGGAAAGCATACTGTTGAATTCCACTGCTCATTAATATTGGTCAAATGTTGTTCTCCTTGTGTTGGAAGCTACTTAAAGATTACCTGCAGAAGTATTACAGTGCTATTGATTTAAAAAAAAAAAAAAAGAAAAAAGAAAAAAAAAATCCCTGAAGCGCACTGTTCTTTTAAAAAATGAGTTGACAAGGGTTTGTTTGTTGCTTTTTTTCTTTTTTGCAAAAAAGGATGCTTTCAAACTCATCACTATAGATCTGAGTAACTGAGAATATTAATGAGAATATTAATCAGATTGTCAGCAAATTAATTATCCGGCATTCAATATATTGTTATTTAAAAGCCCGTGGAAGTTAGATGGGACCTCTCATAATGTGGCAGCAGTGCCTACCTCTGTACATACCACTTCTAGTGTTTAAAATGGAATTGTTGCTGTGCTAGGACCCAGATTCTCTAAGACACTCAAACCTTTATAACTTTGCATCAGGGATTCTGTAGACTCAGGTTAAAAATATATATATACATATATACATATATACATATATACATATGTACATATGTACATATGTACATATGTACATATATATATGCTTGAAGGCTGATATAGTTTAAATGCCCTGAAGATCTGGAATCTTGGACTGTGATCCTGTGGAGAATTAGAAGAAATAAGATGCGATGTTGCAGGCTTTTTTAAGTTCCAATCATTCGTTCTTTTAGAATGCAGATAAGTCTAACCCATATCCTTTTTAGGAAATGAATGTTAACTAGTGAAAATTAGATGATTATTGTTTACTGCTTTCAGTGCATTTAATTAGTATGTTTCATTGCTCTCAAAATAATTTTTGAACTACCAGTTTCTATTAACAACAACAAAAAAAACCCCTCAACATTTAGATTAAAAATACTATTTATATGTCTATGACCAAATGACAACTATAATTAGTCAAAAACACATTCATGTGTTGTTGTTGTTGTTGTTGTTTTCTTTTTTTTTTTGCAGTCTTAAAGCATCATAGAAGACTAAGATCAGTTATAAATACTGGCCTGCACCAGTATATTTATTACTGTGCTGGTCAAATGACCTTCTAAGCCTTTGTACTTTGGACTGATCTGAGAAAATGCAAAACCTTAAAAAAAGGAAAAAAAAAAAAAGAAGTATGCTGAATGCTGAACATATGCTTAACAAGCCATATGGAGAAAGCAGCAAGCGAAATGAGAAAATAATTGTTAAAAGATTTATTTTTCTTGGAAGATTAAAGATCCACATGGATAGAAATAATTAACATATGGGGCTACCTGCAGGTACTCCCCAAATTGCAGCACTGTGATAGAGGCTTGAAAAAAATACATAGCCCATATTTATTGGGAGACAAAAAGTAAAACTTTCTTTTTTTCTCCCCTATTACAGAGGAGAAATAACATGAACAGCAGTTGTGAGAATTGAAAGCCATGAATCTTCTTTGGCCTCCCAATAGACTGATATATGTTGTCTGAAATTAAATACGTAGTATACCACTACATTTAAAGTGTGATGGAGAATATGAATGGGAGAAGACAAAAAAGGCAACAGACAGTCTCTCCTCCTTTTTGTCTTCACGATTTTTGCCTTTTTTTACTATTAAGTGCGCTTAAAATAAACTATATATACATTCATGTATTTAATTTATTGGGTTCAGTGAGACGTATGCCATGTTTAATGATGTGCACAAGTGTAACTTCTGCAGGATTGTGTCCTGGGTTAGGCTAAAGACGTAAGTTGTAATAGGAACGTACATGGATAGTTTCTCAAATTGCTATAACTACGCAGGCAATTATAATTGTGGAATGTGTTCTGACATACTTGTCATTCTGTTAATTTTTATCTTCTGCAAATTAATATTTTCTCAGAGAGTGTAGTTTTCACTGATGTGACATGCTGAATGAATGCCGTTGCTGTGAACGTCTGTCAAACCTTGGGCTTGTTGTTGAAAACATAAACTAATAGGCAGACCCTGAGAAACATTACACTTAGAGCTTTTTAGGTTTAAATCATTCAATTACCAGTGCTCATTGTCAGTAAATTATGCTGTGGAAAGAAGTTCTTTTCTGTTTTGTTTTGTTCTGTTTTGTTTTGAAAAATGTGATTTAAGTGGATAAATAATTATGACATTGTATTTCAATAAATGAAGATAAACACCTTTCTGGGTACATAGCAAAGGTTTTAAATAATACATTTTATACTGAATTCACAAATCTTTTCACATACAAACTTGCATATGAAGCTTTCCAACCAATGATTGTACGTTCTTTAAAGTGAGATTGGAAAACAAAATCATCAAAATGCTAAAATGTGTTGTTCTAGTAGGAGGTATGTTACAGATAACATTAGTAAGATAATAAGATGGAACAGGTTTTTAACACATGCCGTTAACAGAATAATTAGTAGACCTACAGGCATGTATAGTCATTGCAAACATAACAAATTAGATCTCACTGGTGAGATTTTATGTATCCTAGCACATGGTTAGTTGGAAAAAAATAAAATTTACTCAGAGGAATTTTCTGAGAGCAGTTTGAAGTGGATTTGCAGGCACTCAATGGAAAAGAATCATTGGTTTAGTAACCTAACTGCTGGCCCAGATACTTACATACTCACATAATCACACAACGCAATAGCAAAGATCTCCTCAAACTAACTTGACGTGAAGTGATTACTCAGGAATATTGTACATGTCACTCCATACATGATGGGCACGTTTGATTAATACATATTGCCACAGCGATATAAAAGTTAGAATGCCTGTTATCTTTAATAGGAGAGCTAGATTTACCTTCTCTGTCTCCTGTCTTCTCTTACATTAAAAAATAATGTTGTGATTAATGAGTAGTGACATGCTTCATATTTTTTCCTGTTCATAAAAATCTGTGTTGGCAAGTTATCTGAACTAAGTGAAGGGTATATTTCAGTGGGTTAGTGGAATATGAAGATCTACATAAGGGATTTTATTTCTTTAATGAGTGTAAAATTGTAATGGTTTTTATTATATATGTATATATACTTCTCTTCTTTTTCTTCCGATCTTTTAGGGCCCTGCCTTCCTAATCCATGTCATAATGGTGGGATGTGTGAAATCAGTGAAGCATACCGAGGCGACACATTCATAGGATATGTTTGTAAATGCCCAGAGGGGTTTAATGGGATTCACTGCCAGCACAGTAAGTTTCATATGGTAATTTTTATGTATTTGTGGATAGAAAACTTCTCACTAGCCTGCAATGTTGAGGATTAACATCAGATCTGATTTTCTGAAGTCTTTGGCCTTTCTTTTGTGAACAAGCTAATACCGTTGAATAGTATTACTACGTTCAGAAAATGACTTTACTTCCAACTTATGAGACACAACAACGTATAGTTTGCTATGTATAGTGTAAAACATGATAAGGAAAGGTAACCACATTTAGCATGAATTTAATGGAAGACAATATTTGAAATAGTAGGGATCTCTTTTTCTCTTAGAATTCTTTGTGGTTTCCTTTTGATTAATGGTAGACAAAAGTGGAAGGGATAACTGAAAAGAAATTTGTATATAAATACGCCCTCTAGGTCTCTCTCTACCTGTGCATTTATAAATTAAGAAGAAATGCTTTGAATCATGATACCTAAATCCAAGGGTAGAAGTTCAAGACCTAAATAGGGTTTACATTTAATCATATTTTAAATGCAATACCTGGACATCTTTCTATTCCTTATAATTGATTTGAAGAGTTTCTCCTAGTTTCAGATTAGATTGGGAACAGTCTGTATCCGTCAGTCTTAAAGTGAGTCATTATAAAACTGGTAAGTAGCAATATGAAAAAAAAAAAACCCTTCATAGTAATGACCTTCATAATAATGACTCATTGGGGGATAATATAGTAAGATCTACACTTCGCTAATCAAAACTTTTAAGAAGTAAATATCTATTGCATTTTGTTGTGCTCACACTGGAAATTAGAGGCCCATGTTTCTCCAGTTAATGTCATCAGAAGTTCTGAATGATCAAAACCACTTAGTAAGAGTTACACGTGTTCATTTGGAAGTCAGATCATGTTCTAACCTACAAATGTAATCTGCATTATCCGTTGAAGCTTGGTTGGTTGTTGTTTTGTGGGTTTTTTTTGTTTGTTTGTTTGTTTTTTCCTGTATGTAAAACTCATTTGGAACAAGTGCTTGCCTATGGAGAAACTTAGGTGCCAAGTTTGTTTTTTATTTTGTGCAATGAAGTACAGAATAGTTCTCAAAAATTCATGTTATTGATGCATTTGGAAGCCAACTGTTGTGCACATAGAAGGTTAAAAACTGAAGCATTCAAGAATCCAGTTTCATTTGCAGTTAAAAGATAAAGCATTCATCCAAATCAGAGTGAATAAGCGTTGAATCCAGTCTACATTAATTAAGTGCTCTATTTAGATATTTGTCTGCAGTAAGAGTCAAGGAACCAATACAGTCCAGCTCAAATAACAACTTAAGTTCATTATGTCCCCAGTGGAAAGTGTCTCCAAAGACCTGAGTATGGATATTCAATTCCATTAACTTTGGCCACATTCCCTCTCAATTAATTATGTAGGTACCCTAGGAATGTCCAGATGGCAACTCAGTTTGGTGCTTGAAGTTAGACTTAGTCCCACTAACTTAATCTGGTTAAATTATATCTACCTCATCCACTGAAAATATAAGAAAATGTTGGATATTATCCACTCATTTGGGAGCTGTTCCATCTAGCCCTGATTCTAGGGATGGGCATCTAGCGGAACTAGCTACTAGCAACAATAATACTGACTCTATTATGTTTTTATAGTCGTATCATTAGAGCAGGCAACTCAAGGTTGGGGATTGAGTTCACAGGGTAATTCTGATGGCAAAGGATGGTCATTGCCTGCCTTTAAACTGTATGGCCAGGAGTTCAGGAATCTTGAGACCAGGAGAGCAAGCAAAACTATGTCTGACTGTAACTCAGAGGATACACCAGTTTGAAAGTTGCACCTGGGCTAAATTGTAAGTGCAGTACCTTGTGGTTCCTGACCTTTGGCATTTGCATGCATTTTACATAAGTCTGCCATCTGATAAGTGGAGCAAAAGTCATTGGAAAGTGGCAAGATGGGAAGTTGTATCTCCATCCTTGTGACTACGCTTACTAAAGGTAGAACCAGACAGCTTCTATGTGCCATTGATGTCTAGACACATGAAGGAACATCATCATGATGTTCTCAAGCACACTGTGTCATAAGACCAGATGTATAGTCTTCACGTGATGCACAATACTTCTACTACCATTAAATGTCAAAGAGGTGACCTTTTGTAAGGATGCAATGAAGTAAATAACACCACAAATTTTCAGCAAGCAAAATGCATGCTTAATATGTGCCGTCTGAAAAATATCATGTCATGTTACCTACTTGATGAAAAAAAACATGCAATAGTGCATTATGGGGTTAATGGTAGCTCTTTACTGGGTCCCTATATCCTTTTAAAAACATTCAGGTTTGTAACGATTAGCAACTGTGATCCTCCTGATAATCAGCAAAGGGCACTTATAGCAACTTCAGAATAAAGCAGAGGAGAGTAGAATCCAAGACAACAGCTAAAGGGATTTCAAGTAAGATAAGTTTACATGAAAAGTTACTCTTTGGAGGATAACAAAATTCAGTCTTTCCCAGAGAATTTGATTTAAGATGTGATAATAA
This sequence comes from Anseranas semipalmata, assembly GCA_013399115.1. Lineage (NCBI taxonomy): Eukaryota > Metazoa > Chordata > Aves > Anseriformes > Anseranatidae > Anseranas > Anseranas semipalmata. Next base: position 55,521 of record VXAA01003070.1, read on the forward strand.
ACCATACACAATATAAAGGTGTTCAGAGGGTCTCTAAGGATGTCAGCTATGAGAAGGAGTACAGAACGTGTCAGTAATCAGGAAGAATGAGACTCCCAGTGATGCATTTGATGCAACTCTTTAATATGATATCTCTTTAGGTTAACTTACTAAGTTCCTTTTATACAAAAAGAGAAGGACCTGGGTGTACTGGTTGACAGCCGGCTGAATATGAGCCAGCAGTGTGCTCAGGTGGCCAAGAAGGCCAACGGCATCCTGGCTTGTATCAGGAACAGTGTGGCCAGCAGGACTAGGGAGGTGATTGTCCCCCTGTACTCGGCTCTGGTGAGGCCGCACCTCGAGTACTGTGTTCAGTTTTGGGCCCCTCACTACAAGAAGGACATGGAGGTGCTCGAGAGAGTCCAGAGAAGGGCAACGAAGCTGGTGAGGGGTCTGGAGAACAAGTCTTACGAGGTACGGCTGAGGGAGCTGGGGCTGTTCAGCCTGGAGAAGAGGAGGCTCAGGGGTGACCTTATCGCTCTCTACAGGTACCTTAAAGGAGGCTGTAGTGAGGTAGGGATTGGTCTCTTCTCCCACGTGCCTGGTGACAGGACGAGGGGGAATGGGCTAAAGTTGCGTCAGGGGAGGTTTAGGTTGAATATTAGGAAAAACTTCTTTACCGAAAGGGTAGTTAGGCATTGGAATGGGCTGCCCAGGGAAGTGGTTGAGTCACCATCCCTGGAGGTCTTTAAAAGACGTTTAGATGTTGAGCTTAGAGATATGGTTTAGTGTGGGCCTTGTTAGAGTTAGGTCAGAGGTTGGACTAGGTGATCTTGGAGGTCTCTTCCAACCTGAACGATTCTGTGATTCTGTGATTCTGTGAAAGTTCCTCTACTTCATAAAGTTAAAGTAAAGTAAGCAGTGCCAAAGTAGTTCCATCATAAAAAGGTAAATTAAAATAACTTCAGTGAAAGACATGTATCTTCACCTAAACTGTTAAGATTTCCAGAAATCACATTATACTCTTTTGTGCAAGGTTTTTTATCTTGGACTTCTTTCATGTCTAATATTCTGTTGCTAAATCAATTAAGATAGGTGATTGATTTTACAGTCAAGATATGTTCCCAAGGCTGGTATTCTGTCTTTCTTATCAACAAGCATCCTGTCAATATTTCTCAGATCCCTTGACCTTTTACCCATGTAAATAATTAATATGTAAATTATAAAAGAGATCATTAACAACTTCACTGATTGCGTAGTCTGGAATTATTTCACAACTGGTGTGAATGGGCACTGGTTGTCTGAAAAGATTCTGATTCCCCAGTGGCAAGAATGTGTAAATAAGTATGCCAAATGAAGTTTCCCATTTCAGGGCTCATAAAATCACCAATGTTTGGATAGGAAAGACTACCTTAGGTAGAAACCTGGGGAGATTTTTGTGGTGACACCTGAGAAGCTGCTATGTATGACAGTCTGGCTTTCAAACCTGTTGTTGACAATATCTAGTGACAAGGAGAGAGGAGTTTGCAAAAACTAGCTTGAGGCAAGAAAGCAAGTCTACCTACGGTCCTTCTACACTGAAAAGGTAGCTCTTTCAGAGAGTAACTTGGAGCACTTAAATTTCTGAAAATAGCATAAAAATTATGCCCAGCAAGATGAGGGTGTTCTCCATGGGCGTGATGCTCATTTGTTAGAACAGCAAATCATTTTTTTCTTCAGGATCATTTTGACTGGGCTTACATGGCAAGTGTTTGGTAGCAGGGGGGCTGCAGGGGTGGCCTCTGTGAGCAGAGCCCAGCAGCTGCCCCATGTCAGAGAGGAGCCAGCTCCAGCTGCTCCCAAAGGGACCCGCCGCTGGCCAGAGCTG
>VXAA01003070.1:58205-153594 GCA_013399115.1 Anseranas semipalmata
TGATGTCACACTCAGCAATAAAAGCTGGGAAAAGGGAAAGAGATGGGGGGGCTCTTGTTACGAAGACATCTGTCCTTCCAAACAACCGCTACAGGTATTGAGGCTCTGCATCCCAGGACATGGTCGAACATCTCTCATTGGTGGGAATTAGAGAATTTTTTTTTCCTTTTCCTCTATGCTTGTGCATGGTCTTTGCTTGTTTATATTTTTGTTGTTGTTGTTGTTGTTTTTCACCTCCTTTAATTAAACTATCCTTATCTTAACACGTGAGCTTTTTTTTCTTCTCCCCCTTTTCTTTTGAGGAGGGGGAGTGAGAGAGCGGTTGTGGTGGGGTTCAGCTGCCCAGCAGAGTAAAACCACCACAGCCCTCTTTCGTAGTATTTTCTCCTCCAGTTCCTTTCAAAAAAGGAAGTGAGAGAGCAGTGTGGTGGAGTTTAGTTAGCTAGCCATCAGTGTGAAACCACCACACTACAAAAATACAATTTAACTTTTGGTTAGCCCTGAAGTGGTCAGGCAGTTGGTCTTGGTCATCTTTGTCGGTCCCTTCCAACTGAATTTATTGTATTGTATTGTATTGTATTGTATTGTATTGTATTGTATTCTATTCTATTCTACTCTGTTCTACACTGCCTTCTCATTCATTAGAAGGAAGCAAGTAATCATAGGAAGCACTATAATGCCCTTTTCTAAACCATAGACTTCAAGAAAGTCAATTTTGAGTGATCTTTCCAACTTTTATTGAAAAAGGCCTGGAGAGTTACTGCTATTCATGAACCAGCATCCATTGTCAAACTGTTATCAACTTCACTAATCACTCTTCAGTATGACAGACAAAAATGCTGGACAAATAGCTGCTGTTCAGATAATGAATGCCTTCATCTACATATAGAGACATTATATTCTCACCCATTAAAGCAGCCTAAAAGTTCAGTTCTGCAGAACAAGTCAAAATCCATGGAAGTACCCTAGAGGTGTGAGATGGATGGATTTTCCACCAAAACAAATAAATAAATAAATAAATCCATAAAACTGAGAGATGTAGATAATATGTGTTATTGTGATTATCAGATAGAGATTGCCTGCTGAAAAAAAAAAAAAAAAGAAACTCGGGCATTATCTACAATATCTGTCAAAAGTGTCGGTTACTGGCTGGCACTCAACTAACTGAAATGACAGAGATCCAACCAGAAAAAAATCAAGTTCGAAACAGGAAAGATTTCAGATTTAAGCGTTTGGTTTGGAAGTGACTTTTTATTCTGAGGATCATTAACACTGCCAGCCATAACTAAATGCCTTGCACTCCAAGAGGAATAAAACTTATTAAACAAACACATTCAATAATGTAAGCAAGGTCTTCCTAGTGTTTTTCCAGCAGTCTCTTCTTTCTGCCTCCACAGCATAGATGTGCTATGGTATTTCGAGCTGTGACATTAGTGTATTGAGAAACGGCACGGATCGGGGGCCACGTGGCAGAGCATCAGCTCACATTTTAATAGTATGATGAGGCATCATCCCAACTACCTGTAGGGTAGTGGCTCTTACCTGCAGGGCTGCAATGGAACAGCCAGTCTCTACGAATTTCTGGCCTAGTTGAGGTGATGCATAATCTACAGCTTCACCTTCAGCAACAAATTCAAATCCAGGAACTTTTCCATCTACTAGGAAGAAATATATGCGAGGAAGATGTAGAAGATCCTGTGGCATGGATTTCATGTGTTACAATGGGTGAGCACTCCTGCTAAACCATTCCCAGCTTCAGTTTGGTGGTATAGCAGTCCAGAAACCATTCTCCACAGGCGGTTTGCGTGCAGCTATCTTGTTTTGGAGGCTAAAACCAATTGCATCTCTCACAGATGCAACTTGTTCTAAGCCAGCGGGCCCCTGAGCTGTTTGGGCAAATGTAATGTACTAGGAGAGATGCAGATACACCAAACCAGATGTTCACCCCATGCTTCTGCTGATGGATACTCACTATGGCTTCTCCTGCAATATATGTTTAGGCTTAGGAAGTTCTAAATGTAACCCATGCATTTCTTTTCATTTTGTGGGTGGTTTGTTTTTGTTGTTGTTGTTGAAATTAGCTGTCTGTATAGTTTTATGAAGTTATAGTAGTAGTAAATTATATAAAGTAGTACTAATAAGCTGTATGGTACAGTAGTAATAAGTTACTTGTAGAAGCATGTCCCAGGGAACATACATATCTAAGCATTATTTATCTGAATTCTGAAAACTATTCCCGTGTCTGATCAGTTGCTTAGATAAGAAATGAAGAAGGGCAGATATTTTGTTGATCATTTGGTAACCTTCTAGAATTTTGCTTAATTAAAATGCAAGAGAAAGCAAGTAGTTTGAAAGGTGTCTATAAGACATCGCCAGTAAAGAAGAAAAAAGCCAATAGCCAACAAATATTGTCAGAAGAAAAGTCAATCAAACATTATTTCTAAAATGGAAGCTGTAAGGAGGCAAAATGTGGGACATGGAAAAGGCATAACCACCAGGTGTAGGAGCAGCAATGCAGCAGATATTTGTTTCAGTCATAGAAGTCCAGGAAAACTTCTGCGTGAAGCTGCCTGGAAAAACAAATGCTGATAATTGAGGTACAAATTGATGAAATTGTCAAGTGAAAACAGAGGAAGATTTGATGATGAATCTTCTTACAACAAATGTGTGGTGATACTGAACAAGAGTGACAACAATATGGGAGCTGATGGAACTTGGGGTTTTGTTTTGCTTGAAATCCAAATAAATATCTTGGTTAAAGCAGTCTGGACTAAGTAGACTACCCAAAGCCTGGAAGGAAGACGCATTAAATCTCAGGAAATAGGCCAACACTGGATGCATCACACAAAGGGTCCTGACACACCCACGAAAAAAAAAAAAAGAAAAAAAAGAGGGCATAATTTGTTCCCTTAAAGATTTTAGCTTGTTCTGTAATAGCCAGAGATTGGCTTAAAATCTCAGGTAGGAAGTATAATATCCCTTCCAAATTTGTTTAATTCCTGTTAGCTTTGGTTATACAGCACTGCTTATTACTTTTATTTGTAAAATTTCCAGTATCTTTTTTTTATTCTTTTTGAATATCTGACCTCAACAATTGCCTGATGCACTGAGTTCGTAGTCTAATTACACTGTATATTGAAAAAAAATCCCTCTTCAATTTCAAACTTGATGTCTTTCAGCATCTTAAACTGTCTCTTTCTTTGTGTTTTATATGACTAGACAAAAAGAAGCTTCTTAGTGCTTTCTGTATGCCACTTATTATTTTGCATACATTTGTCATGTTTCCCTCTTACTCTTTCCTATGCAAACAGTTTAAATTGTTTCCTTTTCTGTTTCACCTGGGAGTTTTTCCAAGACTTTTAAATGGTTTCTCAGTGACTTCTCAAAACTGTCTGTCCTGTGGTATATTATACTGGGACAATGACCCATACTGAAAACAAAGCTGTACCATTTATTTGGTGGAAGATCCTTACAGTGCTTTCTATATTCTTTATGTAGCATTTGGTTGGATGTTTCTTTTCATTTTTTCCTGTTTTAACCAGAGCTGGATGTTGAGCTGAGGCTTTTATTAAGTGTCCTACTTTGATGTCTAAGTTTCTTTTATAAGATGTCATAGTGGGAGGAAAGGAGATCTTCCCAATTGCTTTTGGATTTTATAGGGATATTGAACAGAGGGGTGGGTTTCTTGTGACCTGTAGACTGACTGAACTATGCAATGACTAGTACTTTTGAAAAAAAAGCATGCTTTTATGTTATAAAAGTCACTTCAACTGTCAATAGCCATTATAAGCATCTTTTGTAGGAGGGTAAATATCTCTTCCCCTGATTACTGTCTTTCTTAAGGAGCGGTATTAGTTTACTTTGGAAAGAAACTAATGTTCCAAAAATACAGGCATTGCTATTCGATTGCTGAGGGAATTTAATTTCTTCATGTTCTGCTTTAAAAAGATAGTGTATGAAACATATTTTGCACATACAGGTTCCTCTTTATATTTGAATTAACAATAAATAGTGGATTAAAAATGAACTCTTTAAATTCAGTAATAGTTATCTCATTGTAATGCCAATTTTACACATTCCCTCTTAACATAAAAACTATAATATGCTTTTTCAGAATGAGAATAACTGTTTATATTCCTGAATTCACTACAGAAAATGTTAGCAATGAGTCTTGCTGACAGTGAATGCAAACACATTTACAAAAAAAGAAAAAAAAAACACAAAGATTCCCTTTTAGATGTTCAGTAACTAGACTGCTCTTTTGAAAGCAATGTGTAAGTGGTCTTATGTGGCTTTGGAAATGAGAATGTGGAGGAGTGCATTATGTTTATATGTTTATATAAGCTATTATAGTCATTCTGTAACAGAGAAATATTACAACAAAATGATGAGTAGTTTGAGGAACTGTAGGAAGCTCTTCAGTAACAGAAAGGGAGCTGGACACTGTGATTCATCTGGTTTCTTCCACTCATACTTTCATGTGTTTTTTCTAAAGCTACCATACTAATGTTTGGATTTTATATTTTTTAAACATCTCATGCTTAAACAGATTTCATATAAAGCCGTGATTGTGCACTCATTATTCAAATTTCGATTTACTTCAATAGAAATTTTTCTTGGATAAGAAAAGCAACAGTGAATCTGGTATCTTTAGATATGTTATGCTCAGTCCCTATCATTTGCTACTGCATTATTCCATGCAATATATACTGCATAAATATTTTCAGTTTTCTTCAACTTTATGCATTTAGACAAAAAAAAAAAAGAAAAAAGAAAAAAAAATCTATTATGTAGGATCTCAATGTCATTTTGTTCTTTTGTGTTCTTCTTTCTTGGGTTCCCTTTCACACTTACAAAAAAATACATGTTCATTTCAGTTGTTACACAAAGTGGTACAGGATTGTTGTCTTCACTGGAGAAGTATCACTACTGTTGCAGTAGATAAATGCTATTCTTTCCTTCCATTTTCAGAACTTGAGTAGAGAAAATATACATTTCTTACTGCTTCACTTTTCGTATTTCCAAAATTCAATATTCTGGTTCAGGCAGCTTTCCAGATGTGTGATCATTGTTCACTTCATTTTGTTCGGTCTTAGTCTTCTCCATGGGAATGCTCACAAGCTGTCTTAGCAACTATTTGGCAGAGGAAGACTTTACTAAAGAAAACAGATTTAAATGGAAAAATAGTGATTAGAAAAGCTAAACTAAACCTTGTTTGTTAGTGAGGTCCTATAAATAGCCTTACCAATGATAACTAATTTCAGTGACTGCAAATTCTTGCCTTCATGTTTGTCAATTTGTCAAGTAGTATACTTTGTGAATAAGCCTGCTTACCATCTGCTTGCACGACCCAATCTTTCTAACAGTGAAAGAACGGTTACTATTGAGAGCAATATCTATGGCTTTCTGCACAGTCATAAGCCCTTTTCTGAAAGCTTTGAACATGTGTTCTTTGATGCAGCCTTGAAACGCTAAGTGGCTTATAACACTGGGCTGTTCCCAAACTGTCATTTTCACAACTTTTCTTCAAGAAATTGCATCAAGACCAAGCTCTTAAGACAGAGTGTTAACCATATTATTACACCCATAGAGAATTATTATTGCAAAATATATTTGCAACTCTGACAGATTATTAGATGATGCAGATGAAAGACAACAGTTATGGAAGATAAGAGGAAAAACACAAGAAACCTGCAGCTGAGCATATCATCTGTTGTCTGCTCCTTCTCCCCACTTTTCATGCCCATTTAGGTAGGCAAAGGAAATTATAAGACAATTTCAGCAATTGTGATGGCTTAGGATCAACAGAGCTATGCTACAGCTTTATAGGGAGGATTGGTTTCAGTCTCCATTGCATTTGCAGATTCATTTCAGAGATACCAGCACATTTATGTGAGGAAGATAATGAAGATAAATGAAATCTTGAAATGAAATCTCATTATTTAATGAGACAAAACTTATCATTTAGAATTTTGTAACACAGTGGCACAGTCTGATCCATCTGTGTTGGAAGCAGCTGTTAGAAAAAAGATAAGTTTTGTCATTTAAATGTTTTTCTTGTTTTTTGTTTTTGTTTTTCTTGTTCTTCTGCTGTAAGAACTACTGTGCTGAACCATCTGTGTGTAGATGTATCAAGGATGCAGAATTAAAATATTGTATAAGTGTTATGAACTCTTGCTGGCATACGGTTGTGCAGTTCCCTATATAGAATATTAGCATTTCCATTGTTCATTGAACTGGTTGAAAATTATATGACTGACTTTAATGTTTGGCACTTGAACAATTCCCATGGCACTCCAAAGGGTTTTGCTAGAAATTAAAAATAGGGGGAAAAAAAAGAAAAAAAAGAAAAGAACAGAAAAGAAAAGGAAGGACCTAGTCCTCAGGTGTTTTTATACTATAGACCCCATGAACAGTTTGAAAAAGGCAAAAAGTACTTTAGCTGTTCTTTTGGAATTTTAAGTAGTACTTATTCATGTGAATACACTTTTGAGGTCAGTGAGTTTATTTGTAAGTAAGTGATATACAGAGGGAAAGAAGGATATAGTCAGGCCCATTACCTGTGTGTTCAAAACTTAAAAAAACAAAAAAACAAAAAAAAAACAGCACTTGGACTTCAAGTGCAGTATAATGAGATAATATTCTAATAGTATATACCAATTTGCATTACAAATGTATTCCCTTTGTATTCATAAGATATCTCAAGCAAAACTAATGGTGCCATCATATTTGCATATGAATACCCAGGATATTCTCCTATCTTGCGTTTATTCTGATGTGTTAAATAACATACTATTATTTCTTTAGGGCATCTGGATGAATGTTTTAGTTTAGGAGTGCATTTTTAAAAAAAAAATTCTCTTGATCATCTCCGCTTGGTATGCTTTGCTTCATGTGACAGAGCAGTCTCAGAAGCACAAGAACTGGATGCCTTTGAGGTGAATATAATCTAAAAGAAAATAGTCTGATAGTCTAAAATTCCTCATGTTACACACTAGGAATTGACACAAAACACTTTAGTGAGTAACTAGGCATTCAGTCCACCCAGCCAGCCTAGAACTTGTGCAGAGAAAATATCCCTGAGATATAGGTACTGCAGACATTGTGCCCTCCACTCTCATCATCACAGTCTACAAATACAATCCCGTAAGACCATACTAATTTCAAAAGTAGACATAACCTGTCTGTGCCTGAGCTTTTTCCAAGTGCACTGAAAACAATGAATAGATTGTGTTTCTCATCCTTTTTTAAGACCTCTTAATGTCTGATGTCATGAGAGGCACGCGAACTTCTGTAGTTTCATGATCTGTTTTCTGGTCTGAATTTTTCTTAATCCTGTTGTGTGACTGCTTGACACTACCAAAAGTGATGGTGCCGATCATCCCTGAGAATATATCCCCATCAGACCCAGCAGCCTAGCTTCACTATGGATTGGCTCACCAGGTTCATGTAGCAGCATACAAACCAACCACAAGGGATTTTTGGTGCGATCAGATCACTGAGCTGACTCCCCATGTAGCCACACATCTACCAGATCCTAGAGAAGTGGGGACATAGGAATATGTATAAAAGGTGGAATTGGCAGCTCTCTGTTTCTGTCAGATTAGACAAATGTTGTAACTGATTCATACCCTTTTGGTGATGGCTGTTAAGTAAAGCATAGATATTCCTCGGGCTTACCAGATGAGTTTATTAGTTCTCACTCTGATACTTTCCTGGCCAAGTGCTCAGATCTTTTGTGACTCTGAGCATCAATAGTTGCTTATCCAAAGGACTTTTGCTGGTATCTGTGCTTGGGTATGAATGAGATAGCATTCGGGAATTGCCCTCTTACTAGAAAGGATCGGAAGTGAATTGATGGTGCATGGTCCAGGTGTGTATACTTCATACCATAAAAAAGAACTTAAGTTGTTGTTTTCCTGCAAATAATAGGTAGGTTTTGTAATCTTGTCAGATTTCATCGTATCCTCAACACAAGTCAGTGAGGCATCTGGTTCTGAAAATGTGTTCTATTTGATCCTTTCTTGTATTTAACAGAGCTGTATATGCATACAATGATGACTCCTATGCAGTTTTTAGAGTTTAATTAAAAGTAACGTTCTCTTCCAATACCAGTAGTTTTCATTGTTAGAGAGAAATTAGTGTGCTATTTTCTTATCCATTCTATTTTCTTTGTCAATCATACGTAACATGAAAGAGAGCTTCACAATAACACTGCAGGAGAAGACATACATCAAAATGAGGAATAAAAGTTAACGGTGAAAATAACTTTTACTTGAATTTAAAATTTAGAGCTTACTGTATTTGTATCTGACTTCATTATTTCAATGCTCTAACAGAGAAAAAGCCTCCCATTTCTCAGCAAAAATAAAGATGTTTTACAGGGATTGTACCACCCATCGCCCTAAGTTCTGGTGCAGATGATATCTGTAAATTGGAGGGCAATTCCTTAGCTGCTGAACATAGTCTTGGAAAATGCATTAACCTATTTGGATAGGTCTTATTTGATGTGAGCGTCAAACAAAGGTGACATTGCCTGGCCCAGCTGCCATAAATACAAGTTCCAGTTCTGAGGGGTATTTTTAGTTGCAGGACATACAACTCTCAGTGAATCATGAAGAACAACGGTGTATGTGCCCTGAGATAATAGAGCTGTCAGTCAGATGGAGACAGAAGTCACTGCAATAAATATTTCCCTTCTTTTACTAGGCAGTCATTGATGATGTGAGGAAACTGCTTCATGCACATTTTGCATCTTTTGTGGGGAGGGAGATCTGGTCTTCTTTTTCACCTTAGCAGAGGAAACAAGAAAATTACTGTAGTCCAAAAGATAAAATGATTGGTAGGTTGTTAATACCACTGTGAATTTGATAATACATTCTACATACGTGTCATTTATACTTTATATATATATGATATATATATAAGAGAATATATATATATATAGAATATATATATAGAGAGAGAATATCTATATATAGAAGGGACCTCCGGAGATTACCTATTCAAAACCCCTGCTCATGCAGGTACAACCAGAGCACTTTGCCACAGGAGCATTTTGATGTCTCACCAGAGCAAGACTCCACAACCTGCCTCCAGTGTTTGACTGTTCTCACTGCAAGAAAGTACGTTCCGATGGAGTTTCCTGATTTTTAAGTTGTTCCCATTGCCTCTTGTCCTTTTGCTGGGCACCACTGAGGAGAGTCTGGCTCCTTTGTCTTTATTCCCTCCCCTCAGATATTTATACACATGCCTGAGCCTTCTCTTCTGCGGGCTGAATGCTCCCAGCTCTCTCAGCCTCTCCTCCAATGAAAGATGCTCAGATCCCACGGTTGTCACAGTCCTGCACTGGACTCTCTCCCGTAAGTCAGTGTCTTTTTCGTACCGGCGAGCCCAGAACTGAACTCAGCACTGCAGATGTGTCTCACCAGTGCTGAGCAGAGCAGAAGGATCACCTTCCTTGACCTGCTGACAACACTCCTCCTAAATCAGCCCAGGCAGCTGTTGGCCTCCTTTGCTGTGAAGGCACGCTGCTGGCTCATGGTCAACTTGGTGTCCACCAGGCCCCCAGAGTCCTTCTTTGCCCATCCGCTTTCCAGCTGGTGGGCCCCTGGCACGTACTGGTGCATGGGGCTGTTCGTCCCCAGGGCCAGGACCTGCCATTTGCCTTGTTGAACTTCACAAGATCCCTGGCAGCCCAATTCTCCAGCCTGTCCAGGTCCCTCTGGATGGCAAGCACACCCATTGGGTGGAGTGGTCACTCCTCCCTGTTCTCTGTCATCTGCCAACTTGTTGAAGATGCACTGGGACACGGCACGTGGGTCACTAACAAAGACGTAGAACAGTGTTAGACCCAGTAGCGAGCCCTGGGGTAAACCACCAGTGACTTGCCTCCAGGTGGACTTTGCGCCACTGATCACAACCCTTAGGGCCTGTCCATTTGTCTGGTTTTCAATCCACCTCACTGTCCACTTACCTAATCTGTACGGTGTCAGCTTCTATATAAGGATCTTATAAGACACAGCCTTAAAAGCCTTAATAAAGTTGAGGTAAACAACATCCACTGCTCTCCTGTGTCCACCATGCCAGTGACATCATTGTATAAGGCTACCTGGTTGGTCAAGCATGATTTCCTCCTCATAAATCTATGCTGACTACTTTGCATGACCTTCTTGTCCTTCATGTACTTGGAAATGCTTTTCAGGATGATTTTTTTTGACCACCTTCCCTGAAGTGGGAAGTTCTGGGACTGAACTGAAGATAAGCAGTCTGGCCTGTAGTTCCCCAGGTCTTTCCTCTTGCTGTTTCTGCCATAAGGAAATTTATAATCATTATAGGGTTAAAGATCTCCATACGGTTATAATAAACATGTTGATATGATACAGTTGTTAGTATCCAATGCAATTGGGTAATCCTGTAATAAATCATCCGTTCATTTATTAACCCTCCATATAAATGATTTATAATTGTGCTCTTGAAGTGTCCGTGTATATTAAATGTAATAAAATGTAGTACTCTGCAGTCACTAGAGGGGAAAAAAGATAAGAGAACTGTGCCGAAAGATCTAATTCTTTCTTATATTTATAGTGTTAAATTGATTCTGTGATTAAACCTAACAGTAAGATTAATAAGCTGTAAAACTTAAATATATTTAGGAGTAACTAGGAGTATGAATTTTTAAGGTAGGGTAGAAATGACCTTTGTGCAGCACCTTTATGTGCACTTACGCAACATAAATGCACTGATGTCCCACAGACAACTTTTTATGAGTGCAGAAATGAGATGTATATAGATTGACCATACAGAAATACACATCATTGCATGTATAGCAAATGCAGACGTGAACAAATACAACCATCTGTTTTAGTCATTTTTGAACATCCATCATCATATCCTCCAGGACCTGTTAGTCTAATAACATTTTTCAAAACACATGCCATAACTGTACTCATGTGAAAAACGATATATCCCTACATTTACTCTATTCTGAAATGCACAAACAACTGCATTTTGAAAGAATACAATTATCTGGGGATATGTGAATGGAAATATGCTCATTTACTGAACTGGGTTCAAACTTGCTTTGAAAATAATTGGACTTCTTGCCATAAGACCACCTACACTATTTGTACAAATAATTCAGTTAGGGGTGATAGTCTAATGCTGGATAATTTAAGTTTACCCATGAAGCTTGGAACATTGCTTGTAATAAAGACTGATTCAAAAGTTGATTCACTTTTCAATATGATTTTTTTCCTCAACTACAGCTAAAATGATTTGTCAAATGCTTGTTATAAATAGCCAATTATTTTAATAAGGTTCATTGGAAAGGAAAAGAATTGTTGCCCTAAAGACATGCTTCTTCACTCTAAAATTAAATGGTAAATTACTTAATGGGATGAGGGTTTCCATGCCAGTATACATTAAAAATAATTAAAAATGAAAAATCTGCTTCACTTCATATAAAAACTTAAAGCACCAACTCTTTTAAAACTAATATGAAAGGTCCAGGGAATGTCATTCCAAAATTCTATTAAATTTAAATTACCTCAGCTGAAAAGCCATTAAATATGTATTTAAACAGGTAAATAGAAGATCAGGAAATACTGGCATTGTCCAGTGGTGGAAGCATGACTGCACAGAGAAAAATTTTAATAATGTTTTAGTAGCTCCAACCGAAAGATAAAATTTTGCAAGACAGCAGTAGGTACCCATTTGATTCTTATTTTGTTGCATGATCAGAGCAATAGTCCATTTTTTCACTTATTTTATAGGAATTTTAAAACAGAAACAAGGATAGAAATGTATCATGGAAATGCAAATGAAAATAAAGCCACAGGTATTGCTGTAAATGCAAAAAGATGTATTGTGGCAAAGATTCCTGTAGAGCCATACCATATTTAGGAGCTGATCAAAGTCATTTGAAGTCAATAGGCACTTTTGTACTCACTTTAGAAGCTCCTATTTGACTTTAGGAACTTAATTCTGTGATCTTAGCATTCTTTTACTTAGTATCCGGGGGGTTCTAAAAAAAAAAAAAAAAAAGGAAAGAAAGAAACCTTTGGAGTGTAAAAATGTTAAAATCAATATTTACTCTCTTGCTGGAAAACCTGTGTGCTTTATAAAATGTACCTAAGTACATAAAATATTGTATGTGTATATATTGGTGTGGTGCGTAAACTTCTCAGTATTCATAGAGATTGCCTATGTATGTTCCTCCAAGTTGAGTAACACTATTTTTCTATGAAAAGTGCCAATTCTGCAAAATATTTCATTATGTCTTCTTCTTGATAATCTTCTTCTTCTTCTTCTTCTTCTTCTTCTTCTTCTTCTTCTTCTTCTTCTTCTTCTTCTTCTTCTTCTTCTTCTTCTACAGTTCATCTTTAGCATTATGACAACTGTGGTTATAGTTAGTATTGTATAGAAATTCATTCATAAATGACTTTAAAACTTTAAATTGAATTTGGAAAATTTTATTCAGATGAGGGTCACAGAGGGAAAATACCATTATAGAACATGAAGAAAGCTAGAAAAAGCTATATATAATGTATCTGTTTTAAAGTGTGATTTTACAGATGAATGCTACAACTGTTTCACTGATACTGTAATAGCATTACTGTGAATGTAAGTGTAAATAATAGGTAGAATATGTGCTAGATGAACTGCTGGGGAAATAAATTAGTCATGGTAAAAAATAGTGTTTTGTTAAAACTAAAGTTCTTACATCATATTTAATAAAATGTCATTTAAAAAAAATTGAAAGTATCAATTCATTTTCACTCTAAGAACTGTGTTTTCCTTACAAATCAAAAGGAAGTCAGAATTATAGCTAAATATTCCAATTTTCTTGAACCAAGTTGACATAAAATTGTTTCAGAGACAACTAAGGGGGGGAAATACTTGATTTTTTTCCTAAGTAAAGAGAAGAATCAGTGTTTACAGTTACTGGCATAAAGTCTTTTTTATTTAAGATAGCACGTTATATAGACACACTGAAAAAAGTGGAAATTCATCTAAAGCCTAACAGAATATAAAATTGCTTTGAAAAGAAAGCGTGAAAGGCAAGGCTGTTATATTAGGAGAATGCTTAAGAGCCAGTTTCTGACAGAACTCTAGATGTTAGCAACGAACTCTTCTCAAAATTGTTTTTGTTGTATGTTTAGACCTCAATGTATGTTGCTGGTTACAAGGGTATCTCAAAGATCTATATATACTCAAGCGAAAAGTCCTGACATGTCTAGACCTTATGGTTATTTCTTTGACTTCCCCGTGCAGGATGTTTCCTTTGAGTTCAGAATAAAACTTAGGTAGCTTTCTTATATGGATTACTCTCCTTAATAGAATGATACTATATACTGTATATTGTACTGAATGGTTCAGGAAAAATCATAATTAAGAAATCTGTGATGGATTGTTCTGAAGGATATTTACCATATTATGTCGTATCAAATACTTGCAGGAGAGGGAAAAATTTATATAAAATCATGACAGTAGGGATAACATAATGTTTTGCCTTTAACGATGGGGAGCAAGAGGCTAATTTTTTTTTGTTCTTGAGCATAAAGCTGTTTTCTGCTCTTTTTGAATATCAGATAATAAGGATATCTGAAGAGTGAATCACTTCAGTATGACATTACAGATGAAGTTTCCTGCAGGTTATTTGGCACAGGGTTTTTAGAGCCTTCTGTGGTCAGGAAACTAGCTTTCAGAAAGCAATCAAACCACTAAATTTTAACAGATGTCTGTTCTGTGTTGAATATGTATCGAATACATCTAGTTCAGATTTAATAAGAAGTATAAAATTCAGAAATTTCATGGGAATGTACTCTGTTTTTTTTGAATGTTTAACTCAGGGTTGTACCAGTAATTTATTAGTGCTCAGTTTTATATTATTCTCATTAAATCAAGGAATAGTATAGATAAAGTTACAGCTCATTTTTTTGTTTACATTATAGCCAAAAACTTCCTCAGAAACAGGTTAGAAACCATCTTAATGCTATAATTGAGAATAAAATTATTACTGTGGTACTTACTTGCTTCTTCTGTATCTTTTGACCAAAAGTTGGAGGTGATCTACCTGTGCTTCCGAAGTTTTTGGTGATGCTTATTGAATCTGTGTAAGTACAAGGTTCTAGCTTTTTAGAAAAAATGAGGTTGTACCTCTGCAATTTAAGGTTGGTTTAATAAACCACAGGAGCATGAGAAAGAACATTTAAGTGACAATTTTTTGGTAAATATTTTACCAGAAGTCTCTTAATTTTGAGCTACGTGTCCTTCTATATGTGAATCACTGTAATGTTTCGTATTATATCATTTAACTGAGTAGCTCTCTGTTAAGATGGTCATACTAAACTATCTTTTGAATCAGATTCTTTGCCAAATTAAACTGGTAGAATTTTATTCATTTCAATGCAGCTTTACCATGTAATATGTCAAAAAAAAAAAAGTTGGTACTTGTACAAATTGTTACAAATCTGTGATAACAAAAAAAGAGTACATAATATGACTCTTGTGGTATTTGTTATGAAAGTAGTAGTGAAAAGTTTGAGTATTTGAAAGCTCATGTTTAAACAACAGGCTCCTACAAAGTTCTGTGAGCAAGATCATACACTTTTTTGTGGTCTTATGGCACTTACTCATGTAATTAGGTCTTTCAGGACCAATATGCCATAAACAAAAAAAATATATATGGAGAATACTTTTAAAAAACATGTCAAGAACCATCAAGTAACTACAAGAAAAGCTCAGACTAAGGTCCAGCTAAAAGATAATTATTCCATACTGTGTTTCTCTACAAGTTTCCAAATGTAAATACATTTACATATATATTTCCAAATGTATTTACATTTTCAAAAGTATTTACATTTGGAAACTTGTAGAGCACAGTGTTAGTTAGCAACACACTTTTATTTTGAAATAGAACTCAGCCAGGAATGTTTGTAATTTTTCTGTTTTTCTTTTTTTTTAAATAAAATTCTTGTGGTATTTTTTTGTTTGTTTGTTTGTTTGTTTGTTTGTTTCATGCATCTCAGATTATGGCTTGATCTTTATCCATTTTATAGTTGCGGTTTTTCATAGAAGCCAGGTTACAACAGCGGTTATACCCAATTGATCTTCTGTTTTCTATATATTAAATTGACTTCACTATGGAAAAAATATTTGCAGTATTACTGAGGCACAACTGGAGTATGTCTAATGAATGCCTCCTAACATGGGCGAAGTTGGCATCCAGTATGGACGCTTGAATCATGACAATGTGGTTGAGATGGGCCAACCATTTTATGAAACTAGAAGACTGATTAAAACATGACTTGGAGCCAAGATGAGCTGACGATGTGTGGTATGGAAGCCAGAATGAGTATAAAATCAAAGAGTAAAGAAAGAATCTGTCTGTTGGCAGGAGGGAGCTTCAGGAAGTCTGTACTGGAAGAGGTAGTACTGGATCCAAAATAAAGGTTCAGGTGGCAGGAACCAGGATTTTGGGATAAGCAAAGAACAAGCAAGCAGGAGACAGGAACAAGGTACCGGTGTGCATTTACAGCCAAGAAGCAAGCTGCATTGGCAAAAACAACTGATCAAGCTTATTGGTCCCTTTATCACAAAAATTCATGTTGATTCCAAGTAGCTTGCCGAAGAACTCAAATTACTAGAATTAATAGCTAAACATTTGGTTAGGACAGTTACATGATTTAAACACATGTTTTCCTTGGGAAATTTTTTAGGAAAGCACATGTGGCTGTATTTAGCAGTTAAAGTCCAAAATAAGGAGTATGTATTTTTAGTTATGTTGGCTAGTGCAGCATCTGATTTTATTCACGTTTTATTAAATAATTAGAGGTTTTTATTGTTTGTTTGTTTGTTTTTTTTTTAAGATATAATCCAGCATACAAGGACAAAAACCTAGAACTCTGCCCCATGGTGATTCTCCAAATCAGTACATAATATAGTCAGCATGTCTCCTACTTGCGCAGTTTCTGTTCCGGGGTGCACGATGACTATGCTGCAAACAGAAGTGTGCATAATAGCTTTGTAGTTGTGGTTTAATCACAGGAAGGAATGTAAGGAAATGTGAATTTAATCATCTTCAGGATATAGAGAAGCCTGACCATAGCCTTTACTTCCTAATCAACTGTCTTCAAGCTATTATTGAAGCGACAGTGTGTTTTCAAAAAACAGTTGGTGTTTCCTTTTTCTTGCACCACAATTAATGTCAGAGTCTGTCTCCAGAAGAGAAATCTTGAGGCAGGGTTTTTTTTGTTTTAGTAAGATTTGGTTTTTGTTTGTTTGTTTTGATTTTTTAGCTAACCTGGATACAATTTAGAAATATTGACTTCTCCCATGCTAGCACTTAAGCCTCTCCAGGAGCCCATTTCACTCAGTATTTTGCAGACTTTTTAGGTCTCTTCCCAAGAAACTGAATTCTCTGGTAGCAGCCAGGTATCTGTGTTTTTGTTACCACAATGCATAAGATTATCTGAACTAAACTTTAAAGTCTGGCCTGGCTTAAAACCTAAGCTTACCCGTAAACTCATGAGTAAACTACGGTGATTTTACTTTGTGTATGCTTAACTTGCACTAAAAGCACACCCTTCTAGTGAAGGTAAATCAGTTGCATTGTCAGTGAAGAATTCATATCTAACAACATACAGATAGCTTTTCTGTAGAAGTCTTGAGGAGCAACTACTCTGGAAACTCTGGCATTTTAAAATTTCTGTTTTGATTTACGTATGAAAATATGTCAAAGTTTAAAAGGAAATATTTGTGTTTCAGAAAAAAGAAACGCTTCAGCCAGTGCAAAGTTTAGTGTCGTAATTGGCACATCTAGCAATTTGAACAAAATTTGACCGCAATTTGCGGAAACCACTTTTAATTAAATATGCTACCTCTGGACATTCAGTCAAATGAAATAATGAATACTAAATTAAATAATTCTGTAGAATTTATGCTTCTTTCTTTTACACAGTTCAGTTCACGATCTTTCCTACTAAAGGTTTGTTCTTGTATCAAACATGATGGTAGAATGGAGCTTGTCTTTCCACATTTGTCAAATATGACATATTTGTTTGAACTGATGGGACTAAAGGTGCTCAAATTACTGAAAAAAAATCACTGTAGGACCCAAGTAACAAATATAATAACAAAAGACTTCATCTTTCCGCACTGATCATAGCTAATTGCTCCATAGGGATAGAATACGATGATTGCTTTAAAAATATCTGATACTCAAGGTTCAGTCTGTTTTCTACATCATCTCACAGACAATATGAAATATGCCAGAAAGTTGTGCATTTTTCTCTACATATTTCGATATGAATGACAAACTAGAAAAAGTTAAATATCTTCAGAAGATATTATCTTTACACAGAAAAGCTTTTAAGAGGATAAATTACTACCTTTATTTCACCAAGTAAAAGATAGTTCATATGTTCACTTAATGTTTTTCAGTTCACAGTGACCTTGGTATTTTTCTTCCACGAATGTGTTAGCCTGTATTAAAATGATGAATAACCTGCTGAAAATGTAAGGTTAATGGGCTTTGCTTAAAAAGGCAAATAGGGAGCTGAAGTATCTTGTTAAATTTTATAAATACATATAAAGAATTTAATTTAGAACTGAGCAGGTCTATTCTTTGGTCATTTCCCTTGGCAGGTTTTATTTCTAGCATACTGTGCTGTTCCTTCTCTACTTCCTCTTTAATAGACAGAAATTCAGCTAAGAACCCCATGAATTTTTATTAGTGCAGTATGTGATATTTTTATAGGCAACAACTAGTAAGACATGCATGATTAAAAAGAAGCTCAGAGATCAGTAACCGTCATTAATTTTAGTAGAAAACTCTGAAATTTTGCTAGTTCAAAGAAGTGAAACTAGCCTCCACATTTAGCTGAAGGTCTGTCCCTGCCTTTCTGTTCACAGCAGCAGGAAGGTTACCACAGAACACAGAATGGTTGAGGTTGGCAGGATCCCCTGGAGGTCATCTGGTCCAAGCCCCTGTTCAAGCAGAGCCACCTAGAGTAAGTTGCCTAGGACCATGTCTAGGCAGCTTTTGAAGATTACAAGCAGGAGACTCCACAACCTCTCTGGGCAACCTGTGCCAGGGTTCCGACACCCTGGCAGTAAAGAAGTGCTTCCAGATGTTCAGGCGGAACCTCTTGTGTTCCAGTTTGTTCCCATTGTCTCTTGTTCTGGCACTGGGCACTACTGACAAAAGCCTGGCTCCATGTTCTTTACATCCTTCTTTCAGGTACATTGATGAATCCTACTCCTTTTCTCCCTCCCCAAGCCTGTAGGCTTCTCTATGCTAAATATTGTCAGCTCTCTCAGCCTTTCTACACAGGAGACAGTTCCAGTCCCTTCATCATCTTCATGGCCCTTCAATGGACTCCCTCCAGTATCTCCATGTCTCTCTTGTAATGGGGAGACCAACACTGGACACAGTACTCCAGGTGCAACCTCACAAGTGCTGAGTAAAGGGAAAGGATCACCTCCTTTGACCTGCTGGCAATACTTTGCCTAACACAGTTAACAATAGCCTTGTTTGCCATAAGGGCTCATTGCTTGCTCATGTTCAGCTTGGTGTTCACCTGGACCCCCAGGTCTGTTTCTCCAGAGCTGCTTTCCATATGGGTGACCCCCAGCATGTCCTGTTGCCTGGGGTTGTTCCTTCCCAGGTGCAGGACTTGCATTTCTCCTTGTTGAACTTCATGATGTTCCTGTCAGCCCATTTCTCCAGCCTGTCCAGATCTCTCTGGATGGCAGCACGACCCACTGGCATAGCCACCTTTCCTCCTAGTTTTGTGTCGTCAGCAAACTTGCTGAGGGTGCGCTCTACCCATCATCCAGATCCTTAAGATGTCAAACGGGCTGGACCCAGTACTGGTGCCTGGGGTACACCATTACATCTCTTAGCATAAGAAATGCCCAACTGAGGCATCTAACCCCTGATCCTTTGTTGTGGTTTAACCCCAGCAGGCAGCTCAGCACCACCCAGCCACTCACTCACTCTCCCCAGGTGTGATGGGGGAGAGAATTGGAAAGGAAAAAGTGCGAGAACTCGTGGGCTGAGATAAAGAGAAGGTAAAGCAGAAGCTGTGTATGCAAGCAAAGCAAAACAAGGAATCCATTCGCTGCTTCCCATCGGCAGGCCGGTGCTCAGCCACTCCCAGGAAAGCAGGGCTCATCACGCGTAACGGTTTCTTGGGAAGACAAACGTCATCACTCCGAATGTACACACACACCTCTTCTTTTCCACAGCTTTTATTGCTGAGCATGATGCCATGGGGCATCCCTTTGGCCAGTTTGGGTCAGCTGTCCTGGCTGTGTCCCCTCCCTGCTCCTTGTGCACCCCCAGCCAGCGAGGACGCTGACAGGGCGGTGTGAGGAGCTGAACAGGCCTTCGCTCTGTGTAAGCACTGCTCTGCAACACCTAAAAACATTGGTGTGTTATCGCCACTATTTTCATCAAAAATTCAAAACACAGCTTCATATGAGCCTCTACAAAGAAAATTAACGCTATCCCAGCCAAAAACCATGACATCATCTAAGCCAGTATTGTCTCTGAGAGCGAGGGCAGAAGAGGCAAGAGCAAGAGCACATGGACTTGACAAGTTTGTGTGATCTTTCCTCCTCATACACACTCAGCATTCATAGGCCATTCAATCAGACGAGTTGAAAGGTGCATCCCTGCTTATTTAACATTTACAGACCTGCTGTCTATGGCTGCTAGAACATGAGTAAGCTAGATTTTTTTTAGCTTGTCTGATCAATGGGTGGTATTTCGTGGTTGTCATGTGCTTTTGATGATTGAATGGGAGATAGCTGAGTCTCCTCTGAATATTGCCATTATGTTGTGCTTGGCAAGAAAAGAAGAATGTAAACTGTTTCACAAGACAACACGATACAGACCAAATGAGCTATTCTGCTGTAGTAATGGGGTGAAAGAAGGCGAGGAAGGGGACATGGATGAGGAATGGCAGGAGACAGTAGTAACTAAGACGGGGGCCTGCCATGAGCAGAACACTTTGCCTTATTGCACTTTAAAAGTGTTCGGTGCTTATGCTTATCTTCTGACTAAAAACTTTGACAAACAGCTTTTACTTAAAAACCTTTCATTAAAGTAGCCTTCAGTTTGAGGTAGAACCTGGGAGTGTATATTAAACCTCAGATTTAACAGTTCCATGAAACTCCGTTTAAAACCTAGGACACCTCCCTGCTGGGAAGTTTCCAAGAAGATATGACCAACTCTTATATAGGAGAAACCATTCGCATTAATACTTTGGATTTGTCTCTGACTTTTCCTTCATATCCCAAAATCATGCTTCCTCATAGGAAGTAAGGGAAAGATTTGTCTGTGCAATTTCCAATATAGATGTATACGTATATATATATGTTTATTTATTTATATTTATATTTTAAAAATATAAGAAAAATCTTCATCTTGCATATATTCTCAGCAAAATCTGAAGAGACCATCACTTCATGAAAAGGAATAGCCCACGTGATGTGTTTTAAATGTATTGCTGCAATCACAAACAGGTGTCTTCTCAACATAATTTTGGCAGACCCACATATATCTAATGCATCTTTATTCAAATAATGTTTTTGTGTAAAATAAGCAAGTGTTTTTAGGCAACCTTATCAATTATTTGTTCCAACTGCATCGTGCCTATGTCATTTAATACAGTTTCTGAAATGAGCGTTGCGCATACAGTTTTTCAGATATCTGTACTGTTCTTGTCCTTTGAGTCATACTTAATCCAGTTCATGTCTAGGTAGAGTAATGTACATTAAGGAAATCACTGGAATCTGTGCAATTTTGCATCTGTGCAGAACATCAGTTAACTATAATGCTGTACACAATAAATCTTACAGTCTTTAAAAATCTTACAGTATTTCTTTATCCATTGTACATCTGCTTGCAGTAGCTTGTCTTCCTGAATTTCTTATATCTGAAACCACAAAGGCAGAAAGTTTAATTTTGCCATAAAATCACCCTTAAAAAAAGGACATGTCTTTGGAGCATTCTAGTAAAAACTGATTTTCATTTCACAGACTTGCATTTCACTAAAATAACATGTATACCGCTCTGGGTATGTGAAACAAATATTCAAAGAGTGCTAAGGGGAGTAAAAGGAGTAACTGAAGAAGCCAGAAAGCTTATACATTGCTAGCAATGTGTATTGTGCACTAAAAAATTAATATTGGTACATACAGTACATACAGTAGCCCAGCTTAATTCATTCTACAAGAGTAGATGCAAGAGTCACTTGTTTCATTTATAGCAAATCTTCCAACTTGACAGTTACACAGCTTTTAAATTAGCAGAAAGGACTGGAGATACAGACTTCCCTGTAGGCATCACAAAATTCATATCCAGGGAAGACTTCTGTATTAAAACACTGGATTTTTTTGTACCTAGATTTCTAGTAAACATAAGAAATCAAATTAAAGTACAAAAGTTACATATTCAACTACCAGAAATCAAGCAACTTTGTTGACACAGCTGAATTCTGCCTCTCCTGCATAAGACTTATTATATTGGACTTAGTACATGGTATAGGACCTTCTCTTGTTTGTGTATGCCAGACCAAACAAGTTTTGCATTTTGGGGACAGAAGCAGATTCAACAGGACAGTACGGAGTATTAGTTCAATTCATAGGCCATTTGGCCCACCAAAGAATGCAACGAGTTTTATCTCTGTTAAGTGTCTTCTTATTTTAACATATTTCTGTGCTATACACCTGTGCACTTTATCATCATCTGCATCCAAAATGAATATGCACTTAAGCAAAACTGAGTGAAGTAGAATTATATTACAACCTAAAGATTGCTTTCATGTTTGCTATTTACATTAACTAATGCAACAGGACTTCAACTTTTAATGAAGCTAGTGTGGGCTACCGTATTTTAAAAATGTTTAAGTACATGCATTGATACAGTTCTTTGAGACAATAATGTATAAAATCCACACGTTTCTAGTCCATATAGAATAAAAATAAGCACACAGATAGAGAATTCTAACTATGATATATCATTATCTTTTATGTGTCTATTTGTGATGACCGAAAAATACTATTGCATTTTAGAAAAAGAACCTGATACTATGTTTGAAGGTTACCACAGTGAAAAACACAGAGTATTCTTGGAGCATTTGACAGGGGATACTGAAAAAAGGAAATTCAAATGAAATTAATCACTTTTCTATCTTGAATTTCATAAAATTTGTAAGCTTCTAGATCAGGCTATTAGTTTCAATTTGCTTACTAACTCATGCACAGAAATGAATTTTTTTAGACAGTTAAACAACCTTGTCAATTAGATATTTAATGAATTAAGATGAACTGAGAGACATTCTTAAATGGCATCTTTTGATAAAGAAGTAGCTACATTTCTTGAAATTACAAGTATCACTAATGAGTACTCTTTTAAGACTAATTGAATGTGTGTATTTAAGGCCAAGCTGTGACTTGTAGCTCTGATGTCCTCTGGAAGCTACAGTGCAAATCCCTGAACAAAAATTTTAATTCTGTTGTGTGATGGGACATAGTAAAACTTTTGTACGTATATGAAACTAGCTAAATTTATGAGAGACTGCTTTGATTTTTTCCTAAAACTTGTCCTATTTAATCACATACTTTACTGAGCATGTTTGCTGGGCAAAAGAATATATGTCTTCTAATGTGCATGTATAAATGCTTCGTGGTTTAGTGCTTTAAAATATGTGCTTATTGCTTTTAAAATTACTCTTTACTAGTCTGACATTATCTTATGTGCTTCCTGCAGATGTAAATGAATGTGAAGCTGAACCCTGCAAGAATGGTGGAATCTGTACAGATCTTGTTGCCAACTATTCCTGTGAATGTCCAGGTGAATTTATGGGGAGAAACTGCCAACAGAGTAAGTATTGCCATAAGTTTACATCTCTTTTTTTAAAAATGATAAAATTTTCTTTGACAGAAACAACTACAGAATACTACAGAAATATTTAATTAGTCTACGGATACATAATGCTTAAAATAGTCATGTTATTTGTGGAGGAAATGGAGGAAATTAAAGAGATCAAATCTGTTGAGCATTCAAGTATAGCAACAGATACTATGGAAACATTTGCAAAATGTAAAATTATTATGTAAGAGTCAAATGGAAAGGAGTTTATAGTGTAAAGAAGAAAAATATAAAACCTGATTCATGCTAAGGGTCCAATCTATCCAAGTATCATGTCTTCAACAGTAGTTATTAGCAAATACCAACAACTGTAAGAACAGGGAATGGAAATATGATAACTTCCTCTGATGTGTCTACATCACCTGACTGTTTTCAGCTCAGAGAAGTTCCAGAGCATGAGCCTGCTCGATTGATTTGGTACCTGGAAGAAGGTACCAGAGGTACTCAGAGGCTTGTCCTCCAAGCACTTGTTCAACCTCTTTTGAATTCATCAAAATACCCTCTGGCAAGGCATACCACAGGTTGTCTACCCATTCTGTGGAAGGCAAACAACTTGTTTTGTTTGTTTTGACTCTGGCTCTTGCTTGTTTTAATTGAGGATCCTGCATAAAAAGAACTGTCAAGCAAGTAAGGTACAGACCTGAAGGGAAGATGAAAGCTGCTAGTTGGCAGATGGACCACTGGTTTACAGAGAATTCACTAGTAGTGTTACTCCAGGATTTGTCCTGGGAAGGACATAAAACCAGTTGCACATGATTTTATGAATAACACTGATTATGAGTTCACTGTAAAGATCTGATTCCTAAAGCTGTTACTATGGAGGAGTCATTCACAAATGAAAGACTGGGTAATCTTGAAAACCAAAATAACAAAGTTAGAATAAACTGCCATGGTGCAAAATTCTGTTCTGTACTTCCTCTGGGAAGGGACCAGTGTATGGAGGTACCACCAATCTGGTGTTTGACACCATCACGGAAAGGAGTGTAAAATCACACATGCTAAAAGAGTTAAGATAAGAGTAATATCTTCCTTAAATCAGTATTTATAAAATACTTTGAAATACAGATATTCAAATACTTCAGTTATACCACTCTTTATATGTATGTTATTTCAGCTCAGCATATGAAGAGTTATAAATGAATAACAGATGATTAACAATGGGAATAATGTTTGTACTGACTGGAGATGTCTGAACTACCCATATTGAGGAAGCTAACCACATTTTTCTACTATTTTGGCACAGTTGACAAACTTTTAGCATTCATTTGCTTTTGAGCGAGCTTTAGCACAGGTAGAATTAAAATGGTAACTCTCCTTGTTGTACCACTAATATTATTGTGCAGTATACCAGTTCCTACAGCTGGTGTTGTAAATATCCACTTTTTTTGTGAGAAGTTTAGTTGTGCCATTACACCTAATTATGTAATTACAGGTAGTAATTACACATTCTAATTACACCATTAGAGTATTACACATATTTACAGTAATCATACAATTAAGTACTGTTACACTAATTATGTAAATGACTGATTGCTGTCTCAGAATTACCTTATAAAGCTCAAGAATTGCTAATCCCCATCACAGAACATGTAAAGTATCCTAGATAGAGAAGAAAAAAGACAAAAATATACCGTGCAGTCAGCTTTCCTGTCATTGCAAGCCTGTTCTCTAGGATGTATTTTTAATGGTATATCTAGATTGTATACCCTAAATACCAATGCTTTGTAATATTGACTTGTCATGTTACTAATCAACTTGAAGTAGTTTGATGTTTTTTCTAGTGCTTCAACTAAATTTTCTTTCCTTTTATTTTTTATTTTTTAAATCCACCACATTTCTCTTAGCTAGTCTCCTGAATAATTCTATTCCATGTTATGTTGTCTCCAGTGTAGCACTTTTCAGATGTGAGACAACAGTTGTATTGCACCCAGATTCAGTGAGCCCAGTGGGATACACACTCCAAATCCCTCCGACTAATCCCCAGGGCCTTCCTTAACAGCTGGTGCAGCTGAAGTGGGAGGGAAAGGCTTGTCTGGACCTGAGTGCTGCCGTAGCACTAAAATCCCCTGTGAGCCTGGAGGAGTGAACTGTATTTCAACCACCTTGACCACCCCCTGTGTCTCCTTCTGGAGCAGATTTGGTTTGGAGCTCCTTTCTAAGTGCTTAGCCATGAAGTAATGTTCTCAGAAGACAGGGAGGTGATCTTCTGGCCAGCTGATGTGCTACACACTCCAACAGTCCTTCTGCTTGTCTCAGGCCTTTTTATATTTTATTTATATATCCTCCTCATTTTGAAGTGCTGGCCTGGCCTCTTAGGTTTTTTTTTCTGGAGAGATTTAAATTCAGTCTTCTTTCTTCTATATTAGCTATTGCTGCCTTTAGGCATTCAGGCATAAGTGATACTAAAACCATCTTTTTCTCATTGCTGCAAAGCACAGGAGGAGGCACAGTCAAAGTATTGTGGAATACAAGAGCACTGATGGCTTCAAAAAATATTCAATTGTTCTGGAATAAGCTTATCAGCCTGTTAGAGAACCTTCAGTGAGCATCTGGTATTTGCAAAATTTGCCTGCAGATGTTTAGTAACCACAGAATAGAAAGATAGAACCTTTCCCCATCCTCTGGAGGTAAAAGCTAAACAATATTAATTGCACATTACTTTCCAGATTTCTTAAGGCCTCAGCATGCTCATTGTTACAGCTGCGTCTCCTTCTGTTCTTGTACTCTCTGAACCTATTTCTTGCTTCTGTGCGGGATTCAGGCTATCAGTGATGATTACCTCCATTACAGCTTTCCTAAGTCTTGCGCCTCTATAAATAAGTGCTAGTTCCAAGACAGATTATCCTGGGCCTGAAGATTTTACTTTCTGGATCACAAAATTCTTTTGCAGACAACAGGGAGCCACTTTCGTTGATGTCAGAGTGTTTGCATTATTCAGTATCACTCTGTACGGTTAAAATCTCCCATGAGCAACATGGATTGTGAATTGCAATAATTTGTGAGTAGTTCCACAGGTAATTTTGTGTTCAGTTTTTATCTAGGAGATGGTGCTCTACAAAGGAGACATCACAATTTCACCATTGTGCTTTTGGAGATATATTTTGCTGATTGCCAAGTATTACTGCCATTGAAACATATGGCAAATTTTCTCATGCTTTTTCTTTAAAGATATTCATCAAATTAGTCACTATAAATATTTTTTACATATGCTGTAGTCCCTTCACCTCCTTTTCTGGGTATTCAACCTGCCCATATGTAGGAAGACTACATTCAGATGAAGTGATTGATTTAATTTGTATAACATGTCGTGGAATCTGCTAAGCAGTATACCTTCACAGTATTTTCCTGTGTTTTATGTTTTAGTACACTGATACGTTAATATTACACTTGATTGTCTTCTGCATTCCTCTCCATGGAAATCAAAGCAAGAATTTTTTATTTAAATGAAAGTGTGCCTTCTTTCAGTGTCTTCCATACTGAAAAATTACCTAACGACCTGGCAAATCTAGACAGAAAGAAGCTTTCAAGACTTCTGCTTACATGCAGCCTTATACTCCCAGGCTAGATGACCTGGTGTGATTTCTAGATGACCTATAGATTATGACCTTAAACTGAATCAAGGTTTCCTGTTGCTCTCTTATCCAATTCATTAGATAGGTAAGCTCTTGTAATTACTTTCTAATTCCAGAAATTTCTAAACAGATTTTCAGTACTTACTAGGAAATGGAACAAAAATATCCTACCCTGTGTTTCATTGTATCATTCTGTAAAGTAGCAATTCCATGAAAACTGACAAAAACCAGCCCAGCTGCTGCCTGAAGCAGCTTTGTTTCACTGCTTCTTTGCCTGTCTTGCTGCTTTTGTGGCTGTATTTTTTCTGGGCTGCCATGTTACCTGTTTGTGTTGTTGTCTCAGCAAAAACTGTCTTAGAAATTAAAAAAAGTAATTAATGAATAAGATCAATTCCTTGATCAGGTGAACTGCATGACCACACAGGTACTGAGATGGTACAAGGAATGGTAGGGGTGAGAGCCTGGGCATAAAATCAGGACTTAACACCAGCTGACGATGTTAATCAGCCTAATCAAGAGAGTAGAAACTATTCTTTAGTTCATGTTTAAGGCAAAGATAAGAATTTATTGTAATTTTTGTATTTCTCTTGTTTTATTTCTCTTCAAAGTTCATATCTGAAAGCTAGAATTTTCAGCTTGTTTGCCAAGGATACTACAAACAAAAATTTGGTAAATATATACATTCCTGTCCGTCATTATTTGGATAAGTTCAGGACTTGGTGCATGGAAAAATTAAGGAGATCATGTGTGTTAGTGTAGGTATATGTATGCACACGTATTACCCTTAGAGAAAATAATTCACTTTTTAAAATGTATGCAGGGAAGATAGCTTATCATTCATATGATGTCCTTGCTGGTTTAGGGAATAACGTGTGGTTAGTCTTAACAAAAATGTAAGAATGGAAGAATATTTGTGCCTAAAAGAACTGTATCAATTTAATATAAAATTAATGCTAATACTTGATTTATGTCCTCCCAGGATTACATGAAGATCTTTTAAAAGAAACATATTAGAAATACATTTTGAAGCTGCAAGAGGGAAAACTTTTACATGTTAAATGTGATTTTAGCCCTTGTAACTCAACTCAATCTAGGTAATTTTTCATGTCCTATTTTGAACTTGCTACAATAATAAAAACAGGAATTATTTAAGAGGTTAAATAAATGCCGAAAGACAGGCTAAATGCACCAGTAGTAAGGGTGATGCTTTTTATATATTCTTAACTTTTTCAGCTTATCATGGATGGAACCCAATTTCTGTATTTGCATTGGACAAAAACTCTTTTGAATCTCTAGCTGAAACTAATGAGGTTTGCTGAGGCTGGGAATATGGCCTGGCTGGCATTTCTGTGTAGTATATTGGTATGAAAATGCAGAGAGGCAGAAAAAGTTATAGAAATGACAGAAAGCATTGTTGAAAATGAAATGTTCTCCCAGGCATTTCAATGACCTAGTGAGAAATATTAATCAAACTTTTAACACGTCTAATACTGAGTCTTCAAACAACAAAGAAAGCTCTGGCCCTTCTGCTGCTAACACTCTTTGTCCAGACATCTCATGTAAGATGCAAAGGTGTGCAAAATTAGGCTCAGCAGATCAGAATTGTAGTTCTTCCTTTTCAACACAATATGAAAATGAGACTGAACTCTCAGTATTTGATATTGAAACAAAATCCTCAGCCCTGTGCCTTTGGGTATATTTTCATCTTGCTGCTGTTGTACTGTACGGCAATGTCTCGCTTTGAAAATTCGTTTCTCAATATCTAACTATGATTAGGCAGTAAAGGACACAATCTTTACTCAGACAGCTGACAGGAAGTCATTGCAAAATATTCAAACAAGCCCTTAGGAGCCAACAGGCGTATTTTACCCATTTAATCATCTCCTTGCTATATGAGGCACATAATACAGTACTAGCTTTCGGGTTGTGTCAATAACTCTAGTATTGAAGTCAACCCCATTCTCAGGCAGCTACCACTCGAATTTGTGACGTCTCATTTTATCTTGAACCAACTTGTAGTGGGGACTTTTTTGCCACGTTTCCTTACTTAAACCTACTGATCTGCTTTGCTCTGGCATTGTGTCATTCTTTACTCCTGGCGAGCCCCAGTTACCCTCTGTAAAGAGGTAGGGAGGTTGCACTGCGGTCAGGGGTTCCTCCTCCTACCTGGCTTCCACCTATCTGCTTCTACAGCCTGAGGGAGCAATACTACCCTCTCCTTTCTTTAATGTTCTGTATTACTGACATTTACGAAAAGTAGAGAAGGAAAAATACTTAACTTATAAAAATGTCCTCTGTTCTTGTGTAGGAGGAACTTTTATGTGCATTTTTATGTGTGGCAAAGCCTATGCCAGTGCGTATTTCCGCATTTCTAAACCTTAAAAGAAAAATTGCAGCATAGCGTTATTTTTAAAGTAGCCTTTATAGCTCTTAAGTTCCTGGTCTGGTCAATAATGCACTTTCTTCTTTTACCAAACTGAAATAATTTGCAGGTAAGGCATTGGTACAGTAAAAAGAAAAAAAAAGCCAGAAGAAGGAAGTTGAAAAAAAAAAACAAAAACACATTAGTTATTATGACCAAAAAAGAATTCCTTAAATATATGTAAAAGCACCGTCAATAACAGCACTAATGATTATAAATATACAGAAGGAACAATTCACAGGTGCAATAGGCTCAACAAAGTTCCCAACAGCCACATCGTAGGACCATTTTATCTGTTTCAGCTACAAGTCCAGCTGGAAAAATATATTATCTTAAGGCTTAGTATTTATAATGTGTAGGTGGTTTATTCCAAAATAGATTCATCATGGAGGGTGGCTTGTGATCTGAGTCAGACTGATCTGGTCCTCATAATGAAACTGCCTTGAGGTTTGCAATAGTTAACGAATGGGACACAGGGTGGAATACCAGTGAGTATCACATAAACTTTGCAAAAGTTGGAGGTTCAAAAGTTGTTTCACATTTTGGAGATTCATTTGGACTTGGAACTTTGAACCAAGCTGTGAAAAACGAAAATCCACATTAACTGAAAAGAAAACAGAACAAAACATGGTTACATGAGCCCTAAATGAAATAAAATCTCCAGGCTCGGCACAGTTCCCACCTGCAGTTTTCAGAAGGAGAAGGAAATGTAATATGCTCGGTGATCAACTTCCCACTGAGGCAAGATTCACAGCTCCTGCTGCTTTGGACAGACGGAGAGTCCAGCAAAGCTCCTGTTCCAGGCGCTGGTGCAGTGATGTGTAAGATACGTAGGAGGGGAATGAGCGATGCTAGTAGGTTACATCTATTTTAGTCCCTGACCACCACCATGCTCATTTGTTGCATTCCATTAGATGATCCGAGGACTTACAAGAAAAGAAATTCAGAATGTCTCCAGCGTCTTATCGTTAGCTGTGTTAAAAAGAAAAACAGCGTGTAGTCCATCACAGCTTGGTGTGGGTTCAGGAGGGGAACGGCAGTCAGTCATTGCCTGTCAGATCAGAGGCAAATGGCTTGCTTCTGTGGCTGCAGACCGCTCCGTGAGCAGTGGCCTTCAGCCTGAGAGCTGCCCCACGTGGGGCACCCCTGCAGCTCGGAGGATCGGCAGCCACAGCATTACTTGCTATCCTCACTGATACGAAAATTTTTGCAGCAACACAACACTGAGAGAGAAAGGCTCGGTGTCTTTCCATCATGCTGCATGTTACTTGAGACTCAGAGGGGTGCAAGTGAGTTTTCAAATCAAAGAGGAATTAAAGATTTTGAAATTCATAAGTATCATACAGGATTATTACTTTGCCGAGAAAAGCTGATAGAATTACTTTTACTTCAAACCCTTTTTCATGTACATCAATGATTGTTTTGTAGTATTAATACTAAATGTAATTTAGCTAGCTTTTGGTTTGGTGAAGTTACTTAGAAATTTTGTTTACAGACAAGAATAACGTGAAGCTTCTAGTGATGGACAGATGAATATCTGTTAGTGATCTAGTGAAATCTGTTTGACAGAGCTCCCCCATAAGTATGATTTTCCTTTGTTAGCTTATCTGTGCAGTTGATGGCAACATTACATGCCTTCAGTGAAGATCAGCTTTAGTGAGTACTTTTTAATACTTACAGTGTAATATTTGTAAGCTATTGTTATTCTAATAATATCTATTCCAGTTTATGCACCTGTTGCTAAAACTTAATTTTGTAATTCCTCTGTTCCTATTTTTATTCAATCTGTTTTTACCCATCCATGTTTTGAAATTTCAGTTTAGGCATAACATAAAAATTAACCATGTTGTAATTCATTACATCTGAGTTAGAGAAAAGCAAATATTGCTGGGAAAAATATTTCCCAATATTCTCTTAACATTGAAATTGAACTTGAATCCTTACATCCACTGTGTGCAAATGTGATTCTTTCTTTTTCTTCCCTGCTTCTACAAAGTGTCCTTTCTCTTCTGGATAGCAGTAAAATTCCATATAGGAGGTTACTCATGAATTTTACTGTGATTGCTGAAACCTCTTCCTTTTCTACTTTCATCTTAACTCCTGGTCCTTCCAGTCTATGAATATAAAGCCACTAATATTGTCTTTCTGGATTCCATCACCACCATCATCATCATCACCACATGGAAAAGCCTTAAAACTCCTTTTTATTCTTCACAATATCTTTAACTTTTCCATCAGGTATGAACTTGAGACAGTGCTGCTTTTTGTTCATTGTTAGACATAGGAAGTCTTTTCCTTGATAAAAGTGTCAGCAGGAAAATCCTCAAGTATTAGCTTCCCTTCCCAAAGTGCATGGTGGAACCCCTTCTCATCTGTGCTGGAGTTGGTGCTGGGTGTCTGATTCAGTTCTCTGCAAGCAAGATGTGGCACAAGTTATGTGATGTATTTTAAAAGCTGTGCTTTAGTGTTAGACATGTAAATATAAGTGCTGGAAATAAAATGTAATAATGTAGCATGAGTAGCCCCCCTTCACATATGAAGCTAAACCTTTCCAGCTTTAACTGCAGGGTGCTTTAAAGATTGAACCACTAGTTTTCAATCCTATTCATTACTAGTATTTAGTGACAGAGAGCCCAGTTTTCAGATACCATGAAATACTTTAAAAGTGGAATGTGATTCAATATGGAAAGCCAAATAGAAAGTCATCATGTACCCTAGTGACATCTGTATCACCTTTGCCCCATCTGCAACATACAAGGAGAAGCAGACCCCAATGAATTCACCAAGACAGTTTACTGGGTGGGGAGCTGCCTAAGTTAGCAAATGTGAAATGTTGAGGAAAAGTGTAATTTCTGTTAACAATGAAAACTGCACCTGTCAACAGTGCTTAGTCTTGAGGGAAGTAATGCAGAAGGGTGTCTCCTCTTGGGAAAGCAGGGATGTCACAGTGCTGGTCCATAGCCCAGAAGGTGGTCCGGGGAAAAGCAAATTCTGGTCTCTGATGTAATTGACATCTTTTATGCATAGAAGACAGTGTCCGCTTAAACTTACACGTCCAGCAAGACCCTCAACTCAAGCTTGTCTGTTTTCCAGGCTGCGCTTCATTCTTCTTCATGTGATCAGACAAACACATGCCTGCTAAAGAGATACTGCAATTAAGTGCACACGTTACTCCTTGTTCTGGATTTTGTAGAGCTTACTGACGTGGTCTAGTGGAGGAATTGTTAGTGTTAGGTCATAGGTTGGACTAGGTGATCTTGAAGGTCTCTTCCAACCTAAATGATTCTGTGATTCTGTGATTCTGTGATTTTGGTTTTTGTGCCAAGGTTAGGTCTTCTTCTGGAAGACAAGAAGTTGAGGAACAAAGAATTTCTCCTGCTCTGTTAAGGATTTCTCCTGCTCTTTCTCCTGCAGTTAAGCTAGCCGATAGCAACCAACATAGCAATGCTGTGGTACGCGTTTATCCGAAAGGATTTCAAGTCACAAGAAATTTTACATAGGGCAACTTACACAAGAAAGACATTAAGGTGTTTCCATGGTCATGTGAACTCTTTGCACTGCCACTGAGGAAACAGGATGAATGAAGAGGTTATTGTGAATTTAAACTGAGATGTGTAAATTTTAATACCATATTGTTAAAGTTTTTTGAGAAGTCATTATAGGTAGATAATAGCACAGTTTAGTGTAATTGATACTGTATTGAATCAAAATAATCAAACAACTCATCTGTGGTAATTACATTGTAATTTTGTTGTGTAATTTTGCTGTTTATTTGGAATTTCTTAATACTAGTATTGTCAGCATAATGGGGTTTCCTGGCTTTTTCTCAGCCATCAGAACCTAACACATCAAGATGAAATTGTAAACAGAGTTATGCTGGTTTATGTACTGCTGACAGGTAACTTTCCCTTTGCCTTTTGATACAGGATTTTGTGAATTTTTCTCTTTAGTCATAAGTGAAAAATACTGTTAATCTATATCCTTCCAAAGGTCTAGGCATTTTGTGAGAGGATTTTATCCACAAATCAAATATTTGTTTATGCCTTACTTATGAAAAAGGAAAATGCTAAAAGAGTTGGATTTTGGTGACTGAATGCTGTTTTCTAGTATCTTCCATCTCTTCTGTAAACAGCTGGCACTAAAAAGTCACACCTATCTAGTGGCTTCATTGAGCATGTTTCTTCTGGGGGATTTCAGGAAAGGGGATATTGTTTCATAGTTTGTCAGCTTAGAAATACAACCCTCTTCTTGGCAGTCCCCTAACAAACATTTTTATTTCTCTATAATATTAAATTATTGGATAATTAGGTTTTCTACAGAATGCTGAGCAAAGAGCCTATAAACTATATTAAAAGGAGATGCTTTCTGAAATAGTAGCTTTTTAAAGTCTAGTTTATGTTCTTAATTGAACTGCTATACTTATTCATTATGTATGCAGTGTGTTTTCTTGGGGAGTGATTTTTAAATAGACTATTTACATGAATAACATAATGGATTTCTAGCTAAATTTCACTACTGTTTTATTGTTAATTTCTTAAGAACATAAAACCCATAATATTTAGTCAGATAGCTCAATGGTCTCTCTGGCTTACAATCCTGTCTCTGATGATGGAAATGACAAACATTAGTTAAGGAGAGAATGTACGTTTGTGCACTTTCTGTCGTCTGTTACCCTCACATCTCCTCCAGGTCAACAGTTCTTGTAGCAGGAATATTAGAGGGTCAGTCTCTTTAGTGTCATCTATAGACCTATTGTGCCTGAATTTCCCTAATTCCTTTTTGAACCTCTTGGTCCTTTGTGTGCCTCTAGAAGGCTCCAGAAGATCACTACCCCCTGTGCAAAGAAGTCATTTATTTTATATGTGTTAAACTGATTTCCTGTGAATTTCAGTGAGTGCTTCCTATTTTCAGTATTGTGGATGTGATGAACAGCACTGCATTCATCTTGTCCATGTTCCTGTAAAGTTCAGTCATATTCATCCTCAGCCTTTTCCACTCCAACTTGTAAAGTCCTAGGGTTTTATTCCCTTTTCCTAAGATACCTGCTGTTTCCCTTTAATAATTTGAGTTGCTGTTCTCTGTACTTCCTTTTCATCTTCACGGATGTAGAAACTAGAATTGCACATGATATGTGGTCACACCAGAGTTTCATACACCTGTAAAATAATATTCTATGCCTTGTTCTCAATGCCTAACTTTTTTATCAGCTCTTTTTTGGCTGTAGCTGTAGCTGCAATTTGAGCCAATGACTTCAGAGAACTCTTGATGATGATTCTATGAGATCTCTGGTTTGAGTTGAGATGGCAGTTTCCAAGTTGAGTATTGTGTAGGCACAGTTTAGGTTTTTTTTTCCTAGATGCATTATCTTCTATTTATGTACACTGAGGTTCATCTGTTACCCTTTTGACCACTCATTAAATTTTTTATGTCATTCTGGAGCTGCTTACCATCAAAGTAGCATTTGATCAAGAGAGTTTAGTAGCTTCAAACTTGACAGTTTCCCCATTCCTCCTGGTCACTGATGAGTAAAACTGATTCAAGCACCGATCCTTGGGGGATCCCACTGCTGACATTTCATCCTGAAAAGCTGCTTCCTGTTCTTTAATTAGATTTCTGTCTATGGAAGGACCATATCTCCACTCACTGGCAAAAGCCTTTGATAAGGAACTTCCTCAAATGCTTACTGAAAATCCAAGTATGTTATTTCCACAGTATCCTCTTTATCCCTATGCACATTGCCACTGTTAAAGAACTCCATCAGGTGAGGCAGGATTGCTGTTTACAGAAGTCATGCTGGCTCTTTTCCAGCAGATTGTCTTTATCCAGGTACTTAGTGAGCTTATTCTCAATTATAGACTCAGCAACTTACAAGATGTGGAAGCAGTCTCACCTGTCTGTAGTTCCCACAGTGTACCCAAGGGATGTTTTTTACAGATGGGAGTGAAGCACTGATTTGTCGGTGTCGCTCTATAGTGAAAGTCCCTAAATTTAGCTTCTTCATGCAGGCACAATTCCCAAAAACACTAAGGCATGAAATCACATTACCAGTGGAAAAATCAAGTGATTATTAGGTGACATAAAGCGCTCCAAAAATCCTTTTGCTTCCACTTTTTAAATCCTCAAACCACCTAAGAATTGCCTAAATTATTTTTACACAGTTTCCTCAGCAGAGAACATGTAGACCAAGTGAAGGCCAAGACTGCATTTTACAACCTTACTGTAAAACTATGAAGAGAGGATTTGGTAATAGAAGCACATGATAGTCACTTAGCAGTAATGACACTGTTGAGAAGTAAAACATAACATCTAATTTCTTTATATTTGATTAGTCCTGATAGCCAATGGTTATACACATGAACTGTATTGACCAATCTGGTAGCAAAATAATGCGCTGCGGTTGGCGGAGATGCTACATCAGCATAAAAAACATTTAATCTCTTTGGGCATATCAGCAAATAGGTAGCAATTCTTCCCATTACTGTCTGAAAAGCTGTCTTCTATTGAATGGAACATAAGTAATCACTTCATTTTCATGTCAGCTCCTAGAGATTTGAAGCTTAATACAACATCATTTGGAAAGTTTGCTTGTCTGGAAGTGTCTGTGCATTCATTAGTTACTACTGATGCAAATTGTTAAAGATGTTGCCTTTGACATACAGTACTTTATGTGAAGACATGAAACAAGATTAATCATATTCTTCACCTCAGTGCCAGCTACCAGACTGCCTGGTGACATTTGGAATCACACTTCAGAATAATAATAAAAATGTTCATAGGTCAAGAAAATCCATTTTGTTAGTTTTAAATCTGAGAAGCAAAATTAGGGCAATAAATGTTTTCTGTTAATCAGATTTCAGAGCTGAATGGCTCCATAAACTTACCAGGGCCAGTCGAAAATGTGTTATTCCATTGTGTTGTGAGGAGTCATCTATAAGTTATAAACCTGTTTTATGTTTTTTATCTGGTGATAGGTAAAAGCAATCTGAAATAACTGTCATTGTGAGTACTCCAAGTCTACTGAAGTGCAAAATAAAATGGGGTTTTGTAAATTCTATGTTATGGTTTCAGCTTTTGTTGTGATGTACTAGAAAGAGGGACACATAGTCTGTTACTATGTCTCAGTGAAAATGCTGATTAAATGCCTTCAGTGGGAATGAAAACATTGATTTAGTCTTGCCTGTAGGATTAGTCAAGAGAACAACAATTAACATGAGTTGCTACAACCAAGTTACTCAATATCACTCTAATCATAACATTGAATTTTGGAAAAAACACTTGAGCTACATGGAGTGAGCAAACAATTTGATTAGCTGAAGATTGATTGAAATAGCCAATAGCTAAAAAATGCAACGTTGAGCTTGTGATCTGCAGCTGTATCCCCACTATGTTATACTCATCAGCAGCCTTCAAACTCCAGTCCAGGTTGAATAGCTGAAATTCAAAGCACTGCTTTAGTCAAGCTAAAGATTTTTAGCAAGATCAGATTTATGGCTACTGTGGATGCAGTAGTATACCATCCCTTTGGGCAATGTTGATTTTTATATTCATATTAGAGATCTGCAAGGCTTTAATATTTAAAAAGCCAGTGTTCCATACACAGATCTTGCACAATTCATTCCAAGCGAAAATCTACTTCTGTGTGGGAGGGACTGCAGAGGGCTTAGGCTTTGCTAGTGTTGTGAGGGAAAAAAAAAAGCTGTCATGAACTTGAGAGCAGATGTCAGTAAGAATGTGCTTGACATGAAAAAAGGAGGCCAATACATTCAAAAAATGTGTATGTAGGAATATATCTACTGTATCTATGTTACCTGTGGCTGTACTGGTACACAGTGCTCATGGCTACTGAAGCCAATGACCTGGGAAGAGTGACTATCCTTCACATTACCTCCATGCAGTGTGTTTCCTTTGTGCAAGTATGACTGAAGTAAACCCAATGTAAAAAGCCAGAGTGCTTCCAGTAACTTTAGCTCTTCAGTCCATCAGAGTGTACATTTACACGTATGGTCTGCATATATATGCAAAAGACAGGGTCTTCTGGAAAATGAGAAGTCTCCTCGACTGCTTCAACCTTCTCCTGGAAATGAAGATGTAAGTCCTACAATTGGAAATTCTGCTTTCTTAAATATACCAATTATCCATGCACCTCACTGCAAAAATTTAATTCAATATAGGAAAACAGATAGTTTTTTTTTGTATGCCAGGTATCATTTCAACAGACTGTGATTGATTGGGACTGAAATATATTCAGACTTAATTTTACCAAGAAAAATATGGACAGCAGACACATTTGTATAATTGTAGAGTTCTGCTTATGAATGGCTCCCAAGCAGAAAAAGTGCTAAATCAATGAACAAATTATTTATTATTATTATTTCATGGAGCACTGTATACTACTGGATAAAGTGAAGTACACAGGGGCAAATCCCCACCTACTTTAAATCAGTAAGACTCCAAAGTCAACAGAACTACCTCAGATTATTCTTGCTCAGGAATGGATCCTGTGTGGTCATGTGACTTTGCAGGATTTACCAGCCCAAGAATACTGATCTGAAAAGAACCTGAAGTTACAACCATTCAGAACCACAGAATCACAGAAAGGTTGAGGTTGTCAGGGTCCTCTGAGGATCATCTGATCCAACCAGTCTGCTCAAGCAGGGCAACCTAGAGCAGGTTGCCCAGGAAAATGTCCTGTTGGGTTTTGAGTATCTCAATAGATGGGCCTCCAAAACCAATATCAGCAATCTGTTCCAGTGTTTGACAATCCTCGATGTTAAAAACAAAAACAAACAAACAAACAAACAAACAAAAAAAAAAAACATGTTTTATTGCATTCAGAGGGAAATTCCTGTCTTTCAAGTTGTTCCCATTGCCTCTTATCCTTTCAAGATCACCAGGAGCATGTCCACTCAGGGTTTGATATCTCCCCAGATCAAGACTCCACAACCTTCCTCCAGTGTTTGACTACTCTCACTGCAAGAAAGTACGTTCCGATGGAGTTTCCTGATTTTTAAGTTGTTCCCATTGCCTCTTGTCCTTTTGCTGGGCACCGCTGAGGAGAGTCTGGCTCCTTTGTCTTTATTCCCTCCCCTCAGATATTTATGCACATGCCTGAGCCATCTCTTCTCTTCCCTGGAACCCAGAACTGAACACAGCACTGCAGATGTGTCTCACCAGTGCTGAGCAGAGCGGAAGGATCACCTTCCTTGACCTGCTGACAACACTCCTCCTAAATCAGCCCAGGCAGCTGTTGGCCTCCTTTGCTGTGAAGGCACGCTGCTGGCTCATGGTCAACTTGGTGTCCACCAGGCCCCCAGAGTCCTTCTTTGCCCAGCTGCTTTCCAGCTGGTGGGCCCCTGGCACGTACTGGTGCATGGGGCTGTTCATCCCCAGGGCCAGGACCTGCCATTTGCCTTGTTGAACTTCACAAGATCCCTGGCAGCCCAATTCTCCAGCCTGTCCAGGTCCCTCTGGATGGCAAGCACACCCATTGGGTGGAGTGGTCACTCCTCCCTGTTCTCTGTCATCTGCCAACTTGTTGAAGGTGCACTGGGACACGGCTCCTGGGTCATTAACAAAGACGTAGAACAGTGTTGGACCCAGTAGCGAGCCCTGGGGTAAACCACCAGTGACTTCAGTTATAATTTATACATAACAAAGTGTCACTTGACATAAAATGATGATTACATGCCTTAAACACTTAAGAGATTGACTAATGGAAATCATGGTTTAGAGAAGTCCACTTCTTCCCACAGGTGATAGGGTCTAAGCAGCTACTTCAGGGTAGATATCTAACTTTCAGATGTCTGAAGGTGGGTCATGTGAACTGTGGCCCTTATTTTTGCTTTGTTTGGTTAGCTATTTTGTCATATAAATACTTTGGAATAATGTCCTTTTTAGGGTGAAAAGAGATATGATTAAGGAATAATGTTGGGATAGAAAAAATGTATATGTAGAAATATTTTACTTATGTTTAAAATACTTCAGGGAGTGACAAATATCACATTTCATTGTACTACACTGCGGCAGTAATGAAAGACTTTAATGCTCATATATAAAGATTACTTTTTGAATCTTCATTCTGAATTTTTTCCACCCTAATAAAAGACCATGACCTTTAAATTAATTCTGTATTTTTAACGTGGCTTCAAGCCCTGATCCTAAAAGCTGCTTTAGATGAGTATAAGGTTATACCTACATGAAATGGCTTCCAGAAACAAGATCTAAGTGCTGTTATCTGAATTTCCAGTTATTAAAAAGTTAGATGATTTACAGAAGAAGATGGAAACAGCTTAGAGGCCATGAGAACTGCCATTTCTGGATAGACAGATTTAAATAACAGCTGTTTGCATGCAGTGCATGTTCTCTACTGTGGTTATTGCTCATATTTAGCGTTTCACTTCAGCAGTATATAGCAGTATATTCAGTATATAGCAGGATATTCCCATATTTTTATTCTTTCTGAAGAACAAGTATTCCATCATAATGTAGAATTCATATTAGTGCCACTAGTAGTTTTTAAACAATTTCAATGAATACATCTTGTAACTAGTAATATTGTAATTTCTAGGAATAGTTGCTGTTCTTCTGAGGAAAAAAAAAAAAAAACACACAAAGACAGGAAGAATGTCTCTAGGCAGCAAAATGAGATTTGCCACTTGAAAAGCACATACTCTTCTCTGTTGAGGCAAGGGAACATTCTCATTGTCAGGCTGACTTGCAGGAATGCTAATTACATTGATGTTGTAATCCCGTTGATTTTCATTGTAGACCTGCTAGAAAAATGCAGATTGACTTTCAATGTAACTAGATCTTGTCTTTCCAGTCTTACTTCCAAGAGAATGTATTTTTTTCAAATTTGTTTTTTGGAACTAGCAGATTTTGAGATGAAAAGATCATTAAGTGCATATATATGTATGTATGTCATGCGCTGCCTTTAAATTAGCAGTAGTTGGTTAACCGTTAAAAAAGAAAGTAGTATCAGCATCTGGTTCCTGTAACTATTTCAGAGAACCAGGTCAGAACTTCAGAACAGTCAGCTGCTCAGAATCCGGATATTTCACCGCTACTGATAGGATTTAACAAAAGTTGTAAAGGAAATCACTGAGATTTCCTGTTCAATTAGCACCTGTGAAATTACCATTCCCACCAGCCAGCATGACTGTGAGGGTGTGCATGTGTGTCAGCGGGTTACTCCAGTAGAGAGGCAGAATATGAGCTTTCCAAGTGGTGAACCTCATTTTGCAGCACTGGTGTGAATATTCTTTAGCTTGCGCTTTTTTTTTTCCCAGGAGTGCTGACAGCTGCTGGAAATTTTAATATTTCCAGTTTAAGATATGTTCATCCACCCTATTTAAAGAAATTACTAGTTGTTCTAGTACAAATGTGACAGAAAAAAAACCACATCCTTTGGAGTGAATTTAGGGAGAAAAGGCGATACAGTACAATAAAGTGCATGTTTTATATATATGTTTATGTATGTGGTACATACTCCACAGACAAGCAAACAAACAAAAAACCTACATGTTACTCAAGACAGATAAAAGTGAATATAAAAGCAGGGAAGTCTGACAGCAGTTTTCTGTAGCCATCCTGAAATCAGGCTGAACTTCTGTGGACTACCGTGTCTGATTAGCGAATGTACTAATATAGCTGGAAAGCTACTATGTTTTCTTGTATTCTTCAAAGAAATATTTCAAGCTGCACCTGAGGAAGGGAGAACTGCATGTATTGCACAGGGTTCAGTAGCAAATGAAAGGGATTATTTTGAAATCCAATTGGATTGTTAATTTCATTTTTACATGCCTAACTTATGCTTAGATGGTGGATTGTCTGTGCTCTGTGCCACAACCATTTACAGTGACTAGAAGCAAAGCAGATTGGTCCACAATTGCACAAATCTCCTCCAAGTACAACTGCCCAAGTCCAGATCCACAAAAAGTCTTGGGATTAGTAAATAGAACTTAGAATCACATATCTTTTCAGCCTAAAATAATAAAAGTGAATTATTGTCATATGGCCGTTAGGGGCTGTGGTTTCTGTGTCTGCCATTCCTCAAGTGTGAAAGTATGACCACATGTCAATTACTTTGTAGTGCAACTTCAAAGTTTATATGAATTTAAATTCTATAATAAGTATGTAGTTTAACTTTTGTGAAAAGTTTTTTTAGTGCTACTTCATAATTTCTGTTTTATTCAGATTGATGTTAGTAGTGTTTGATTGGCTATGTTATGTAAAAATGGTTAATGTCACTACTCAAACATAGTAAAAATGTCATTTTTCGCAGTTCAACTTGAAATGTAAAAATCATTTTCTATGTAAAGATTACTGTATTTCTAAACAAGATCTCAGCAGAGTAGTTTGAGAAGCTAAATTCCCCTGACTCCTTACTGCAATATAACTTAATATATTTTTTTGTTATAAAAAGTCATATTTCTCCATGAAAACAAATAGAATAAAGGCAATGCATATGACTGAACTGTTGAATGTTGTATCTTGAATAATTAGTGGTATAAACTCAGAAGAAGCACTTTGTATTTGGTAGTTAGACGCCACATATGTCCTTTCTGAAATCACCATGGAGTGATGGCAGTTTTCTGTTGTGGCTGCAGATTGGCCATATGCAATGTTGTCAAGGTTCAGCTGATTGCTTTTCTGGTTTCTAAACTCTCCCCTGGATTTTGGGTTGTGCCTCCAGTTATTCCAACAACCAATAGGCAAGGATGTGCTCCTTTGCTCCTAGTGCTCAGCTGTGTGTTTGGCGTACATTGTGGCTGTTTGGCATCTCCAGGTAGAACAGAGAACAGTGAAAGGAGACAGGGGAAATGTTTTCAGATAGACTAAAGGCTATTGCCAGAAGAGTACGGTGTTATCCATGCTTGTGGAGTTAGGACAAGAAATAATAAGACCGAACAGGGAAGATTCAAGTTGGGCAGCAAATGAACACCAAATGGGGTTGAGGAATGTACACTGTTGGAGCTTTCGAAAAAGGCATTCAGCAAACATTTGTTGGGAATGACATGGATTTAGTTTATGTGTCTTGGGATAGAGATTTTTCCAGGTCATCTGAAGCCTTATTATTCTGTAACAGGGATCCACAGACAGTGTGTCTTCAAGTCCACTTTCCAGGCCAGTTCCATTAAAAGCATCTTGAACATGCCTAGGGATGCTATTAATAACATGAATGTTTCTGAGTTCAGTACAAAACATCTCTTCATGGAGCAGTACTGAAAATACATATATTTTTCTGAGTACAGCTTTGCAGATAAGAGATTTTAGATGTACCCTTCTTTTTGAGCATAAGATTAAACATGCTTGCTCAGAAGAAAGTCCAGCAGTCCTGGCTTGGATGGTGAGCTGAAGTGTATGCTAAGTAAATGAGCATAAGAAAATGGACAAGCACTAACTGGTGGTCCTCCCATTTTCCCATAGGGACACCTAAATCAGAAGCTGTATATTCCTTTAAGCTTATTCTTGTTGGATAGGTCCCCTCTTTAGCCAGGTTGTATGTGGCAGTTCCCCAGATGTTAATCTCTGGGCTTTGCATGGGGAATTTACAAAGGTATCCATTCTGTGCAAACAGCAGAATGAAAAAATCACCAAACTAGAACAAAGCAAAATAAGTCCCTGAATAACAAGCCTCCATTTCAGACACAGCACTATATAAAAAAAGACCTCATCTGCTTTCAGTGTCTGAGCCAGCGCCTCCATGAGCTCCTGCACTACAATGGAAGTGTAAGTTTTCCCAGAGCTAGCT
The DNA here is from genome assembly GCA_013399115.1 of Anseranas semipalmata. Lineage (NCBI taxonomy): Eukaryota > Metazoa > Chordata > Aves > Anseriformes > Anseranatidae > Anseranas > Anseranas semipalmata. Next base: position 100,898 of record VXAA01003070.1, read on the forward strand.
CAGTGTAGAAAATCCCTCTGAATGTCCATCAGAGCACTGTGAATCCCACGCTGGGGGCTGGCCAGCGTGGGGAAATGTGCATTTTCAGAGAGCCAAAGTCTCTGTGTGAAACTGTGCAAGGTGAAGTTGGCCACTGGGGACCATCATGTTCCTGAAGCCATGAGAGGGTCCACTGACACCTCTCGTAGGAAGGGAAGCTGTCTCACAGCCACCTCTCTGCACTTTATGTAGTATTTAAAAAGAAGAAAGGGTTTTATCTTGGTCATGGTTGTGAAAAAACAAGCCCTATGAGAACATAGCATATGGATGGGCACTTCAGTGGCAGACCGATGAGTGGTTGTCCGTATCCATCTAACCAGCTCCTGTAAAAACAAATTCATTAAAACCTGAAGAGAGCTATCCTTGACAGAACAAACTGGGCAAGGATGTGTGGATGGCATGGGGAACAAGGAGAAGAAACAGGAGGCTGAAGCCTAGATTGCATGGTAGAGATTTTATGCACATATCAGCATTAATTACTGCAATATCAGAGGTCATCTGTAATCCCATTGTCAGGGTTTGTGTTCAGCACAATTACCGTGCTGTGCTAAGCACAGCCAGAGTAATCTCATTCCAGAAAATGAGGTGCTTGGAGAAAGACAGGATTGCAGATGTCTAAAGCAGATTTGTTTTCTGCATGCCTTCAATTTTGCATCTGTTTGTTTTGATGACGTTAGCTAGAGACAAACCAACAAAGGAAATGAAAGCTATATATTCATGCTGCAAAATCAGACATGCTTCATTGTCAATAACAAGAAATCTTTTTCTTCTGTTTGCAGAGGCATAATCCTCACATTTTCAAGTAATTTTTAAACCATTTGGAGGTTTTTCTTAATTTGTGAACTGACATAAATGCAGTTGTCCAAATTAAATATACTCAAGTAACATGTTTACCCAGTGCTTTCTGCTTCTTATCTCCCACAGTACTAATTTTTTATCCTGAATAGGTTTCTCCTTCCCCTGTTATGAGCAGGAATCAGTGACATATCTCCCTATTCTTATTTATGTCTTCCAAGATACCAGTAAGCTAAAGGTCATATTTCCTTTTGCATTTAGTACTTTTGTTCAGCTGGAGGGATTTGTTCTTGTTAGAGATTAGGGTGTAAACACAGAACTCATCTTTTATCTGGGGAGCTGTTTGAACCCCATACCCTAGGTCTACAAGCGAAATCTGGACTGATTGTTTTGTGGTGCAAAATGGTATGTTGCATTTCGGATCTAGTTAAGTTTGAGATTATAAAAGAAACTTTCAAGGGAGTTTTATAAGTATGCCATCGTCACGTGGGTTGGTGGGAAGTTCACCGAAGAACTAAAAAGATATAAATGAATCCTTAAATTCTCCTGTGGTGTTGCTGACTTTTCAACATGGATCCATTCACTGGATCCATTCTAGGTCATGTACAGCTATGCACCGTGTCATCTTCATGGCCAGTGGGGTTTTGTGTTGGGCATAGGTTTGTGTTTTTTAATGAGATTAAGAGAAGCATCAATAGGGCTTTATTGAGTGAATACCAATTGCCACTCTAGGATTAAAAGCAATATTGCTTGAGTTGGTATTTATTATTTAATGACATTAAAAGTAACAGCTCCAGATGACAAAATCTTCCTTGTGAATCTGTATCAGGAACCTGTCACACAGCTTTTTAATTGCTACTGATTTTTTTTACTTTTTTGCATTACGTTGATTGTCATACCCCAGTGTGTTAGCAATAACTAATAAAAATAGGTTTCTATTTAATGACTGATGTTGACCAGACTGAATTGTACAGTCACTGTAGTGGTATTATTACTCCCTTAGAGACTGCAGTTTGCCAAACTGTCATGATTTTTGTTAAATGAACAGTTGATTTAATAGTAGCAGAGATATGACAACAAAATATAATACAGCTTGTACCTGTTCTGCAAAAATGCATATCTAAGTTTTTTTTTTTTTTTAAAGACAATTTCCAAAGGCTGCATTTGCTTGTTTTCTCCATTGTTAGTAGTCAATGGCATAGCACAGCCATGAAGCACTAAAAGGAATAATTGGTATTTTAACTTAAAGAAAAGTACTGTTTGTGCCCCAAATTGAGTATCTTTACACAGCAGCTAGTCTGTAACAAGTTAGTGACTGATAAAACACATTTGAGGGAACCAGAGACAGGTTATTCAGATGTGAGTTTTCAGGCAAAGTAAATGTCTTGGGAGTAATAGCCCCATTATAGCTTCTGTGAGGAGAAAGCATGACTGACAAATCTATTAGAGTATTTCGAAGAAGTTAATGAGCATATGGATAAGGAAAGTCCATTTGCTGTGCAGTATTTGAAACATAAAAATGTGTTCAACTATTTCCTTTCAACTGATAAAAGAAAGTAAATTGGAAAGTTTTCTTGTAGAATAATGTCTGATTAAAAAGAAAGAACACAAGGGTGGGTAAATGGGCAGTGTTAACACTGGAAGGAGCTTACTTGTAGAGTCATAGCAAAACCTCTGCTGAAGTCCCAGTTGTTCAGTATCTTTTTGGGGAGTGAGATAGCAAAATGTAAATTTAAGAAATGTACTCAGCATTAGTAAGATGTACTGAAGAGTTTTAAAAAGATCTTGAAATACCAGTTGACCTGGCTATGAAACAGAAGATTAAATTCAATCTTGTCAAGTTCGAGGTAAGACTTCTCAAGAAAGAACAACCCATTGCTATGCATGTGGAGGTATCTTACATCTCAGGAGGAAATAGCTTTGGGCGGGTTTCCTCAAGGCCCATCTGCCAGGCCTGTGCCTAGAAAATTGCTGAATTTGTCAGCACTGCTGTGGTCGTAGGAGTAGGATGGTATTGCAAGGTATGTGGTTTGGACCTGTAATCACAAACCTTAACTGAAACTTCCCACCTAATGAGAATAATCTAATATCTTTCAGGGCAGAGAAGAAAAGATCTAAAAACATATCTTAGTAGTGCATACATTTATATATTATGTTATATGGACAATACTGTTTAGAAATGACTATCTAGTCTCATATTTCCTACACATCTCATTTTGTTAGGCTTGGACTGAACACCAAAGTAGAAAGTATCTCTAATATGTTAGTTTTAATTTTTAGAAGTGGTAAATTTGGGGTTAACTCACATTGAAAAACTGACAAACATGACAAACCAAGACTGGAACTGGAATTAAAATAAGTAGCTTGTACAACGAAGTACCTATTCCCTGAAGGTAGCGAGTTGCTTTGGATTTCAGGGATAATCCTCCTAAAGCTAAGGGAAGGTAAACACTTCTGACCATATTTGTACATAGCTGACAAAGCACAGCAAGTGCTGTAATTGGTAATTTAACTGCCTTCAATTTAGAAAGAAAATTCACGTCTCTTGAAAGAAATTCACACATATTTCAAATACTGTTTAACACATAGCAAGCATGAGAACAAACATGCCTTCAGATCAAGACGTACACAGTTCTGCACCTTAAACAGAGGCTGTTAAGCAAACAACAACAAAAACTAGACATCCTTGTTTCTTCTAAGTCTGGCAAATTTGGGACATCTATGGAAGATTGAGGGTGTTGGCAGCAAACAAATGTTCTTCTTTTGAAAATTATCTGCTAAGGAAAGATACTCTTACTCTCCAGTCAAAACTGGCCCTGACACATGCTGGGGTCCTGTCCTCATGCATGCAATTTTCCTGTTAGGTCACTGAACAATGCTAGCAGGGCTGGCATGTGCCCTCATCCCTGTGCTCCTCACCAGGACAAAACAGAATATAGCTATATGCCCCACGTCCACGTCCGTATTAAAATACCTGCCATGCCTCCATGCTGCCTTTTTCAGCTCCTCTTAGAGACCTCTCTTCCATTTCCTCACATCTCTAGCTTTAAGTGTTTATCAATCTATACTAGCTATTAGGGGTGGCTGGTTTCATGACAAGGTGGAATCAGTCCCGTATGTACCTGTGTGTGTTTCATATATATCTATGTGTGTGTGTATACACATACAGACACACACGTGTGTTTTCTTTACCATTATGAAATGACAAAGATATTTTAATAAGTAAATATCAGAAACTTTTGAAAATATGCAGTTTTCTTAGAAACATACAGAAATTTCCCTCTGGCTTGAAAGCAGGTATGTCAGTTTATAAGCCACAGGAATTTATTCTGATTAGATGAAAAGATTTCAAAAACAGAGCTAAGATTTCAGTAGGTCTTTCAATTTTTAAGTAATGTTTGATAACACAATGAAAAATGACACTTTCCCAGCAGACACTTTTTTTTGTAATACATTATATATTGTGCTTGCCTGTGCTGGTAAATTTGTTTTCTTCTGGCACTGCTATGCATCTGGCACAGCAGCAGGAGAGAAGGCTGCATTTTGTTGTATTTTGTGCAGCGTTAACAGAGTTATTAGTCAAGTGCTGATTGCACCGCCTTTGTTGTTGGGTGATACATGATGCAAAAAGGTAGAACTACAGCTTTAGACTCTAGGTGAGTTTAGTGGACTGTTAAAAATGTGACTGAAATCATAGTCTGGTAAGGTGCAAGTCAGTCATTAATTTCAATAGCGCCAAGATTTCATTTAAGCATATCCTGGAAACAAACCAGGTTTCACATTTAAGAAGTAATGCATTTGGAACTCACCCGTGGGGTTTTACTTTCTCCTTTCAGAGCCCAAGCACCTGCTTGCCCATGGCCCTTCTGTAAACAACTTAAAGCTGCAGTTTAGTTTGTATTTGTCTCCATTATCAGTGACGCACCATACCCAGGGATTGTACAGCCCAGCACTGTCTCCCTCCCTCAGCTTCTGCCGAGGAGAGCAAATTGTACTGGTCACTTCTCCTTCTCTGTGCCTTTAAATTAATGAAGAATTAAATTATTTGTGACTTTCTGCCCATATGGCATAGGGATTTCATAGCAGTACCATTTCAGAGTTCATTCTTGGGCAGTGCTTAAGGTGAACGCACTGACAGGCTTCTGAGAAAGACTAAAGTGTGAGTAAACATCTACTCAATTCTGTTGAGTTTAACATTGCTGAGTGCAGTTGACCCATGGAACAGATCTTTTGATCAACTGAGCAGATGAACTGCTACAGTAATTCCTGCAGTATGCTTCTCTTTATACTATGCATCAAATTTGAGTAGAGAAAAAAAAAATCTTATTTACTTGAAAGTGGTTGAGAGTATTTAATAGTAGGTAGACTGCCAATCATTTGTATATAATGAATTTTCAAAATTGTTTCTGTTTGGATTGCTCACAATAACTGAATGCTATTGGTCCTGTACGAAAGCTGAGTGGCTTCAGAAAACCATGTATGCAAAAATATCCTGACTTTAGAAAAAGTCAGGATATTTTACATCAACAAGTATTTGAATACTGGTGCTATTGATGAATACCACTCGTAAAATGAGGAACATTTGAACATTACAGTTAAATACATACTTTGTGGTTTGCTCATTAGGTGCATAAGACCTTTAACTATTTTCAGTGTAACTGAACAATATCATATTTCTAGATTCATATTTCTAAAGATGACTGCGATAACAAGTTGAAGAGTATTGGCTAAATGCTGACCTTTATAGCATGATCAGCAATATGGAACTTTACAGTAATTAGAGAATTTTAAGTTTGCTTTTATCAACTATTTCAATATTTGAGTCTATGAATCATTTTCTTAATGTTGGTATCTGTAAAACACAAACTCACACTTCTTCAGAGAGAACAAACTAAAAGAAATGGAAATCTTTACTTATTTCATTACATTTGTAATGGGGTATAAACTATATCTTTGTACTGTTTTTTTGTCATTTTTACAAAAAAGATGCTACTCAAGTGCTTTAAATCTCTTCTAATAAGGTATCTGACATGATATTCTGGATCTATTTGTATGCTATTTGTAATTACAGCTATTTGGGACTCAGAGGAGTAAATAATTTCAGTTGCATACATTTCTTGTTTCCATTCATAGGATGCTCTGGCCCACTAGGAATAGAAGGAGGAATTGTGTCAAATCAACAAATTACTGCATCATCCACTCATCGAGCTCTCTTTGGACTCCAGAAATGGTATCCGTACTATGCACGACTTAATAAGAAGGGTCTTGTGAACGCTTGGACTGCTGCAGAAAATGACAGATGGCCATGGATTCAGGTAACAGATGGAGCTGAGGAGAAAAAATCTCCTTGATTCAATTGCCAGAGTCACTTAAGAAACTGATGAAGACAAGTGGTAAACTAACAGCTAGATTCTTATTCACTGTCAGAAATGTAGCATAGACTAAAAGGGACTATTTAGTTGCAAAACAGTAATAATCTCAACTTCACAAATGCACAAATCTTTTTTTTTATATTTAAAAAATGCATGCATATGCTCCATTGTGACTCTAGGCACAGAAGCAAATTTATAAAGACTCCTTTCAAGGAAGCAGCTTTCTACATATGCTACATTTGCTCATTAGGTCGTTAGTAGCATTTAGCAGCGATATCTCTTGGTGGAGGTACTTTGACACACTCCTTGGGCATAATTCTAGACTGTTTTAATGTGGTTTTGGCTGTACCAGAGCCTGCGGGAATTGTTTGTCCTCTCTGCTGAGCTGCTCCGTGCACATAGGTTAAGCGTTGTGTGCATCATGCTGGAAGTAACAGGAACTGTTGTAATTAAGGTTGAGATAGCTGTTCAACCATATCTGCAGGGCTGAAAATACACATTTTTTCATTCCTGCTCGAGGATGTTATGGCTAGAATGGTTCAAATGGCAGTGCCCCCTTTGTGGACTGGATTTCTCTGCCGGCAGCAAATGACTTTGCTACAAGTCATGAAGCAGTGGAATATAAAATCTCGTGACTGTATTTTAATGAAGATAATGATTGCCTAGTGATTTCTGTAGGTCTTTAGTTTTGTGGTGCTTTCTTTTTATTATATGTGAATTGGGGTGAGCTTTAGCATGTTAGTTAGTAAAGGTGATGCCAGATCCTCATGGAAAAAAACATTTGTATTAATCACTATAGTCAATATGTGAAGAGGGTGCCTCCCTTCCAGTGAACCCACCACGGGAATAGCAGAAGGTGGTACCTGAGCATCTTGTCCACCAGCGCTGAGCTGAGCTGTCCATGTGTCCCTTGGGTGTGTCAGACACACTCTTCTTGAACCTACCTTTATGTGCATTGCATAATTTTTCAAGTTTTAATGCTGACTACTGTTTGCGATTTTCCTGAGTGGTTCCCAGATGTTTGGGAGAAAAAGTCTACAGCATTGCCTGTTCATTTTTCTTGTTTGGAGAACAGGCACAAGGTGCTGCTTGATGAAGTTCTCTGGAGCTGGTGTGGTGAGAATGCTGGGTTTTGTCAGTTCTGAAAAATGAAGCCTGTGTTATTGTTTGTTATTCACTGCAGAGTGAAAACACAAAGGTCCTTCAATGTATCTTAACTCAGTTTTCTTCTGACTAGAGGGGTTAGGAAGTTTGTGGAATTTATACGTTGAAAAAGACCTGGAAAGAATAACACAAAGGGACTTGAGGACAATTATGTTTACAGGAGTAGAAAGCTAATGTAATGAACAGATAATGAAAAATGTCCATGTTACAGTAGCTTTTGGGCTGCTTTAGAGCGTGGGCTTTATTAAATAGTCTGGAGAAAAAAGTCAGAATCATTTAGCATTGGCCCTCTAGACATGCCTTCAGTGGAAGATGGCCTGGATGCAGACTGCCAACAGTCATCTGCTTCCATGTTTGTACTTGGCAAAGCCACCGCCCTTCATCGAGGCAGCTCTCAGACAGCTGCACAGGTTTCTACCCAGACCATAATTATGTCTGCCTTGGACTTTGCTCCCGGGGAAATCTTTCCTTTGCTCTTACCTGGAAGGAAGGTTGAACCAATGCAGAAAATATTTCTACAGATCTCAGCCCAAGGCATGAGGTTCAAAAAATTTGTTCCTTTTTTGGAGTTAATGACCCAATCTAGGTAGTGCCAATCCCCTGCGGGTTATTCTGTAATTTCAACAGCCATAGTATGTAAGGACTTTCTAAAAGCTAATTAAGTGATATGATTAATGTGTAGTAAGCTCCTAGCATTCCCTGCTTTTTCTTCTCATTTTTCCTTAAAAAATAAACTTTGGTCTATAGTTTTCACAGAACTTTACAAGTATTATTTTGCAGTTCAGAGTAAAAAGAAAAATACTCTTTGCAATATAAAAATAAGTTTAAATCTTAAGAGGATTTTTTTCTTTTTCTGATGAGTTTTCTCCTTAAAACACCTGGGGACAGAAAATCTAAATTTGGTAGGAAGATGATACTTGTAGAGAAAAAGTGCTTTTTAGTATTCTGGAGAAACCCCGTTTTGATTTGGGAAGGATACATTACTTTACAAACTCACACCTTATGCACTGCATAGTAGTCCTTTACACTGGAGCCCTGTCTTGTTCTTCAAGCCTGTGATACACGCTAAGAGACAGGTACTGCCTGACCCCTATATGCTTGGAACATTTTATGCTAACAGAAGAGGAGCACAGAAATCCCATATCTTACGTTGGCACAACTTCTGTAATGGCCAGGGAGATACTTCTTCAGCATTTGTGGAAGGTTATAAAAAGTCAGGATACTCAGATGTGCTAAGTTTCTAGCTACCTTCCTTCTGGTCTTGTGGGAGAAGTGCTCCTAACAACAGCCTACTCTTTGTTTTTTACTTTCTTGATGATATCACCAACTTCCTCCTGCATCCTAATGCAGAGGGTCTGTGTATGGGACCTTCTCCATGTTGGTCTGAGAGATGGAGCAGCTGGCCCAGATTATGGCTCTTGAAAAACAACATGAAAGTGTGACAGGGATTAAGTGGAAATTTACGAAACCAGAAACTCCGTTTTTAGGAAATGTAAATTAACATTTAATGCAGTGAACCTGAAGCAGTAGCCTGTTACTCTATTACAGTTTCTAATGCTAGCTAAATTCTAAAGGAAGCTGTTGCATAATGGACAAAGTCCCACAAAGTATAATTATGTACAGGCCTGTACCTATTTTTGCCTTGTTCCATCATTATCAATTTTCGTTGTCATTTAATTTCTTTATTTATATGCAGCTTGACAAATGGAAGGTTTGAGTGCTTTGCTTATAACTCACTTGTAATGAGTGCAGTTTTTTTTCTGTAATCTTTCAGGTGTCTGACACACATGAACTAATTAGTATGCAATTTCATTTTCCTGCATTCTCCAAATGACCTGAAAATTGAAATTGCCATTTTAAATTTACACTCTCTACATGTAATTAGTAATGGCACTACAATGCTTGTAATTGGCTTGTGATTTAAAGGGTCAGTGACCATGTTTTTGAAAGCAAATTAAAGTCAGAGTAAGTCATATCTCCGTTTTAAAGTTTTGCTGACCTCTGTTTCTCCACACAGGTTGACACTCTGATAAAATAACACCCATGTGTACCATTCACTGCTTTACAAGTAACACTAACTTTTAATGTTTTCAAATACGAGGAGAAAAAATCTCATTGTTCTTCTGTGTTTCCACAACTCTATGTTTCCTGAATTGTTCCATCTGTCAAATGGTCACTTTGCCTGTTCTGTTAATACTCTTTTTTTTCAGGACTCTCTTTTTAAGAGAGCGCTGATTTCTCTTTACCCTTTTGTCCTTTTGCATTCATGGCTTTAAAATACGCTGCTTCTTTTTATTCTGGTTCCATTTCATCTCTACTCCTTCCTTCCACATAGTTTGTATCTATGTTTTTTTCCTTCCACATAGTTCACCTTATATTTCCTCAAGGCAATATGGATCGGAATAGAGATGGCCATGGGCAGGATTGTTGTTTGTATTCTCCCTCTGCCATATCCAAAGTCATTTTAGATACTTCAGGGGAATGGATCAAATCCTAAATTAGAATTCTGACTCTCACGTACCTACCTTCAGTCATCCCTCTTCTTCCCCCTTCTTGTCACATTTTCTCTGTTTGCATCATTCTCCTTCCCACTCACGACTGTTCCTCTTTACCATGCTCTGCACTCCTGTGATATAATGGTAATATTTTAATAAGAACCGCTAATCTCTTAACAATAAACTGCTAACAGGGTCTTCTAAATCTGGCTCCTCTCTAGTGATTTCTAACCTACAGATCCATACCAATACCTTACATTTGTTCTTCTCCCAGTTTCACTAGCCAAACCTTGTATTTCTTAACTCATTTTTCCCCTGTTCATGGCTAATTTCCCTTTTCCTTCCATACAATATTATCCTTTTTTCTATCACTGCAGTTATTATTCCTGTAATATACAAAGACTTCAGCCATGATGGATGTACAGAAAATGCATGAACTGGAATGTCATGAAGAACACCATAAGACAAGATAGAATAATTTGGTATAACTAGCAATGTAAGGAATGGTATACCATAAAAAAAAATCGATAAGTCATGCAGTTAAGATGTATGAGTAACTTTGGCAGAAGAGTACATGTGGAAGAACCATGCTTAGGGATGAGAAAGCAAGGTGGGCGAATATTGTCCCATGAGAGCCTTGTTTCTTCAGACTTCTGGAGGGAGTATGATGTTTCTGTTCTGTAAATAATAACAGTGCAATAGATCCATAGATCAACCTGTCTAAAGGCTGATTGGGCTAAGAACAGTAGGACTTACACCTTTGTCAGGGAGCCTGGAGTGGAGCTCACAGCAGAGTCAGCACACTGTTTGGGAGCTGCAGTGTTCATCCAGAGAAAACAGAGCACTGCAATGTTGCCCATACACACCATTCACTGAAAAAATGTCTCTGAGGACAAAATAGTACATTGACATGTTATTGGATTTGATGTTTAAAATCAGCAGGGTAAGACAAAGATTGTGCACAATAGTGATTAGGATACTTGTTTGAGAGGACCTAAATTCCAGTTTCTACTCCAGAAGCACTTTATTTAGTGATTACTGATGCTTGTATAGTGATTTTTTCTTTTTCTTTTTTTAATTTATTGTACATATATTGGAATATTGTTTCTGTTTGATAGAATGTATTTTTGTATTTGTGGTTTAGTTCCTTTGTTTTTACATGAGTGTCTCCCACACCACCTGCAGCTTCAATCCCACCTCTGGTTCTCAGACTCCATGTTTTGGTGGGCTTACAGTCCTGAATACTGGCAAGATTAATTGTGTGTATGTGAATCTCACAAACCCAGTCATAACTCTCATAACTACTCTGACACATGAAAAATTTACTTTTAATAAAGGCTTTCTAAGTTCCATAATTCTCATCCCCAATGCAGAAAAAATAAAGTATATAAACTTTCTTTTTCTTTTTTTCAAAAAAGCAGGGAAAAAAATAGCAGCTTCCACATCAAGAACTTCCAAAGAGCAAGTATACACCAGATGATAGCTATTTGCTAATAAAATGATAAAACCTAAAATACACAGAGGTCTTGCAGAACATTCATTCAAACATCTGTTAGTAAGAGCTCTAAGCAAACTACCATCTGTCAAACCATTCATTTTGTCAAAGTTCATTTCCTCATTCATGAGTACTGTTGTATCAGCTTCCAAAAATACCTGTCATCATAGATTAAATATTTAATATTACTTAATATAGCTCAGGTTAGTATAATGTGGCCGAGTGAACCCTATGAAATGCAATCTGAGAGTCATCATGTAAGGTGATTTGAACAATACAGGAAGACTTAATCTGGTAAGTTAAATGCTGAAAAATGTATTAAAGCTCTTAATTTTTTTGTCAACAATCCAAAATTTTACTTAGTATCAAAGTATTCCTTGGGGAATATCGACAAGTGGCAGTAAGTACCTGAAAGTCCTTTGCGGGAGAGAACAGGAACTAATAATGAAGGTGCAATTGAATTCTCGCAAAACAGCTCCACATAGGACTTTAAACGGTACGAATTAGAAAAGATCTTCGAATGGTCAACGTTTACCATAAGTTCACTGACTTCAGTGAACTCAATACCAATGTCTGCAAGCTGCAGATCTCCCTCAACATCTATACGTTTAGCATATGGGCTAAAAATACAGTTTATATACTCAGACAAGAAAACAAAAGGACTAGAAGCCTATTTCCTTGTATAATCATCCAGATACTCTCTTGTGTCCCCTATCTTGGTATCTATTTGATATTATCTTAAATCTCCTACTTTCATTCTTTGTACACACAAACACCCACATACAGACATATTCGAACAACTTTTGATTGAGGTTTCAGATATACAAAAGCAGTCACTTCAGAGTTAGCATTCCCATGGCAACAGAAACTTGATGCTGTTATAAACACTATCCATAACGCACTCTGTCAGCCTGCGCACCAGCTCTCCTTAATAACTCCGTGTAATATGGCTGAATGACTGAAGCAACAGTACTTTTAAACGCATTGTTTCATGCATCTGTAACACCGTCTATTTTGACCTAATGATACTTTACATTTGTCATCCTGATATTAAAAGTGATCAAAACAGCAAGTGGTGACACACCGAAATGATCAAATGCATGTTTGTCTCGTTTCTTGTGCCAATAACAAGTTGCATGTGGAGGTGCCCCCGCGCCTACGTGGTCGCTTGCCGACTGTAATGGAGCTATGTGTGGGCATCATGGTCCCCCTGTGGGGACGGCAGCGTCTAAACCAGTTAGATGATGTTGTGCTGCCGTGTGACAGCCAGAAAGATCACATTTTATGTCATAGACACTCACTTTCAAAACCAGCAAGCCAAATGATTCGTACTTACAGTTAGGCTTCTACCAGGCTTTACTCCTAGAAAAGAACTGTTTCAAGTTACTTCACTGCAGTGAGTTCAGGAGACAAAGTTCAAGAAAAAGTAGAGTTACATATGAATATATTAAGATTTTTTTTGCATGATACAGAGGCATGTATATACACTTACCTATGTGTCGATGGCCCCAGAGCAGTACATGCGTGCTGAGTTCATGTGATAGGTGACAGAAGTGCAGGGCTATCTGCATGGTGGAAACAGAGGCAAAGCTCTGACACAGTTCCAGCTTCAGAGAAGCATGCAGTCCTTGGCTGCACCTCAGAATTTCTCTGCAATTTTAGAGGTGGTGGTGAAAAGTTATGGTCCTATATAGGCTGTTGGGAATGTAGGTGTTGCTAGCAGCGTGATAATAAAGCAGGAAGGAGGGTCTAAAGTAAACTTGAAGTCCTTGACCTCTGCTGGAAATGGTGACGTGTGCTTGTCATCTCCAAGATCTTCTAATTTCACTGGAACCTCAGTTCTGTGGGCTGAAAAACAGAAGTGAGTTTTACTCTCGCATTCCTGTAACCTTCTTATTCCCTGAGTGGTTAAGGTAAAGAGATACTGTTCAAGTTTGTTTGGCAGGGACTGGGGGAGCAAAGTCCCTCGCACTGTAACTGAAGAGCAGGTTCAAGACCACCTGATGAAACTGAAGAGGTACAAGTCTGTGGGGTCTGATGACATGCATCCCAGGGTCCTGAGGGAACTGGCTGGTGTAGTTGCCAAGCCACTCTCCACCATATTTAAAAAGTTCTGGCTGGCAAAGTCCCTGGTGACTGGAAAAAGGGAAACATCACTCCCATTTATAAAAAGGGTAGAAAGGAGGACCCGGGGAATGACAGACTGGTGAACCTTACCTCTGTGCCTGGGAAGATGATGGAACAGATCCTTCTGGAAGCAATGTTAAGGCAAATGCAGGAAAATGAGGTGATCTGAGACAGTCAGCATGGCTTCATGAAGGGCAAATCATGCCTGACCAGTCTGGTGGCCTTCTGTGATGGAGTGACTGCATCAGTTGAAAAGGGAAGATGGACCAGTGTTATCTACCTGGGCTTCTGCAAGGCCTTTAACACAGTCCCATACGACATCCTGATCTCTAAATTGGAGAGATATGGATTTGAAGGGTGGGCTCTTCAGTGGATAAGGAATTGGCTGGATGGCTGCACCCAGAGAGTTGTGGTCAACGGCTCAATGTCCAGGTCAAGGCTGGTGATGAGTGATGTTGCTCAGAGGTCTGTCTTGGGACCAGTGCTTTTCAGTATCTTCATCAATGACATAGATGATAGGATTGAGTGCACCCTCAGCAAGTTTGCAGATGACACCAAGCTGTGTGGTGCTGTTGATACAACAGAAGGAAGGGATGCCATCCAAAGGGACCTGCACAAGCCTGAGAAAGGGGCCCTCATATGAACCTCATGAGGTTCAGGAAGTCCAAGTGCAAGGTGCTGCACCTGGATTGGGGCAGTCCCAGGCATGAGCACAGACTGGGAGAAGAACTCACTGAGAGCAGCCCTGCGGAGAGGGATTTGGGGGTTCTGGTGGATGAAAAGCTCGACATGAGCCAGCAGTGTGCACTTGCAGCCCAGAAGGCCAACTGTGTCCTGGGCTGCATCAAGAGAGGCATGGCCAGCAGGGCGAGGGAGGTGATTGTCCCCCTCTGCTCTGCCCTTGTGAGGCCCCACCTGGAGTGCTGCGTCCAGGTCAGGGGCCCCCAGCACCAGAAAGATGTGGGTCTGTTAGAGCGGGTCCAGAGGAGAGCCACAAAGATGATCAGAGGGCTGGAGCACCTCTCCTATGAAGACAGGCTGAGAGAGCTGGGGATGTTCAGCCTGGAGGAGAGAAGGCTATGGGGAGACTTCACTGCAGCTTTTCAGTACTTAAAGGGAGCTTATAAAAAGATGGAGAGCAACTTCTTACTCAGGCAGATAGTGATAGGACAAGGGAGAACAGTTTTAAACTAAAAGAAGGGAGACTTAGATTAGATGCTAGGAGGAAGTTTTTCACTCAGAGGTTGGTGAGGCACGGGAACAGGCTGCCCAGAGAAGCTGTGGATGCCCCATCCCTGGCAGTGTTCAAGGCCAGGCTGGATTGCAGTTTTGCAGCCTGATGTAGTGGAAGATATCCCTGCCCATTGCAGGGGGGTTGGAACTAGATGATCCTTAAGGGTCCCTTCCAACGCAAGTTATTCTATGGTTCTATGAAGTCTGAAGCTCTCAATGAGATTTTTCCAATTTTGTGGGTTTTTTCTTGGTCTATTGCAAAGCCAAGCAACATTTTGCGTTTTAATCAAATCTATTGCCTGTCAGCTTCTACAGAAGGAAAAAGTATTTGCAGGGAAAATGCAGGGCTAATTAAAACGATAAAGTTTCTGTTTTTTTCCTAAGCATCAGGACACTCAAGGGTAACTTTTTATATTTATATATTAACTTTTTTGTCTACTGGTTGTTAATTTCAAGAGATAATGAAAAATGTGAGTTTGTTTGTTGTGATTCAACCAATATTCAGGCAATTTCTTAAGGTTCAGGAGGGATTAATCATTCAAGCCTATTTTTCCTTTTCTGTAATAGCATCTGTGGGTGGCAAAATCATGTGGGTGACATAGTCTTTTCAGCAGACACAAAGCCATCTGCCACCTGTGTGCTTATTAATCTACCTCTTTACTTCACTTGGGTCCATCTAAAACCTTGGCCTCTCTCCCTGCACAACCAGTCTCATAGCAACTAACAGATTATTCTCAAAGATGACAATATGTAGGAAGTATTGCTTTCATGTACTCCTATTTTCCCATTTGTATTTCTCCCACAAATTGTGTCACAAGGTGAACACAGCCTAGCAGTTGCTCTAGTTATTATCAGCATTACCAGGTCAGTCAGAAAGTCCTAGTTACAACTGGAATTTCAATGTGCTTTGTGTCTTCTATAAACTGGCAATGAAAAAGGCTCTGGACTAACTGGACAAGGTATTTGCAGGTACATGGGAAGAACAAAAAGATATTATGGTCAGCATGATAGGCAGCATAAAGCCAGCTGTGGTTGCCAGGCCCAGTGGAAAAGAAGGTTTTAAGGAGGTATATGATGATTAGGATTATCTGAACCAAGGAAGAAAAGGGGTAAGAATGTGTATTTTATGATCTGTGTTATGAAAATTGAAATATTGCATCACAGGTTATTTAGGAACCAAAAACACTGTTGCATTACTGGCTGAGGAAGGCTAGCATGCTCCTCATGAACTCCTTGAGAAAAATACGGAACGAGTTTGGATTTGTAGCATCTCCCAAGGCTGACATAGCCAAGATTACATAGTAAAGCGAGTCTGTCCTTTGCATAGCCCATGTCAATCATGTCCTGTGAAAACACTCTTCAGTGAAACTCTTCCCTTTCCTTCTATCTACTCTATAGGTAAATTGCATAAAAAATGAAGACAGGGTAGTGAACTATGGTTAAGAAGTGCTCTCCACACAGGTTGTTTATACACTGTTTGATATCACTGCTGTCACTTACTGGGTGTATTCTGGTGATGGAACTGAGTAGCTTCAGTTTCCTTGTGTGTTAAAATATGCTGGGAATGTGCAAAACCCCCAGCAGAGATATCACAGTGCCAAGGAAGTCTGATCTCCTGAGTGTTCTCAGCTATTCCAGTTTTTTCTTCAGCTTCCGTCTTTCAATGGTTCGTTTTAATTCCAGGTTTAGCTTTAACATTCAAAGCTAATGAAGAGATTTTCTTCATCTCACCTGTCATTTTCTAGCACATTTCCTTCTAAGTCAGCATATCTTGGCTTGAGGAGGTATATAGGACCTAGGCGAAGAATGCTGAAGTCCGAATGGGAATTCTTCCCAGTTGTCCTTGTTGTGCTTCAGAGCAGATCATATTTGTTTTTACTGGAGTTTTTACTGGAGTGCAGCTACCAAAGTGCCTTAAAAACAAATGCAAAGTACCTCTGATATTTGTCAAAGGCACGTTAAAGAATTTTATCTGAATATATTTGCATGGTGATTTTAAGATTGTGCCTTCTGAATTTATTTCTGTTCCCTAAAGAAGAGGGTTTTCATGTAGGATTAAAAGAAACGTGCATGTTTGTTTCTGTGACCTGAGCCTGTCCTCTTACCTCCTAAACTCTATGAGCTATTGATCAAAGCTATTTTACATGTGGAAATACATCCAGGTATTTTCTTTGACAATTATTTTTATTTACACGTTCTTTGACTGGTACTTTAAGAATTATTCTAGACTTTTGGGGGAAGTTGTTTTTTGGAGGTATAAGCATGCCAAAGATGTGAAAAGGATTCCAAAATTCAAGGTATATGAAGGAATTAATAATAGCAATAAATGATTTTAGTGTTTCATAGCTAACCTTAAATTGCAGGTAGTTAATACCCATTTAATCAGGAATTTGTAAATGAGATGAAATTTTGCAGGGCTACAGACCTCTGAGCAACGTGAGATTGATTATGGACCTCTTTTTGAGATGACAGGCTAAACATGCCAGTATTTGAATAATTCATATCATCCAGTTAATGACATTCATAACAACTACCTTTGGGACTAAAATAATGGCTTAATAAGAAGAAGAAACAGACCAAGCAAGTTTTTAGTCTGTCTAATTATGTAAAGTCTCTGAGGCATAAAGTGAAAGCTCTCAACAAAAGCCAGATGAAGTGAGTGCTTTTTGGTAATATTCATAACATGCACTTCTCTGTATTAATATTACAGTTTGGCCCAAACAGTCCCTGTATTTATGTTTTCTGTACAAGTGGGTTTTGACCTACATTCTGATCCTTTTGCAGACATGGAAATTAAATTAACAGGCCAATTTATGCCTCTGATTCAGCATGCCTAACTTGAAACATAAATAGTCTAATTGAAGAAAAAGTTGCTTTTAGATAGTTGGCAGGGGCTAAGCTGTAAGTGAGCACGGGGAAGACCTGAGATCTGTTTGTTGTTACTGTATGAGATGAGAGTTGGGTGAGGCACGTTGAAAGAGCAGTATCAGGAGAATGAGTTTGCAGAGGATTTGTTAGGAAAGCTGTGAAGAGTCTTTGCTGGATCTGCATCCAGGTCAGTGAAACAAAAACGGTTAGAGATCTGAAATAACCGGGTATATCATCAGTTTGCCTGCAAGGTACAACCCCACAATCACAGTAGGATTACTGTTTGTAAAGTGACACGTAGCAAATGACTGTGTTTGGCGCCCAACGTGGGGCTCGACCGGTTGAGATAAAGATAGATTTGATCTAAGCAGTTTAAAGGAATTTACAATCATTGTGAAACTTACAAAATGTCTGGATTGAAGTTAATATGCTTTTACGCTATTCTGTTTTACATAATCCGTACAATGTTTTCCCTGTTGCTGTATATAAGATCAGAAAGTTTGTTAAAGGCTGCGTTCGGCTTTTGCAGTTCGCTGTGCTGTAAAGCGCTGACCTTGAGCCTAATCTGGTACTCGGGCCCTGCACTGCTTTCATTTCTGTCCTTCGGGAATTACCTCTTGGAAAACCTTAACAATTGTACGGTCTTTTTTCTCTCCTCTGGGAATCAGTTAGTGGAGGATATCAGGAATGGTACCTCCTTCCTTTTCACATATGGACTAACTACAGCAGCTTGTGGGATTCTTGAATGTCCGTTTGTAACCAGCATGCTCCTGTTGCTAGGTCTCCAGAATGTGTGTCTGTTCCTTCCTAGGGTTAAACAACTGGTTCAGAATAGCACTCAGGAATCCACCCTGAGACAAAGTGGCGGGGGGTGGCATGGTGTGTGGGAGGATATGGCCAGGTACCTGTCACGGTTGTCTCCTCCAATGGTTTTGAACTTTACCCCTGAACAAGTGCGGAATCCTAAAAAACTGACAGAATGTTTGAAAGACGTATGCCCTGACCCTGGCAACGCTGGAGAACTGCAGCTTGCTGCACTGTGCTGGGGCCTGGCCTGCGCCTATCAAACGCTGCTTAACACCATCCAGCACTCTCAGGGGGAGGAGGATGCCTCTGGCAACCAGGCAACAGGCGCTGGGGCTAAATCAGAGGGCCAGCCATCGACGGTGTCACTCGCCCCCATAGTCAAGACAAAACAATGGAAGCGGAAGTCAGCTCGTTTAGAAAGGGAAGAAGAGAAAGGGGACGGTGGCCCTAAAGCAGGACCATCCCAGAAACAGGAGGAGGAAGAAACAGAAATTATTAACGAGTCCGAGACCACCCAATCTTTATCCCTGAGTGAGCTGCGGGACCTGAGAAAGGATTTCAGCCGGCACCCAGGTGAGCACATTCTCACCTGGCTGCTCCGATGCTGGGATACAGGGGCTCTCGTTGTGAAGACGTCTGTCCTCCCGAACAACCGCTACGCGTATTAAGGCCCTGCTTCCCAAGACGTGGCCGAACACCGCTCACTGATGGGGAAGTAGAGAATTTTTTTTTTTTTTCCCCTTTCCCCTCTGTGCTTCCGCGCGGCCTTCTCTTGTTCTTTCTTTTTTTCTCTTTAATTAAAACTACCCTTATCTCAACCTGCGAGAGACCCTGTTTCCTTACATCATACTTTCTTCTCCTCCTCTTCTTTGAGGAGGGGGAGTGAGAGAGCGGCTGTGGTGGAGTTCAGCTGCCCGGCAGGGTAAAACCACTACATTCTCCCAGACTATCACAAATTTAAGATAAAACATGTTGGCTTTTCTCCATGTAACAAACTCCCTTCCAGAACAGCAGCAACAGCTGGAGTGCCACCACGGATAAATCACGGCATTACCTCATCTGGATGCTAGTTAGGACAGTTATCGCTGCTGCTATCCTGACTGCGTTAATGCCCTCAGCTAAACCTGGAGAAGCTCTGCTGACAGTGCTGGTTAGGAAAGCAATAAAAAGCCACAGACAGGCGAGATACACGAGCACCTTACACTGAGGTGTGGTGGTACTCTGCATCAGGGAATAGAGCAGGAGCTGACCTGCTCCTGAACCTCATCATGTGCTGAGTCCTGCTCTGCAGCCCCCTGCTTCAGACTTCATCTGAGCGAAACAGCAGCGTTCATCGTGTCCAGGGCCCCTTGTACTTGAAGACTGAAAGGGAATCATAGGAGGGAGCTTTCAGGCTCATTACATTTCCCAGTATTGCAGGAATCATGTCAGGTTACTCCTTTCCTGGGTTTATTATGAACGTTTCCATTGGCAAGTATCCCTGTTTCTTATCAGAAAGTGCTTCTGTGCGAGCTTTCTATCTAGCTTTATCAGAATTATGACTTAAAAAAAATTAAATTTCAATCCTTCAAAAACTGATGAAATCATCAGGGAAGGGTTGCTATAATAAATCTTTACATGCCAGTATAGTCTTGGTCAACCCTATTTTTATATCAGCAATAGTGAGGGTTAGTGAAAAAATATATACTTCGTGCCAGACAAGATGGAGAATTATTTATAGCAATGCTATTGTATCACATAACTGAACTAGGTAAACATCACAGTTCTCTGTAAACTGCATTTCTGTTATGAACGAAGCCTCGTGAAAAACTACATTTAAAGTTTCAAAGACCCAATGCTTCATGAAGGCTTTAAACTGAGCATTTCTTGGAAGCTTGCTGTTAAGGTATACTTCAGGCAAACCTGTTCTGTACTAAATTTTAGTGGTGTTATTGCTAACAGTGCAGTAACAAATGAGAAGATTATGGTTATGTATTCTGGCCAGGAGCATCACATATGGTGTCTTCCTAAAGTCACTCCATCTTCTTATCCCTCTCCTCCACTACTGCATGTAATAGTGTAGATGAGACAGATGCAACTGATTTTTATCTTTTTTAGTCAAGTACATAGCTTCTGTGCACTGAATATGCTAATATTTGATCACAGATTGCAGAGGAATATGAACTTCCATTGGTGGTGTCCCTAGTTTCTCCTGTTCTGTTACATTGGCATAATATGACTGTGTCTTTTTGTCTTCTTTTTTTCTGCAGTTCTAAGGTTTGTTAAGCTTGCTGGGAAGTTAGTTTGGGTCTTTGTTTTGTGGAGCCCTTTAGACTGTGTATTGAATGGATTCTTGTTTTTATGGGAAACAACAACGTTGTGGTTACCTCCAGTTTTATGGTCTTCCATTTGCTCATAAGTAAAGGTGAAGCTGAACAAGCACCATGCAGATTTGCAGGATTCATTCTGGATTGTCTTTGAAAATAATGCACTGTTTTTACTCTGTGCAGTTGGTAGAAACTTGTAAATTTGCCTTGTTCATATTGACACTTTCTCCTAGGAAAAGTTCTTTTTCATTTGTTTTTCCTTTATAAAACGGATTTTTTGAAGTTAAATTCCAGTTAAATTTTGATTGCCTACATCTTTATCTGTGTAGACATCTGAATGCTTTAGCATCCCAAAACAGATTTGTGTGAGTCATTGTAGTCAAAGACATTAGTACACCCATGAAAATTGTTTAATAGGTGATTGCTGCTACAGAATCAGCGCCAAGAGCGGGAGACACAGCAAGTTGCTGTTTCCCCTCCTGCCGAAAAAGGCCGTGGCTCTGTAAACTGCTGTGATGAGAAAAGTGGTCTAATCACGGAGCTGTGATGATTGTGGTGGTTAAAAGGAACAAGATTAAATGAAATTTCAGGGGTTGCTGGGAATTTTTTTAACTGATAGAGTGTATTTTATTCCCCAGCTCTTGGGCATGTGCCGTACTCAAGGGAGCACTCCCTAAGTGATTTTCTTTACTTAGTTTTGGCTATATGATGCAGTATAGGAGGCACCAAGCGACTGGCAGTGCATGAGTTCAGCCTTCAGCTATGCAAAGAGCACTGAATCAGAGGTACTGTATTTTTATTTAGAGGTACTTTTATTAGAGGTACTGCATTTTATCCTTTCACGCTATTAAATCGAGTTGGCTGCCAAGCCTGTGCAGTTGCCGAGTGATTAACCAACTTGCCATACCAGCATAGTGACTTTGCACCGTCCACCATCTATTGTGCAGACAACGCCTCTTTGTTGTAGATTTGGATGGACTGAAGCCAGACTATGGGCTTTCTTTTACATGTGGTTTTACCTGCGTGATTTAGTGTTCATCACTTGCCGCAGGAAACTTTTGCATTGGAATGCAAAACCTGTCTGAGGCAGATTCTTTAATCGTGGGTGGTAGGTGGCAGCTTGCTCGGGTTCCACCAGGTGCTGCGTGCCATGAGGAAGTACGGCAGCCGGACATACCGGGATCCTTTACTGGGATCCGCACGCGTGCATCGCAGCCGTGTGCACCCAGCATGTGCTGGCTGAGTGCGATGCTGGGTGAGTTGCTGTTCCCCAGAGCCAATTGCAACACCAAGCCCGAGTCTGGTGCTCTCAGAGCAACCTCAGAGGTAAGCCAGGCTAGGAGAACTGATCAGGCTTTTTAACTCTTTCCTCAAACTTCTGTGCAACTATATTCTTCTTCAAAAGTCTTTGCCATCCATTAATATGTAAATTACTGGGGCAAAGCCCTTAAAGTACTATGGATCTTCTATCATCCTTGATTTGCCTGGTTGGTCTAGGTAATGATAAGGGGTCCTTTATAACCAAATAAGCTATTGCTTTTTTAAAAACAATGTGTTAAACTCTCATGCTTACTGTGTTGATTTTCACCTCTTTGTTTTAAAACACAGTCACCCATATAGCTGGAGTATATAACTTCCTATCCTAAATTCCTATTTCTGTTGTATCCACAAAGCAGAGCATCCTGAGCTGTTTTTCTTCACAATTGCCACAGAAAAATGCATTTGAAAATGCTTTTAGTGCTAAAAGAGCTAGTTCACATTTCACGTTGGGAAGGAACTGTGCTTCCTGCTGAAGTACATTAAGTAAGAAAGATTTCAGCACCAGCTTCATTATAGTCATTGCACAGTTCTAATAGTTTGTGTTTTGCTAGTCTCTGACTTGAGAAATTTAAAACACATAAAGGAACCCAGACACAAAGGGCCAATTATTAATTCCTGGTGTATCCATATACACTGAAAGGGGCTATTGCAGGCATGAAGTTAGCCCCATGATGGTTTTCTATGCAAGAAAGCTGCAGGGATTTGAAAATGTTTTTCTTCCCTCTTCACCAGGATTTTCCTGCAAACATTGACAGAATATGTAGACCTAATTGCAAAACGCAGTGTCCTGTTTTTCTTTCCTATGTTATTTCAAGCTCAATACTGTTTAAACCTAGAGCTCAGTTTATACTCAGAGTACGAATCCTGATTGAGAAAGCCTCTCAAAGGAGGAAAGCCTCTTGAGGTGCAGTGGTTGATTTGTTGTGCATTAGAGATGGCGGCTGGGGCATGGAAAGGAGACAGTGTGGTAATAGAATATCCGGTGGCCAAAGCCATGGTTTCGTTAGAAACTATTCTTTCCAAGTAAACAGAAAAAAAGTATCTTCTACATAAATTCTCATTCAAAAAATAAATAAATAAATAAAACTTCCTTATATCATTATCTGGAAAAAAATATATGTTGGGAGTGAACCTGAAAGAACGTTAGATATATGCGTAACTGGATCAAAGAAAACTTGTTATTGGGGTATCTTCCTTGGTCTCTTTCTTTTCCCAAACAGTGAAATATGAAGATATTACTGGTCAGCACATCTAAAAGGACAATAATCAGTGACTATTTTATGTTTGACTGTACTTTCTAATTTGGTTTTAGAGATGGTTTCCACTTAATTATTATAAACTTTATAAATATATCACAAATTGTTCTATCTTGCCTGTTTATAAATAATCTTAAATTCCATATAGAGAGTGAAATCTGCATAAGAGACTTCAAGAAACCTTTGTGTCTGTCTGTTTACTATTCTGTTAACTACATTTTGAAATACAGCTAGGTGGGCTGATAGTATTCTCTGAAGCTGTCCTCTTGCAAAGATAGCTACGTGGTTTGGTTTGGTTTGTTTTTTTTTTTTTTTTTTCCTCTGGGAAACAGGGAATGTGGAAGAAAGGTTTTCCAAGACTAAAAAGATCTGTATCTCTTCTAATTAATACCTGTCTAAATTCCTGGTATGAGTCCATTATCCCCATTGCAATTGCAAGTGTTCTTGAGGTTTCATGTTATGTATGAGAAAGATCCTGTAAAGAATCAAATCTTTTATAGGCAGCTTCTCCTCTCTGAGGTCTAAACTGCTAAAACAACTGTTGTTATCCTAAAAGTGTACGAGTGTTTATTAATTACCTATAGTGGAAATGTGATAAAGCTACACTAGAATTTCTTTTTGCCTCAAGAACAAAAGTATCAGAAGCCCAACTATTTCAGACAAATACAAGAGAAATAGCTAGAGCCTCTCAAAAACAAAGCAGTAAAATAGTCTTTCCTCACTTTCCCATTTTATACGTGCTCAGATATTGTCACACTGATGTTTGATCATGTTACATCCTTAATAGATACTAGATTACATTTCCAAGTGACAGAAAATCTTGAGACCACACCATAAAGAATAAAAGGATTGAAGTATCTTGTCAGCAGATACCTGATCTATCTCTGACTCCCCATACTCCTGCAGTGGGGCTGCCATCCCAAATAGTAAGGAGGGCACTGGCTCAGCCCTGCTAGCTGGAGAGCAGAGATAAGGAATGTTCATATGCCTTGATAGCCATTGATAGTTTGTCATTGACTTCTTTGGGATTAGCATTTCATCCTTCATCTTTAGGTGTATGAATTTTCAGTGAGAATCAAAGAGAAATCTACTTGTTTACAGAACAACCATGCGTTTTTACTTTCACAAAAAATGTTAATCTGAGGTCAACTTGGTCAACATATGGGTTTGTAAGTTGGCTCCTCAAAGAACAGAATATTCAGCCTTCAGTAAATTAAAGCACTGTTGCATTTCTTCTTTCAGAAGGAAATACCTAACAGTAATGCTATTTACCAGTAAAATGTTATATCCCAGTAATATAGCAGTGATAGTCCATATGCTAGTAATGTGTGTGTGAATGCATGTAAGGACATAACCATAATACATGCTTTTTGTTAAATTTGCTTTCATTTATTTGTCTGTGTATGTATATGAAATTAAGGAAAGATAAAAGTAATTAATACAAGTATGAAGATCGTAATTTAAGTGTTACAGGTATGTTTTTTCCTTTCTTTGTTTAAGAAAAGAAGGAGTCAAAGCAATCTAGGATCAGAATTGTGTCCCTCAGATGGTTAGCGGTACTGTTGTACTGTTATTTCAGATAAACCTGCAGAAGAAGATGAGAGTTACTGGAGTTATAACCCAAGGTGCCAAGAGAATCGGAAGTCCAGAATATGTAAAATCTTACAAAATTGCATACAGTAATGATGGGAAGTCGTGGACAATGTACAAAGTAAAAGGCACAAATGAAGATATGGTAAGATTAAGTCATCTGTGTATGAATATGTCTCATGGTTTAGCAGCCTTCAGAAATGTGAGGTATCTCTGGTAGATAAACATAATTACTTGACAGTTTGATATAGGTTGTCTTGTTATTATTTTTCTTTAAAAAAAAATCCAGAAATTTGCACTTTCTTTCTGTTAAGAATTTTTTATACTTTAATTGACGGTTGTATAAATATTGTGTCCCAAGGCTAGAAAAATCCTGTTTATTACACTTAACTGATTTTCATTTTAATTAGTTTACCAGTAATTACTCATTACTCTGTTTTCAATTTAGTTTTATTACATTGGCAGATTAGTGTTAACCCTTAAAAGCATAGAACCCATTCATCAATGCTAATCTCTGTGCTGCACAAACACTATCATCCAATGAGAAGTATATGTTTACAGTTTATAGTTACCATCTATTTTTTATACAGAGCTGAGCATACAAAGCAGCAAAAATCTCTTTGCTGTATAGGTTAGGATAGATTAAAGGCACCTTGCAGCATTGGACATGTTTTTTTCTTATGCAGGCAGGAAATTAAACTGCTGTGTGAAAAGGTGTGTAGTGAGGGACGAAAGCAAAATACACACAAAGCATATCTAGAGTGAGGAGTAAATGGGGGAATGCTTATAGGTTTAATTCAGTTCCCACTGAGATCAATGGGAGAGTTACAGTACACTGCAGTGGGAGCTAGATCAGGTTCTTGAAGTAGAGGGGAATAATAAATGTCAATCAGTGCAAATAATTGAAGGCTAAATTGAATAGGGGCTATTTAATGCACTAATTAGAAAAAAAAAAAAAAAGATGTAATTTAGTGCATTAGTAGCTCAGGTTCATAGGACTGACAAGGTAGAGGCCCTGATTCAACACAGTTGGCAAATGCACGCTGTTACGAGCCAATGGCAGTATGTTTTGCTTAAAAACTTGTATGTCAGGTACTGGAGGAGATTGGACAGCCTCGATTTGTGAATACTCACACAGAAACGTAGAGGGGAGGTCAGAAGAACAAAGCAGATATTTTTGAGGTGTAGAAATCAACTGCACCTCCAGTAGTGCTCCTGGCACGTTTTTATGAAAATGTCATTTTGTCATAGGTGTTCCGTGGAAACGTGGATAACAACACCCCCTACGCTAATTCCTTCACGCCTCCAATAAAGTCACAGTATGTACGGCTGTATCCTCAGGTTTGCAGAAGACATTGCACGTTGAGAATGGAGCTTCTGGGCTGCGAGTTGTCAGGTGGGTTCTCATCTGTCACTGTGTCTCTGAAGGGAACAAGCATCATCCAGTCATAGAATCATAGAACCATAGACTGATTTGGGTTGGAAGGGACCTTACAGACCATCTAGTTCCAACCTCCCACTAGCCCAGGCTGCCCATAGCCCCAGCCAGCCTGGCCTTGGGCACTGCCAGGGCATCCACAGCTTCTCTGGGCAGCCTGTGCTAGGGCCTCATCACCCTCATAATAAAGAATTTCTTCCTTATATCTAATCTAAATCCATCCTCTTTTAGTTTTAAGCTATTACATCTTGTCCTGTCACCACACTTCCTGAAAAAGAGTTCCTCTCCATCTTTCCTGTAGGCTGCCTTTAGGTACTGGAAAGCCGCTATACGGCCACTTAAGCAAGCATAGCTTGTTTAAGCCATTTTTGTGCCTGTGCCCTAAACCACCACTGCCTGTGGCATGTCACCACCTGGTGAAAAGCAGTTGGCAAGCCTGAGTTTATGCAGGCAGAAATTTGTCTCTTTTTGTGGAAATTATATCAGCAAAAATGCTTGTTTAAATAATGTGAGTGACAACAGTCAATTGCAGTAGGACAGTAATAATAGTGGGCTAATGTGTCAGCCACCCAAAATCACTTTGTAAATCTTTCTGGCACCAAAGCTGACCTGAGTCATTTCTCGTGAGGACCAGGCGACCACACTGGCGTGTGCATGACATCCTCAGAGGTACCAGAGTGCTTTGACCTCCATTGAAGACCACTCATACTGGAGGCAGATGTATTTTGCTAGTCTGATTTGGACAAGATTTCAGTTTAGATTTGTTCTGTGGGTTTCCAGCAGAAGCAGGGATTGTATCTTGTAGCAAAAAGTAAATGAACAAGTGGAACCAATATGAACCCTCTTAAGGTTTGTAGTAGCAGAAGTTATAGCTCAAAAATGTAAAGCCTGACCTCTAGCCACTCTGCAAGAACCGTGTTCCCTTACAAATTCAGTAAAGCATGTAAATTTTTTATCTTTTTCAAGAGATCAACCTTTTACCAGTGGGAGTGCTTCACTGAATTCATTTAAGAAAGATTTTTCTGTGGCTGCCTGCTTACTGTACAAACAATAGTCATCCAGTTCACGAATGATATATCAAAACAACTGGAGTTAAATAATCCTCAGTCCTCTAGTGGCATCAAAACCAGATTCAGAAATGAAAAGTTAATGCATTAATCTCAGTGTAGCCCTTTTCCAATATAGATAGGTTTGAGAGTAAATAGAAAATTCTGTCTAGCTGCTTTAGTCTGTTAGATTTTTTTTACGTCTTCCATTTCTGGAACTGCAATTTAGAGCAAGTCCTTGCCAGAATGACCAGGAATTGTTTTGCTCAAAGAACTGTGAAAGCTACTGAAGTGAATTCATTTCAGTGGTCTCCTAACAGTTTCGAGGTCATCATTTCATAGAACCATGGGCAGCCAAGGCTCAGCAGAACCATTTCAATCTTACTGAAAGAAGAATATAATTATACGTAACCGCAGACTAATACACTCTAATTCCAGGTGGTCTGTCTTAGGCAGAAAAACATGTTTGAGAAAGGTCTGGCTTCTCTGACAAGTGCTAGTGCTACGAAGAGAGTCACTACCAAAGGGACTGAGACTATGTTGCAGCACCAGATCATCCTAAAAGTTAATCCCTTCTTAGGACAAACTTCATCAAAATGTTCGATACAATCTGCTATAGACTCATAAATACCTTTAAAAGAAAGGACCTGTGGTCAGATCTTACTGAAGATCATGATCAGTGCTTGTGTCATCAGTGCTTGGCCATCAATAAATCAGGCATTAATTTGCATGGCCTTGTGTTCCTGCCTTGCCTATGTTTTGCACATCTGTGTTGTAAATTCCCTTTCTACCATAGAGTATTCATTTGTGGGGAGACACTGATCATAACAACTGTTTATTAGAATTCCTTTATTCATTAAGCTATTATTAGCAGTAGCATCAAACTATAGTTACTCAACAGCAGATAACTTCACACAAGACAGTCACTTATTATCTTGCATGCAGAGTGCTACAGGAGCTGGGAAGGGACCATTTGTGATCTGCTGCTATTCTGCCACCCATGTGCATCATGCTCGTCTGTTTTGGTTCTCCTCGTTCTTCTCACTTTCTCCACTTGTAACAACTGTCTTCCTCCTCCCTTTGTTTTTCTTTTGGGGCAGTGTAGAAGGAAGGCAAGTGTGAAATGCCATTAATGCATGCACGCATGCACGGGCACACAAGCAGACACATCTGTTGTTTTGTAAATCAATAATAATACTCAGAAAAGAGAACTATTTGTGATGGGTTGGACCAGCACTGAAAAACAGTTTTGACAGCCCATGTTTCTGTGTCAGGAGCCTCCTTCAGATTCCATGGGTGAAACATTCCTGCTGATAGCCCTTGTGATCTCGGAGTGATACTTCAGACTTGAATAATAAACAAAATCCTTCTCTAAAGAAACAGATAAGTCTCTTATTGGCACTATCAATTGCTCCCTCCTACTCCCAGGAAAATTGTTGTATTGTTTTTAACTAGATAGTTCTCTCGTCAGGCAAGGCTGCACATTTTCCATTTTTGCACTGAAAATCAGGTCTGAAAAGGTTTTTTTCAAAAATTAGTTCTGTTTTCTGTTTATTTTTAATTGAATATGAAACATGCCAGTATTTCAAAGTTTAAATGCAGTTGTTACTACATTAAACAGCATGTTGTTATTACCTGTCTCTGGTAATTTGCTCCTGCAGTTTGACCACCCCAGGGGGCCTGGACTTACCTTCCCTGATTTGAATCCCCAATAATTCCACTTGATTCTGTGGTTAAACCAACTGGAGAAACAGAAAGTAGAATCTGACCAAAAGGTCTTTGCTAGGAATATCAAAGAAACCAAACAAGAATCAGGTCTTTTAAATGAGGATGAGCATACTGTGGAGAAAATGAATTTTTAAGAAGAGAGCCACCTTTGATATCTTGCTCAAATAAAGTGAAAAACAATAAGATGGCTTTGAGGGTGTTTTAAGTGGTCACACTGCCCTGGTTTTATCAGGAGACACCAGCTGAGCCGGGTCATGTCACAGCAGGAAAGCCTTCACAACTTACCAGTGTGCTTTAAGAGACACAGCTGGTGACTTAGCAAATGATTACCTGTGAGGAACCAGCCCAGAGCCTTGGGGTCCGAGTGTCAGGTGGGAAACCTCTGTCTTCCCAATGATACATTAAGCCAAGGTCCTGTCACTCACAGTCATCAGAGGGTGATGCACCCCTTGCATCAGCCCTAATGAGGTATAGAATCATAGAAACATTTTGGTTGGAAAAGACCTCTAAGATCATTAAGTCCAACCGTTAACTTAGCACCAAGTATGCTAAGTCCTGGGCACATTCTGACCTACTGTGTTAGAGTAAATTCAAATATTATTGGCAGTTTAACTGAGATAAGTCAGCTACTGATCTGAGTAGGATCACTGAATTTGTGGAATGAAAACTTTGGCACAACTGCACACATACAGATTTTTGATAGCTGGAGAAGGAATGAAATGAGAAAACTGCCTCTTTTTATGTTCCCACCTCCATCTTTCGTCTTTTCCACAAGCAACCAAATCAAACATTACTCCACCCAGCCATACGTCCACCTTTCCTGAGCTTTTTGCAGCCCTCGTTCTCAGCCACCTGATTTGCCTTTCTTTTTCTTCCTTTTATATCTTAAAAGCAGGCAGCTCACCTACCTCCCTGGCTTGCAGTACTGTTGTTACAGTGCTGCCATCCAAGGTCGTCTCGCCTGTTGTCAGCTTCCCTCTTCTCTCGTCTGGATCCAAATGTACTTTGCGTATTCCCACTGTACAGTAGCAGGGCAGAGGAACATAGAGGCTCTTATTAAATTGATATTGCTTCTGTTTGTTGTTGCTGCTGTTGTTGTTTCACGGACACCCAAAAGAGAGAAAGGAGAAACCCAAGATCTATCTTTAGCAGCAGAGTCAAAATAACTCAATTGTGTGGGACATCCACCTGGTTTAAACAAATAAGCCTTTAACTCTCTATTTCTCCTACACAATTCTCTACTAATATTCTCCCTCCTTCACAGTCGTTATTCTGTAGTCTTCCACTCTGCCAGTGGGTGTGGTGGCTTTTTTATTTTTGTCTGGGTATAAAATAATTTGAAAGTGTAGAAGAGCTCAGTGCTTGTTAACATTTTACTTCAGTAATGGTATTAAGAAAAAATAATATTTCCTCAGTACACAGGGACACAGTTGATGTGACATGGCATAAAAACATAATAAAAATGAACTGAATAGGGGAAACAATAGCAAGCTACTGGACAGGAAAAGAAAACCAAGATAAGAGACAAGAGTCATCTTTTCTGTTTGTTTCCCTTCATAAATTTATGTGAGGATAAAATTCTTTGAATTCTCTATCTTGTTTTCAGTTCTTCCAAGGTAGTGTTGAAATAAAGTGTCTTGAATTGGCTATTTTTCATTTGTTTGTTTGCAGCTTCCCCCAACAATACTCTTGATTAAAGCCCTTTCTTTGAGAATTGCTAGTTTTCTTTTCCATAAGTGAAAACCTAAACCACTTACAGAGATAAGCAGGTATTGTCACAGATCTTATTTTGCTATTCCAGGTTGCTCTGAACCCCTAGGAATGAAGTCGGGACATATACAGGACTATCAAATTACTGCCTCCAGTGTTTTCCGGACACTCAACATGGACATGTTTGCTTGGGAGCCCAGGAAAGCCCGTCTGGACAAGCAAGGCAAAGTTAATGCCTGGACCTCTGGCCACAATGACCAGTCCCAGTGGCTGCAGGTACACTTTCACATAAAATTTCACAGGCATCGTTTGTGGTTCCGGTATGGGAAAGGTTGATTGATTTAGGATTATGTTTTGCTTCATGTTGTGATTATAACCAGCCTGACCGTGCCACATGTAGATGATGGAACTATGAAAGCTTGTACAGATCTTCACGCCTTCGGTACCTCAGTTGCACTGCTCCATTGCAGGTCAGATTGTGCAGCATGCAGAAAGCCCTGCTCAGGGAAACCTTCGGCTCCACTAGTCAAACCTTACAAGGTTCCCAGCAGCCAGGAACGTTCATTTGTTAATGAACACAAATAGCGGTTGCACATCTGTTTGACTGGCTTTTCTATTGCTTCCCCCTTCTGTGCTTCCAAAGCTCCCTGGAAAGGCATGTTTACCTGAGCTTTGTGCACGTTAAGAAACCTGGCCCATAGAAATTATCTTTGTCTAATTGAGAGTGCTCAAAGTTCCCTTTCGAGATCAGTCTGACACTAGCAAGTTTGATTCAGCACATGAATTCATTATAAAGCTGCGCACAGGAGATGTTTTCAGCCTGAGAGTGATTTATACAAGTCAGTAGTAGGCTAATGTGAAAGATTGCAATAAATCACCATATGGAAGCCTATTTGACCAGTTGCTGACACATTTACATTTTTTGAACTGTTGAAAATAGCAGTGTTTTGAATCAGCTGCCAGTTTGCGTGGAGTTCTCAGCGGGAAGCCTCAATAGCGCTAGACGTGTGGTACTAACCCCCTGCAATCTTTCCACATATAAATTATGACATATTAGCTTTTTTACCTACAGTTGCTAAGCAATTTAGCAATATGATTACTGTCTTTTCTCCAAGTTTACACACGTACAGCAAAGAAGTATCAGTTGCCTTGTCTACTTAACATTTGAATAACTGCAGATCTTGGGATTTGCTGAAACTTTTTTAGAGCAGCTTGTTGAAACAGCAGTTAGCAACTTCTGGAGAGGAAGAAGATTTTATTGCTGTGTTTTATGGTGGAGAAGCAGATGAAAATGTTTCTGCAAGTAAAAGAGAGGCAGTTTTATTGCAGCCAGTTTTAGTCCTGTCAGTGATGCCAAGAAACCAAGATTGTGCAGAAGCTCTGCAGAAATACCCTATGGTGCATTATTCCTCCTGTGGGTGACACTGGATTTTTAATTAACTACAGATGGCAAGGAGCTGCAGAGTTCATTCTTATATTCTAAAATTTTCTGTTCTGTTCTAAGTCTTGATATATTTGAACCTACCTGAACCTGTAAATTGAACCTGGACCCCTGTGACCACTTGCTGGGTTTCTGTAAGTCCTTTATCAGGCATACTTTTTGATCTAGTCAAAAAGAAAGTTGTCAAGAAATATTTATTTTTTCCAAAAGAGTATGATAATATTTCTTGTTTGGAAAAAAAAAAAAAAAAAGGAGGCATTAAAACCACTTGTTTTTTTTTCTTAATTCAGTCCATGAGTGAATATGGACTCAGATTCTTCAAGAATAGGTAACAATTCTGTAAGAAAGACATGCCTGTCATTTAAATTTGTCTGTTTGTTGTTGTTCCGTTTGCTGGTAGTTCTCTGTTCTTTCAGATGCAGAGTATTGTATTGTAACCTTTTAACACACTGACTGCAATTTTATCATCATGCTGCTTTCACAGAGTTTAGTCAAAACACATTTGTAAGAAAAAGCATGTGAAAGCAAACTTATCTGTATGCCCTTTTCCCTCAGCAATTACATATTACAAGGAATGAGCCCAATAGCAATTCAATGGTATCATAAAACAGGTGTAAAGTAAGGCGTAGATTTCTGGATTTCACTCAAGTGGCTGTCCTACCAATGTGTTATTTAACAGTGTTAGCTTTGCATGCCTTTTGAATTTTCTCTGCATGCCTTATTTGGTTTATCTTTTATAATTTTCACTAGAAAGCCTATAAAATTGGGTAAAAGCCTACTGAATGCCGTTAAAAATTATTGATGTAATATATGGTATGTGGATGACTTGAACAGCTCTGTTCCAACTGGTAGTTATTTTGGGAGAACCTTGCCTAAATGTCATTGTTATCAACTGTTCCTCTTCTTAAAAGCTTGTGTGCTGACATACACATCAGGGAGCCTGCTGTGATAATGGTTGCTGAGAGGTGATTGCATCATGTGCATAAATGCTACTTGCTACTTATGGACAGTTCACAGCACTTTTGGATGAACCCTAGAGATAAATTCTTCTCCATCATTGGCTGGTGTTGTTTTACTCTTGTTTGTTTTCTCCCTTTCAAAAAGGAGAATTCTGAATCTTCTGTTTATTTTAAAATGTAGCCACTAATAAATAAGTTCTCTGTTTTGAAGTGTTTGGGATTGCTACATCCATAAATTAGCTCCAGAGGCAGGAATGTGGAGTGTTATGTGACTCATCACAGAGACGATGCATTTTCTTCTTTAAGAATGATACCTTATCAGTGCTGCAGTTGTTGGAAACCTGTTGTGAACTAAGCTCTCCTCACTTAACGAACTACAGGTTCCCTGCACAGCACTTGTTTACACCAAGCACTCTCATTATAGTGGAAGAAAGTATTTTGTGATGTGGGAGAAAGTGAGTGAGACGAGATGACCAAAATTGTCATTTTCCAGCTCAGTTGTAATCTGGGCACTAAGAGGCATGGTTTAGTGATGGGACTTGGTAGGTCAGGTTGGCGCATGGACTTGATGAAGGTCTTTTCCAGCATAGATGATCGAATGAT
The DNA here is from genome assembly GCA_013399115.1 of Anseranas semipalmata. Classification (NCBI taxonomy): domain Eukaryota; kingdom Metazoa; phylum Chordata; class Aves; order Anseriformes; family Anseranatidae; genus Anseranas; species Anseranas semipalmata. The sequence continues at coordinate 134,690 of VXAA01003070.1, forward strand.
TCTATGGGTGTGAATTCCCCCAGGTGCTTGCTTCAAGGGACATCCTTGCCATTCCTGTAAAGATGATGCTGCAAAAGCCATATGTCAGTTACCTGGCCTAATTCATAGCATAGGAGCCTCCATTAACATAGGTAATCTGACTCTTTATTGTCTTTCTACTTGTTGTAGTCAAAATCTAGGCAGGCTGGTGATACAGAACAATGCTGCTGTTCAGGTTACCAAATCTAATGGAAGTAATGAATTCCAGCAACTCTCTCTGCTCCTGAATGCTCTTCCTTAGGGACTCCCTTCCTTTTGGAGACTCTTCTGAGAAATTACCTGAATAACAGTAAAAGCAAAAAAAAGATTCAGGAGGGGGGGCCTAAAATTTAAAACAAATAATGGTTGCTTCCCATAGTTGTGTATAACCTTAATGTAAACCAAGCTAGATAAAGCATTTCAGGTTAATTACTGAGAAAAAGAAGAAAAGCATAAAATTCGCTTTCCTTAAAGGCAACCCCCCTTTTCTCATTTCTGATTTTCTCGTCAGCATGATTTGCTACTTCAAACCAGTTCACAGTCTTTTGCAAGGATTTCTTGGTGATCTTCTGTGACGAGGCTGCTTTTTCCAATTTTGGGAGTGCTTCTGTTTCTCCTGGACACAACCCAGGACTGTCATTCCAGCCAGTCACCACAATCCCCATTTTTTCAGTTATTCGATACTAAAGGAAGTATTAAAGTACTTCCTGCCATATGCCCAGAATGGGGCACTGAGGCTATAAAGATTATTGAAAAGATTCCTTATCTTTCAGATGCTTGTGACTGCTCTTGTAAACAGATTTTCAACCATGCTGTGTCTTATTTTCCTAGCCAAGACTATTGTTCAAAAGAATTAATATTTTCCTTAAAATCCATTCCCACCCTACTATTAATTTTCTGCAGCTACAAATTATGAAGTCAAGACAGAGGCTTAAATTTGCTTTCATCTATTTACTGTTAGTTAATGGTTTGGTGTTTTTAAATATTTCCTTACTTCTGCTAGACCGGCAGATGCCATATCCGTCATCGTATTGATTTCCCACTCTGTCTCGCTGCCTAATAAGGACAGCAACGCCTTGTGCTTTAATGCCTTTGCCCGTTTGTCCTTTGCATGGTGCTTCAGCAAGTAATTTCTCTGATGCTGTTTCTCTGAACTGCTGTCCTCTGCAATATTGCTTGCAGCCGAGGCATCTCATTTCATTTGGTGTCTCCCAATAGCTGGAATTTTCTTCGCCCCCCTCAACCATCTCCTTTACCTAAATTGCTTTGTATGTTATCTTAGTTCTTTCTAAGCACACATAGGTATTGGTATTTTAACTTAAAACCAGTGATATGCTGGTTTTTTTTGAAGGTCTGTATCTCTACAGAGCACAGCTAGATGAAAAAGATGCCCATCTGGGAAACCTGCTGAGGTTCCTTTGCATATCCATATTATCTTCAGGTCACCAGCAGCACTGCAAGAGCCTTGTGTTTCCAGTTGTACTTGAAACTTCAGAACAGTTTACTCACAGCAGATTTGACTTTCACCTAGTTGCTTAGGTTGTATTTTGCTGCAAACCTAGCGGAAGGTTCTGCAACTTGATGTGCATAAGCAATAAACCCGATACAGTTAATTCACAGTTGCTTTATATTGCTACCACTGAGCTCTGATGATTTAAGAAAATCATCCTTCCTTTAAATAGTAGAGTGGGGCGACAAACAATGTCTTATTCTAATGTTTCTCTCGCTGATTGCATGTGATGGAATCAGCTAAGCACTATTAGGAAAAAAACAGATGCTGATAAAGATAGCAGATTGCTTTGAAGATTGGCAAAGCAACTGTTATATATATACCTACATGTTTTTCAAATGTGATGATTGTCACTAGTATAACACATTTGGCTTGGGTGTTTTTCCTGCCAGCCTAATCTCCAGTATTAGATAATAATCTTGAGATTTTTTCATCAACATCATTCAAAAACATTGTCTTAGTGCTGCAATTCGACTTATTCTTTATGTTTAATATGTTACCATTTCGTCTACATCACAAAGTCTCTCAGTTGAAAAGAAAGGCAGAATTGTATTCCAAATATTTCTTCAGTTTTTGTTAATCAGCTTAATCTAGAAGATGAATTTTTAGATGCTGAGAGTTCGGTAAGGTGAATCCTTCCCTTTTTTTTAATATGGGAAGAAAGCATTATTTTCATCTCATATTGATTACCTTAGCTTGCTTTAATGTTGGTGTTCTTTCACTCTATCACAAAAAAAAAAAAAAAAGGAATGTTGTTTTCTGTCTTTCATGTATTTGCTGCTACTCTATTTTTTCACCTGCCTCTTTCTCCTCTGTTTTGCTGTATTTGCCTGTTTATTTTTAATGAATTCTGCAGAGGCTTGCCAGATAGGAAATCACTATTCTGTAGCATTTATAAATGCTGAAAACAATGCAGAAGGAGAAAATTATGTGGATAGTTTAATTATCTTTTGAATTGTGTCATTAACAAAGCAAGTATTTCTACCAATACTGGTTAAAGTAGACAAATAAGTGGTTTCTGTCTGTCCACCAGCTTAAATATTTTATTTTCATACCCACACTCTGGAAAAAAAAAAAAAAAAAAAAAAAAAAAAAAAAAAAAAAAGAAGAAGAAGAAAATGCTCAACAACATCTTAATTAAGGACTTGAAATACCCAAAATTGGAATAGGATAAAAAGTTAGTTTAAGACCAATCTAGTAATTAATGAGGAAATTACATGACTTCTAGAAGACTTGGAGTGCTAAAGAGTGTGTTGTGACTGGTCTTTGAAAGATACAGACGTATTCTGTAGGAATTGTAAGCTTAATTATAACACATTATAAATGAAGTGGATGAATCTTTCTCTGCAGCTCCAATAAACAACAGTCCTCTCAAGCAGATCAGGAAAGGAACCAATGTTCTTTACATGTATAACAACAAAAGGTCTCTCATTCTTCAGAAGCAAAGCTGATATTGGTTTTTAATTACAATTTCTCACAAGCAGAAAAGTGAGTTTGCAGATTTCAGACGGGAAAAGGGAAGTTGTACGGAGATAAACCTTGCTTTGTACCACTCTTTTTATTGGGATACTGAAAAATATTTACAGCCAATATTGGTTATTTTATCTTTTCAGTTCAAAGTTGTCTTTTTCTTTTCTTGTTGTTATTGGAAAGGCAGCTTTCATTTTCTGCTTGAAGTACTTAACTTGGACACTCAGTTTCGGCATCTCCTTGGTCTTATGCTTACCTCGAGGAGCTTCACAGACTAATGCTCTGCGCAGTCTGTTAGTTCACAGCATGCAGCAACACAAGGCGGGCTGTGATTAAACAATTAATATGGATCTTTTCTTTCCCATACTTTGCCAGGAACTCAACATAGAAAAATTTTCTCTATAAAAAGTGTCCTGTGATAGAATAAGGTGGAGAAATAGTTCCTAGTGATGTAGTCAAAGACAAAACCAGGTAAATAAAGGTACCCACTACTAAATTGCACGTTGTTAAAGCTACTTTGATAATACCTACTTTGCACTGCCTAAGCTGGAATGCCAGGCAGGTCACTTTTTGCCCATAGACTACGGACTTAGTTTTGCAAATAGCTGATTGAGGTCAACAATAGCTTGAGGTCAACATCAAGCTTTTTTAATTTTATTTTTCTTTTAAACTCTGAACAACTTTGTATGTTGTCAATGCTTTTCTAATGCTCCTAACACACACACATAGCTTGGAGAAATGGTATTAAAAGATATGCCTTGATTTCCTAGTTGTGGTTACCTGTCAGCAAATATTTGATGGCCATTCCAGAGGTCACTCTCTAACCCACTTTTTCCCCAAAATCAAGTTAAATTTCAAGTTAAATGCATTATTCACATTAATAATGTTACTAAATTGTGCATTTCAGCATTGTCCTTCCTAAATTGCTTTTGACTTTGCACAGCTCTCTTCTGCAATTCATTTTCTGGAAATGTTTATAGTGGTAATTGAATTTAAGCCTTGAAATTAAATAAGGCAGAATAAAATCTTGGTTTATTTTGGCTTTTCAATGCTGCATTGAGGCTGTATTTTACCATTTAGGTATGAAAGTGTAGAGCCTTGGTAAAATCTTAGATTTTACTCTAACTGGCAAAATATAAGGAAGAAGATTCTTAGAAGGATGGGAAGGATGCAGATCTTTGTTGCAAGGTGTCCAGGAAATGGGAAACAACTGGACATAGCATATTCATTATTTCCTGGGGTAAGAATTAATAGCGTGACACATTCACAAACAGGTACAAGCAGTAAAGAGTCCATCTGAACTGTAAAGCAGCTACAGTTAGGATTTTATAGGAGAAAAGAAGTTTCATTGCACAAATACTACTCTGTCCTACTCTGTTCAGTAGGAATTATGCAGAATTATTTCCTACTCCCTCAGTTAAGTCTTCTGTAAAAGATGAGGGGTTAACTCTGTGTTCCAGAGCCTTTCATCTTTGAAACATAACAAATTCATCATCACTAACAAAAATTACTGGAGAAGTTTCCATAAACAGTTGAATCATGTCTAGCTTTAAAGTATTGCAAGAGGGTACTGTCAGTTCCCTTACTGACTTGTAGTTTTTCTCTGCATCACTCCCCTGCAGATGAAAGTTAAATTGAATAATGACCCATTTCCTATTACAATAACGGCTTTTGATCTTGCTTTAAAAAATCTGGGAGTGTAAGCGAAAACTCCCTGGTTGTTCTGAATTTTGATGTGCGTAGCATCTGAGTCTGAAGTATTTTTTGTTACTCTGTATTTACAGTGGAAATTTTGCTCTTAGTTGATGCCAATAGCAGCACCATCTGAAAAAGGCATGCATTAAAATTTAATGGAAAGATGTTAGTTTTTCATTGTTTTAAATTCCTGCCCATTTTACCTAGCCATGCTTTCCACTGATTTAAAATAATGTTTTCTTTCAATCTATGAAACAAAACTATACTTTCCTTCCCCTTTCTTAAAATGAGAAAATGGCTACAGAGTTGGCCAGGTAGGAATACAGAAAGAAAGGCTGCAAACATGTTCCCTGTTCGTGCTTTTATTCTGCCATGGCAGTGTTTCAAAATAGAATCCACTTTTTCCAAATAAAACTGTTCACTGTTTTCATGGCTGCATCTGAATTAGTGTTAGACTCATGCAGAATTGGACGCAGTTGTTGGCCCACACATACTTTCAGTCTAGACAAGACAAAAGGATGAAAATACAGATGAAGGAGAGAAACGAAGTGACCTTGGCAAGATCAAGTATCTTTTAGCAGCAAAAAATACCTGATGTAAAAACAGACGATACAAAAGCTGGTGCGGTATGAAAGCAGAAGAACAGCGTGGAACTGGGTCTAGTTCTGTTTTCTGATAGCTCAATGCTTTATTAACTGGGCTCTGCTCTTTTTATTAGCCCTTTATGTTTGTGTAATATTTCCCAAATGTTGTTTCTTGACTAAGCAAGGCACTTTTATATTTTCTTCATATATCTGTCAAGATCTTATAAGTAAAATATATCTTGGAAAGTTACTCTTCCTTGGATTGGCCTCTCAATTTTGCATTCTTACCATTTTAGTCTTGATATCAGTTTAACAACTCTGTGAAGCTGTATTACAAGATTCTGGTTGACTTCAGAACGTTTTTCTTCAACAGCTGCTATTAATTTTCTTATTCAATTCCCTGCATGAAGTAGATGAAGACAGATTGGTTCCTAGCTTGGCAGACAGTGAACAGAGATCATATATATATTTTTGTTAAGTAACTAATGAAATTGAGACACAAACACGAAGAAGTTCTAATGACAAATAAACCTCAAATTAATATAAATTCAAGGGCAACTGACTACCCTGCAGCCTTCTTCAGAGAAGGAGGAAATGTGCTTAACCAGGCTGACGTTTACCTAGCAGTAAGCAGAAAATGAAACAGCTATATCTCAGCGTGTCAAAGCGTCACATACGAGTAGATATGGACATTTTTCTTGCTGTTTCTGAATCTTACCCAATTCATTGGTTTCATCTTGTATTTTTCCCCAGTAACACCCCAGTCATAGCTGTTGGTTTCAGCATAATACTTAATAGCATGGCTTTTTTTGTTTTTAGTTTCTGTGTTAACTCAGGTGTGTCTATATAGCGATGTATTGTGCAAGACCCTCTTTCCACCCTGCTTAATAACATTCATCCTGCTTGATCCACAAGTAATGCAAGAACAGTTTCCCTGTCAGAAAACATGACAGAGGAGAAAAATCTTAGCAGAAAAGGTGAGAAAGAGAGGAAGAGAATTTAAAAGGGAGATGACAGTAGACACAAAAATCCTGCAGCTAAACATTTCTTCAATTATCTGGGTCTTGTTCAAAAGCACCTTCAGACTTCTAATATAAAGTGTCAGAACAGGCTCTCGCAGGAGTTCCTCACTGATTTTGAGCCTATGTCTGAGTGTATAACGACTTACAGAGGTTGATAGTTGTTCAACAAGCATAAAGATAGAAATAAAGGCAAATTTTCTCAGAATGAGGGCATGCTTTTTAATCTATAATTCATCTTTGACATCTGGACAGAGCTGAGAAGGTATCCGAGTTGACAGTGCTTGCGCTCTTGTTCGACGGTTTTCCCTAAAATAAGTCAGGTAATGGGTTATTTTAAAGGAATGCATGCTTTAAAAGTTAGCCCTGTGGATTACAATAACTGCCTGCCTAATTACATCCTATACATAACCAAGTGTTAATTGCTTTTGTTGTTGGAGTGATCTTCTTCAAAGTTTCATGTTTAATTAACCAGAAGATATATTAATCCTATTTCAAACCAGCCTTTCTTTGTTGTATAATTAAGCAGAAAAATATTTTTACAAGTCAATTCTATATATAGCTTGTAAAAGGAAAACACATCTGTAAGGAGCACAGATCTGTTTTTTCCAATGACAAAATTAACAATATTTAGACCCATCTTAGTGGGTCATCTTTGTTATGAGGTAATGAGAATTATAACACACAAATACTGTTTTCAGCTAAGACGTATTAAGAAAAAAACTACCAGAATCTTTTTCAAAGGTCTTACCACAGATGGTTAATGACCCCCCTTTGGCAATATCAGAAATGCTACAAAGTCTTGATACAGTGTTGATAAATAGAGTAACAGAGCCTCACTGCATATTCCTTTATCTGAATTTATTTTTATTGACTTTACTTTGTGATATTTGTCTTATTTGTTATTTGTCAGTTACATTGAATTCAAACACTGTGCTGTTTACCACACATGCAAGTATTGTGGGCTCAGTTTTTTGTGCTCCTCCATAATGTGGAGCATCCTGAACTTGTAAAAACCTCAATGGCAAGTTGCAGGAGTAGCTAAGGCTTGCTTTTTTGGAGAGGTACCAAACATTTTCAGGTGATTTTTTTTTTGTTTGTTTATGAATCACAGAATCATTTAGGTTAGAAAAGACTGAGAGCAGCACAGAAGTCCACCGCAGAAAAAGGCCTTATTGTTTTCAGTGTCTCTCATTCACATTCAACCCATGAAGGTTCTTCACCTGGACCTCTGGAAGTACCATGTTGTTGTTTTTTTTCCATACATAAATATGTGTTGTGTGTTAATACGTGTACAATAAGTGCGGTGAACCTCAATCAAATAATGTGAACACCACAATAATATGGCCCTGACTGGATGGCACATCTGGAGAACATCTGCCAAATCCAAATGAGCTAATGGGAGTGATCGCCATACCAGCGGTAGAGCGTTGAATGATGCATTCATTTTGTTCTTTGGACAAGCTTGCCTGTTTCCTGCCTGCAGACCTATCTCCACAGGGAGGACTGTTTCACTCAGAATAAACCTCAGAGCAGCCTTAAAGCAGCTGCCAGTTTAGTTATTAGTTGTTGACCATTTTTCACATCAGCTGCCACCAAATTGTTTATTCTTTTCACTTCCTCCAAACGTACATCAGTATAAATTGCCGGACCAGAATAGGATTTGCTTTGTGTTCTGAATTACATCTAAAGGGGTTGTTTTTATTTGAGAGGAGATTAGAAGTCTTGTTTTCCAAGATTCACAGCAATGATTCATAGTCCTAGAAAGTCATTTTATATTAAAAATTAAATCTCTGTTTTATGAGAATTTAAGAGTTATTTGGGGGTTATTGGAGAGTTTTAACATGGTTCCATTTATTTTCCTTATTCCCCATTCTAGTGTACGTAATTTTGTGATGATAAGGCAATCTGACTCTATAGCAAGATATAAGCTAAATATTTTTTTTTTTTGTAACTCTAAGATAATTCTCCATTTAAAATATATGTCATAAATAAAACAAAAGATAATGAAGAAAGGGTTTTTGAGTATTTTGCGTGTCCAAGTTACTGTATATCTGACTATATGCATATGGGGAGGGTGCAGTCTTTTTCCACCACATTTTTTTTAATTTCTGATTGCATTCCACTCTTCTGCAAAACTGTCATAAAATATTATCTGTTTTTATTTCTGTTGAAACAGTAATGACACTCACTATTGGGGCAAGAGAGGATAGGTAGTGAAGGACCACAGTGTTGTATTTTTGACCCTCCGAAAAGTCAAACTTCAAATGGAGTAATAGCATTCTGGGAAAAAATGGAGCAATTGGAAATAACTGTTGTCATGTTGAGCAAAATGTAAGCCAACAGCTAACTCTGTGATTTAAAAAAGTCTGTCATCTATTATGGAAGCTCACATGGAAGGTGGAAATTGTGGCTAATCAATTTACCTTGCAGTCCTCCCGCATTGCACGAGCCTTTCCATTTAATTTTGACTGAAATGAGAACTGAATTCTGGGAATTAGATTTTATTTCTTGCATTAAAAGATATAAGCAAGTTAAACTTTAATGCACAAGAAAATAAATGAAAACATTAAAATTAATTATTCAAATTTAATCTGTTCCTCATTTTTACAGAGACCTATAAATCTCACTTCAGCATTGCACTTCAGCCATATAGGCTGTGTGGTCTTAAAAACTGGAGTAGAGACTCTGTATGAGTAGCCTTCTAGACAACTTGATCATCTGTCATTTTACATTATATCACCCCATTATTTCACAGATTAAAGAGAAATGCTTAAAAAGACAAGTCAGTGCCACAATTCTAACAGAGGCGGTGTTTACAAAATGCAGATCTCTTCAGTAAACCCCACTTGATTTTAATCATCACATAGCAGGGATAAAAACAAAAACAGACAGTTCTATAATTTTGTTATATTAATTAGTTTATTACACCAACTTTAGGACCACATTGCCCACAAAAGACTGTAGCAGCTGTTTGGTAGGATTTTTACAGCTCAGGAACAGGCATTAACTAACCTATTACACCAACATAGAATGTTTTTTTTACAGAACAGTCAGTATCCAAGATAAACAATGTCTACTTGAGGCAGAAGGAGAAGAAGCCAACTAGTATATATGGGTTCTAGTTCGTATATGGGCGGCAGGATGCTGATCTTCACTCTTTGAATTAACTATAAGAATCAATGCTGTGATGTTGCAAAAACAAAATATCAGAAGCCTGATCCAGAATGTAGTAAAGTCAGTGTAAATGCTGGTATTTATTTAGATGTGTTTTTGCCACAGTATATAGGATAATGACCGTGAGTAGCCCATGTTATGCATTGCAGTCACTAGTCATACACCTCCTTTTTACTAAAGCAATCGCTCCTGTTAAGTGCAGGATTCATTGTCCATACCATCCTGTAAATAATTTCTATCTCAGTTGCCTGAAGTACTTGACAGATTTTTACCAATTTGTTTTGGGGCTGTGTTGTTTTTTTGTTTTGTACTGTTTTTGACTTTGAGACAAATCTTTCAAATTCTTGGTATGTAACATAACAAAAAAGTCAGAGAATGGTATAAACAAAGTGGGTTGGGAACGCAATATGTGGTGGTTTTCGCTATAAGAATGGGCAGTAAGTAGGGACAGTAGGAAGTAGGGGCACATGAGATTAGCAGTCAGCATGTTTATAGAAATAAAGGAAACATCCCATATGCTATGGGATTTTGTGGAGATCAGATATGTAAGTAAGCTCATCACTGATTCATGGAATAAATTCATGGAGGATAAGTGGCTATTAATATGATTGTCCAGATACAATTTCAGAAAGTCCTTAAACCAACCAGATATAGGAAGGTTATTTTACCAGGGAAGCAAGTGCTTCTGAGTTTTCACAAGTTTTGGTGTTATCCTAGACAGGATGATGGGATCAGCTTGGTCTGGCTTGGTCCTTCTTGTTGCTTGAGACAGCACATAATCTTTGCTTCCTGACACAATAAACCGTGAATATTTCTTAGAATTGTAGGAGGAAGTGGCTGGTAGCCATCACTGTCAGTTCTTCTGGAAAATATTGTCTAATTCTATTCTCTTAAAGAAGATTCATAATATATATATATTATGAAGCAATTAAGTATCTAAACCATAACTGCCAAAGCAGGGAAAAAAGCAAATAGCTAAAAGTACTTGTGTTCAAAATTGCAATGGGTATAAAATCTTACCATTTACAGTGACTAGCAAGTATTATTTTATAGTTATATCTTTTGCCATAGCACAGAGCCCCATAATCCTTTTAGTACCTTCTTTACTAATCTGTCCTTACTAAGATTATATATGGTGAAGACTGGAGAGAGGGACCAGGTTTGTGCAATAGGAAGCATATCCACATTATAAGTGAGCATTGACCTCTCTAGGGTCTATACCACTTGCCACTTATAGACTGTATGAACTGAGCACATAGGAATTTCATGCCTTCTGCACCCCATTTCTTCTGTGTATTGCCCATTAGTGGATAAGGAAATACTGCCTGCTCTATATGGATAAGGAAAGTGTGTGTGACTGAACATCACAGTTGAGTCTAAGTGCCAGCATAGAGATTAAATGAAAGGGTAAATGGTTAAGACAATTGGAGAGAAAGATAGATAAAAGTTGTTTGTCTCACCTTGCGTTTAATTGTGCTGTCTCTCTTAATTACTCGATTATGCATTCGTTTTGTTCCCTTTCTGAGATGTATCTAAAAAGAAAAAAAGAAAAAAAAAAGAAAAAGAAAAAAAGAAGAAACAAGATTTTTAGAGAGTTGAACAAGGATATTAAGATTAAGTAGACCAACCTAGAAAACAGTCATGTTAGGAAGAATATGAGAGAGCACTACAAAAAGAGCTCCCATTACAAGAGATAGAGAACATCAACAGCGGGAGTCAGGTTAATGAAAAAAAATATATCCACTGTGTGGTTTGACCTGAGAAACTCTGACTAATGGTTTTGTGGCTGTAAGAGGCTGATTTGAATTCAATGGGAGACTGGACAAGAGCTCATCCAGTCCTTACAGGGAGAAGCCCATTAGAAACTACTAAATAGACAAAACACATCAGACTCAAGGAATTCCCTTATATGAAAATTAATGGAGAATGAAGGTGTATCAGGGTGAAACTTACAGAGTTTGTCTTTTCTATCTGCTTTTGGCCACTTTTGGAGGCAGAGTAAAGGGCCTTTGTCCAGTTTGTGCTCTTATGTCAGTCTTCTGCAGAGACATCTACCATACACAGGAAGGTACCAGAGCTAGAAGAGAGCACAAGTCAAAGCAAAGGAAAAAATAAACTGAACAGGAATGTTGGGACAGGATAGCAATACTTTATTAATCTGGTGTTCTTTTTTTTTTTTTTTCTGAGATTTCTGTGTAATTCTATTGTTCAGAGAACTGCTTTCAAAAATTCTGTTTTCACATAGCTGGAAGTAAATCCTCAGTGCCTCATGACAAATATGGGGCATATGTTTCTCTGTTCTGTCAGTCAAAATACTTTTCGCCACTGAGCTTGCATGATCTGTTTGACTCAGGAATAGCAACAAAATACTGATTTATCAGATACGTGGATGTTGCTCTGATTTTATAGAACTTTCAGCTTTATTCCTGCAGAATAATATCCTGCAACTGTTGCTGCAACTTACAATAGGACTTCTGTTTTGTAATCCTGTAAGGATGGCATTCGAGTATGAGTCCTTACTATGAACAGGTGTGTCTGTATTCTTTCCTAAATCTATTTAGCTGAATCTGAGCAAGTTACTGGCACTCCATCTGTGCAGTCCCTCTTAAAGAGAGTCATTTCCAAAGAGCAATTTGTTCTTTCCTGAGATAGCTGTCTGAGAGATAAAGAGTGAGCAGCGCTCTGGAGGGGGCTGTTCCTCTCCATTGACTCTCCACTCACCAACTTTACCGGGCTAGTGTTGTTTGGGAGCCCACCTTTCAGAATAAAGAAGCCAGTTGAGATAAGAGTACCGCAGCATGTCATTCAATATTTATATTTTAAGTTATTTTTATGTAATTATCCAACTGATTTATTTTCAGTATTATTAGGGTAATAACCTGAATTGTATTCCTACCCAATAATTTCAATGCTAAGAATGGTATTGTTCCAGTATATTCTCCTCTGAAATCACCACATCACGTTATCAGCTAGCCCTCAGGAAATGGAGAAAATCTTGGGAGTTGGCAGTCAGGGCAATTACTAGTATGGGCAGATAATACAAAGTATTTTGAGTTGTTTTAGCAAGTCTGCTGGTTCCATCCATGACACCATACTGTAAAGAAGTCCTTCAGGCACTGTCAAGGAGGACTGCATTAGAAAAGGGTACCCAAGAAAAGGTCAAGTACCCAAGGTCTATGTCATCCTGTTTAGATTTTTACTTAGTCCATGTCAGGCACTGTGCTGTATCTTTCATTAAATGGCTGAAGGAGCTTCAGCATAGAATGAATTACGTACGTAAGCAATCAAGTGAGTAGCCAGGAGAACAACACATTTTGTTATTACCTAATCACTTTACTATTAATATTTCTAAACTCTTCAGTTAAATTTATGTGTGAGAGTATCAAATGATCTTCACAATATTGTTTCCGTTATTAAGTAAAATTGCACAGAGAAGTTTACAGTTTATAAAGGAATAAAAAAGCAACTGTGTAAATGGACAAAAGATGATTTTCCATGCAAGAATTTTGAAGTGTTAGTAATGGTCAATGAAATTTTAAAGGTACTGACAGTAGCTTTGATTTGTATAAATGACAATATTTTTCAGCCTGGTTAAGTAAATGACTGGGGAATAATAGGCAAGCTTGCAGATAGCAAGCTATGTACAAAAAGCTTAATTTACTGCAACATCCAAACACGCTTGTGGTACACTGATGAGTAAATAATCAAGGCATAGAACATAATTAGCTATGTCCACTATAAATGCTATGGGGGAAGGGAGGGCAGGAATATAGATGTAAAATCTGATTACTCAAATCTGCGTGGCTCTTTTAGTACCAGAAACACTGTTATTAAATGCATTATTGTATTAAATGTTATTAACAGCACTAGTAAAATATCATTGTCAGAACACACTATACAAATAGGGATGACTTATGTAGAATTTGGTGTTCGATTACAAATGTCACAAGGAAAACAGCTGAGTGAATTTAGAAACGTAAGCACTGTAAAATGTACTGAAAAGTAACTTCATGAAATGAGCTTCAATCTTTCATGAGAACTCATAGGAATCCCTCGCTCAGACAGAAGCTGAAACATGCTTCACTCTGCTTTGTTTGACCGAGGTGAAAGCACTTTGTGTTAACTGAAGCTCAGGGTAACAAAAATGTGTGATTTAGTCTAAGATGCTATGAGGAAACACTGAATGCCTAACACTCCGCTGTAACAATATAAGCTGGTGTAGTAGTTAGGGGGGAATCTGACAGGGCAGCTGGCAATTGCCATGCAAATAAAGAGCTTGTCCACCCAGCAAAAAGTAAGCAGATGCTTATGTATTGTCTGCTCCTGTCATTGCTTGTAAATGGTGGAGCACAGTGAAGTACGAAAGGATATGTGTTATAAACAAGGAAGGAGGAGGAAAGTGTTGCTTCTAAGACATTTTTTTTTAATTTTGTGGGTTTTTTTTTCTTTTGATGAAAGGGTTAATTTGTACAGTAGCTCAGTGGATCTTGCATGGATGCTGCAAATTCATGTTTCATCCTTTATTTTAGGGCTTATTCTTTTCATCATATTTATTTTGTATTGCTATTGTACACAAGTCCAGATTAGTACATATTTATGCCAGTATGCATTTTTACATTTTTTTTTAAATACAGAAATATTTAAAAGACTATTTAACATTTCATAATAACATTATCAATGCATTTGCATTTTATTTTTACTTTGTTTTATACATACGTAACAATTAGTACATCTATGTTCTCCATTGTACATACTGAGCAATGTCTAGCAGTGGCTCAGCTTTCTTTTGTTTTTGTTTATCTGCTCAGAGGTCTCGCCATATCCTAAACAGTGTCCATAAATGGGCCCCAAGGGCTCTAAAGAATATTTTAGCCAGCTCTGTCTTTCTGAGAGCACCTGAGTCTGAAGAAGCTACTGGTTAGAAATTCAGATTCCAGTAGAATGACCTAGTGAGGAGTTCAGAGCTCTCAGCAAAAGCTCAATTACCTGTTTTCCACCAGCTTTGCAGACTGACGTCTTTCCCCATTCAGCTCACAACACCTCTGCGCGAAAAGTGGCTTGCCTGTTTCCTTGGATGGAGAATTAAGTTAGCAGGGTCTGAAGCTCCAAGTGACCGTGGCTGCTGCTGGCCTCCGCTGGGAATTAGGAACATATTGCAAGACCTGATGAGCCCTCTTCTTTAGCCGCTGCATCACAGGGGATGAAGTGGTGACTCTGTGGTTCTGGAGAAAATATATAAGCCTTAGATGATGTTCAGATTCATTGATCTGATGTGTTGCATTATATTGGATGACACGTTGCAGTGATCCACTGGTCACATTGCCAGAGTAAAGATTAAATCAGAATTACCCATTTGAGGGGAAAAAAAAATGCTGTCAACTGAAGTCATATTTCTTTGCAAATTTGTGGAGAGGTTTTGCTCAATAGCTGTAATCCACACCTCTGCACTTCTACTTACCACACCAAAACTGTGGGATTTAGAAGGGGGATAAGGGTATCCTGAGGTGCATATTGATTTTATAATGTAAGTGTCACTTCCAAGACAAAAAAAAAAAAAGGCAGAATCTTTTAAATGTTTTACCAGTGAAAAACAGCACAGTGACACTCATGTTAAATGGTAAGTCTGTCTGACTACAGAAAAATCCAATACAACCTCCCTACCTTGAAAAATAATTCTCAGTAAGATAACTAGAGTCCAGTCTGCCTTGAAACAACAGCAGCCAGAGTCACATTACCAAAATCCTGCTAAAATTTTCTTGTGGATATTACAGCCCCTTAAAACAACCAAAGGCTTGCACTTACACACCTTTGCCACCTGTCCTCGTGCCTCCCATCCTTGCGCCCATCCCAGCCCCACCACCTCCTAGCACAGGCTAGGAATGCTAGCCTGGCTGTGCTGGTCAGAGTGCAGGAGCAGCGGTGCTGGGCGCTGTGAGGGGAGGCTGGCCACCTTCCTCCTCCTCTGCCTGTGCAATCCCCTGCGTGGGGATCGCAGCCCTACCTGCAGGCACTGCCTTGCAGCGGGACTTCTCTTTTCCAGATAGGTATCTGCTGCTTCTGTGACACTGATGCTCCTCTACCACAGCACTTTCCAAGTGTTTCCAGTCCTTCCACGATGATTTGGGAAGGTCATGGGCACCTACTTAGTGAAAGTTGGGGACAGATATTTCTTCTTTATGATATGAGGTGCTGCCTTACTTCGAGCAGGAGCAAGGTGTAGGGCATCTTGGTTTCAAAGCAGTGCTCAAGACATCCGTGACAGTGGAGTCGTTTATTGCTAATCAGTATTTATCACTGCAGCTAGGCAAACAGTCCGTGAAGTTTCAGCACTTTTGCATTTATACAATCACAAACCAGACAGATGTCAAGATTTGAAATCATCCATGCTGCATACACTGTAAATATTCCACACTAATATGCATTTAAAGCTTATACATCAAAAAAGAAGCACAATTATGAAGCCAGAGGAGTCTACGTTCACTAGTTCAACACAGGTAACTTAGAGAAAAAGAACTTTTTCTGAGACAATCAGTTTAATATCAGGAAAACCAATTACAGTATGTTACATCATAACTGATTTCTCCTTTACAATGCCTCAGTTCATTACCTTAACCATCAAATGGAGTAATATGTATTTAATCTCAATGCTTGTGTTAACGTATCTCTAGTCTGTGCTTCAGTGCAAGTGGATGTTATAAAATTCGTATCTCTGCAGGAAGGTTTATAGTTCTGAGCTTGTTATGAGTAACACATTTTAAGCAGTAAATAAAAAGTAGCAAATACCACTTTTTAAATACTTCCCTTTTAGAATTAAACTGCTGATTTTAGTCCCCTGTGGGGAAAAAAAAAAAAAAAAAGCAGATTGCAATATGCACAAAGAGGACTAGATTTTTACATTGCTACCTTTCATTGATAAGACTGTTCTGGAGACAAATTGTAAAACAAATAGACAGTCTGACAAGAATGCTCCTAATTGAGCAGCTGTGGGAGCTAAACCTTTGTTTTTTGCCTGTCACTGGTGTTTTAGCGGCTACAACAGCTTCCAGCTTTGTGTCAGATGGTAACAGTGGAACAAGAGACATGCAAGGCTAATCAGCATGCTTTTGGGAACTGAGAGTAAGATGCAACATATTCCCCTTTGGAGCACAGGAAAACTACACTAATTTAAGATCACACCTGCAAAAGGCAAAAGAAGGTTTCATGTCTCCCTGTTTCTTGCAAGAGCTTGCAGATAGGAGACAAACCTAAGCATAGTTGATATATGAGTGCAGTTTTGAAATGCTATTTTTAATAGTTTATGGATGAAAGAATATTTTCTTTTTAAATCAACTCAGCTCATCATAAATATAATTCAACACATTGCTTGTATTTTACAGGGATTTAACTCACAGAATTTTTCATATCAATTCGAGATGGTATTTGCAATAGAAAAATATTCCATCATTACGCGGAGTACCATAGTGATGAAACCACCGCTCTTGTACCCATCAGGCTTGGTGGTTGTACCTACTGTTTGATTTAAAGCAGTAGAAAAAAAAAAAGATTTCTCTAGAACCTTAGGAGTGTAGGAGTATAGAACAGAAGTATAGAAGTATAGGAGTATAGAATAGGTCTTATATATTGTATTAATAATGTATATTAGTAGGTCTGCCTCCCCCTCTCAGATTTTCAGGTCTGCATGGAGCAGTAGGATACCTACTCTGTGGGAATGTTCTTCTTCATTGACTATTGTCTAACCCCTTACCTAGAGTCATCCAGTTTCAGATCTCTTCTTCCGTCATTGAGATATCCATCAGCTCAAATGTTTTCAGGTTTCTCCATTGGTGGTCTCTCTACCCATTTCTGAGATTTTAATCAATACATTTTGCCTATTAGAAAGGTTCTCAAAGGAGATAAGAAGCAAAGAAATTATCTTGAAAGGGTGCTGAGGCCAGCTGTGCTTAGGAGAATAGACTGGATCAACCCTGATCTGAGCTTGCTGCTGTGAGGAGAACAGTGAATTCCTCCTCAGTGTGAGCAAATGGCATATGAGAATGTGATAAAACCAAATGCACAGTGGCAAGAGCGGACCAAGAGATGCTGTCTGATGGGATGATGTCTATAACAGCAGATAGGAGCCTTGCACAATGCTGACCTGCTCCTCCTCAGGAGAGTGCAGGTTCCTGCCCTTCACCCTTTGGGCATCTTGTCACTCCAGAGGGGTCTTGTTGTATTTCCCATCTCCATTATGGTAAGAGACATCCACAGGGCACACCAAAAATGAAGAGGAACAATTTGAAAAGATCTAGTTTTGTTTCTGCTACTGTTTGTGAGCAAAAAAATTAGCATGCCAGCTGCAACACATCCATAGCCTCAAGCTGGCAGATGCAGGGGCATTCTGTGGCTCTTAACATTTGTAAGAACTTTCAGAAGCTGGTGAGGCCTTATTTTGTCTCCATCTGCAATCAGCTGCATGGCAGGAAAACCTTTCTGGATCCAATTTCAGGATTATCTGAGAACAGATGCCAACTAGGATTGGACCGTGTATATAACTATGAACTTTTTTTTTTTTTTATGATGAGATACCCTTAGAACAATTGGGATGGCAATTTCATAGGGATAAAACTATCAGCATTTAAGGAGAGAAAAATGTATGTCACGTCCCTTCTTAACGTTTTGATTTTCTGTTTAGAAAAAGCTTGGCTATTCCAGGAATTTGCGCAGATAAAAAAGTATATTGCAAAGCTCTACAGTAAGTAACACATAAAAATACTGGCAAATACTGGCAAACCCCATCTCATTTCTTTTAGTTCAGCACTTTCTTTTCAAACAGGTTAGTTCCATATTTCTCTGGGATCATTGCATTTCAACTGCTTTCTAGAAATAAACCTAACGTCTCTGATACGCAGCCTGAGAAAACATGGGCATGATGAGCAAATGAAATAAAATCTGTGTGTTATGCAGTACATTTCTTGCTCTCATGGTGGTAAATTTTAAGATGTACCTGATGTAAGTGAGTTAGGTATAAATGCACTTGTCAACAGGTTAAATACATTTTCAGTGCCTGATAAAACTCTATGAAATCTTATCTTTGTCTTTCTTTGGCCTAAATTATTTTTGTTCATTTTTAGAGAAGTCAGAGTGGGTGGGATAATAAGTGAAGTGAATGTAAACTGGTGCAGAAGTGTGGTGGTTTTACCCTGCTGGGCAGCTGAACTCCACCAGAACCACTTTCTCACTCCCCCTCCTCAAAGTAAAAGGGGGAGAAAACACAATGAAAAGAGCTCAAGGGTTGAGATAAGGACAGAGAGACCATTCACCAATTACTGTCACAGGCAAAACAGACTCAGCATAGGGAGATTAATATAATTTATTGACTAATCACTAGCAGACTAGAACAGTGAGAAACTACAAACACCTTCCCCCACCCACCCTCTCCTACCTCCTCCCCCC
>VXAA01003070.1:154105-261796 GCA_013399115.1 Anseranas semipalmata
AGGCGGCTGGAGCTGGCTCCTCTCTGACATGGGGCAGCTGCTGGGCTCTGCTCACAGAGGCCACCCCTGCAGCTCCCTGCTACCAAAACCTGGCCACATAACCCAATACAAGCAGATATTGATCAGAGAATTACAGAATCATTTAGGTTGGAAGAGACCTCCAAGATCATCCAGTCCTACCTATAACCTAACACTACGAAGTCCACCACTAAACCATATCACTAAGCTCTACATCTAAATGTCTTTTAAATACCTCCAGGGATGGTGACTCAACCACTTCCCTGGGCAGCCTGTTCCAATGCCTCACAACCCTTTCAGTAAAGAAGCTTTTCCTAATATCCAACCTAAACCTCCCCTGGCGCAACTTTAGCCCATTCCCCCTCGTCCTATCACCAGACACATGGGAGAAGAGACCAATCCCCACCTCGCTACAGCCTCCTTTAAGGTACCTGTAGAGAGCGATAAGGTCACCCCTGAGCCTCTTCTCCAGGCTAAACAACCCCAGCTCCCTCAGCCGCTCCTCGTAAGACACTGAGGCAAGTTTTGCAGAGAAAACAGACATATCTTATGAGGCCAACTGATGTATTTGCTATCATTAACAAGAAGATCATGTTATTTATTTTGTCACTGTCCCCTACTTCCACAGAATACTGAAGCATTCCCAGTTATAGCTACCAGGCCAGCACAGAACTGGGTCATGTTGCTCTTAGATTTACTCTGAAGGACTTCCACAAGCCAAAAAATAAAAAGAGTTAAGAAACTGGGAAAGTAGAGCTGCCCTGACAGGTGATAGTTCATTTCTAATAAAATTAAACCATAAACTTGTAGAATAGGTTGAACTTGTCAGGTAAGGTGTCAACTGTCTGCTTACTACATGTGCTGGGGGTGCTGAGGAACAGGAGTTGTCGCCACAAATGTTCTCCAGAAAGTGCTTTACATGATGAAGCTCTAAGGCTCAATTATTTATCCCAGTATTGGCAAATACTGGGACATGAAAAGGGCCTGTGCCTGTGCAAAATATTTATTCCTGTGTAATTTTGTGGTGTTGTTTTGTTGTTGTTGTTGTTGTTTTCCAGAACCTAGCACTAGCAGCTATTTTAAACTTTCTAGGTGCAACTGCATTGTTTTATGATACTATATGGCTATGGCATCCAGAGCCTGCAGAAGGAAACATGAAGTGTAGACTAAATAAAATAATGTGAATATGTGTTTTTAATATTTTGCGTGACTTTGGTGAAGAATATGAGGTACTTAACATCATCCAACGTCCTAGTCATGGGCACCATAATGAAAATGTAACTTACTCAAATTATGGGTGTGAGCTCTTAGCTACAAGCGCCCCGGTTGCATCAGCCACACAATCTTGTAGAATTTTATAGCCTTTTTTTCACTAGGTCCCCTACACTGTATCTCCCAGTCTATGATTTCCTGTGTTGTGGGAAATTTAGTTTTCCTACTTGTTTTCAGCAATGTTTTTCTTTTTAAAATTTGCTTCTTCTTGCACGTGTTTACAGCCTGATCACAGTTGACTTTATCACAGATATATGTGTATATATATATATATATATATATATATAAAACCCTGATGCAGGGACACACAAAGCTATGAAGAGGGTGAGGAAATAATTCATAATTCATAATTTTGTTGAAGAATAGAAAAAAGGAGTGTGTTTGTGAATATGCTTATGTAACCCAAATAGCACTTTTACGGTTAAGGAAATATGAAAACCCCTATGAAAAGAAAAAGTTGAACATACATATTTATGTTAAGTATATATATGTATGCATATTTATATAATGGAAGAACCCTTTCACTTCAAGGGACTTTCGGCATACAAAAGAGAATTGTATGCAAATGTACTGAAAGAGCTGCCTTATTAAAAGCCAAGGTCATCTTTTGAAACTTTGCACAGAATTACTTTTGCAGTTTCCAATAAGCCCTGCATGAGTCCCTTGCGCAGCATCAGGAATGAACTGCATTCCTTGTTACCGCACTTCTGTGATGTTTTGCCATGCTCAGCTGTGCTACAGCCAGCAAGAGTCTCTACAGGCCACTCCTCCCACCTGCTGTCAAGAGCTGGTGCCATCTTACAGCATCTCAAATAAAAGCTCTTTCGAAGTTGTGCCAGTGTAAAGGCTCTGGCTGGCTTCTGAACAATCAAAATGCAGTCAGACTTCGGCTCATAGGTAATTTCACTTACCGTTGCAGTCAAGGGGGCTTTCATGAGCTACGTGAAGCCCCAGTAAAAGGGATTGGTTTTTTTTTTGTGTGTGTGTGTGTTTTTTTTGTTGTTTTGTTTTGTTTTTCTTTTTCTGGTTAGTTGGTTGGTTTTTGTTTGCTTTCTAAATGGGAGTTGCCCATTTCAAATGTGCATTATTTGGACTGCTTTTCTTTAACGTTCCCTTTCACAGTTGAATGTGCAATCAAAAATAGAAGCAAAGAAACACAGAGGAGAAGATAACTTTAAAAGCCCAAGTGCTCAGCTGTGATTTAGCCTCTCACCTTTATGCTCTTATGCAACAACATAATTACAGACATATGCACCAAGTATCTCTTTCAAACCAAAGTTCAAAACGTGTTGTCATCATAGGATCATCATCTCGTCCTTAGAAATAAATTACTGAATATAACAGATGGTATCAGGGTTCAGACCACCTGATTGCATTGGTAATTCTGGAAACACTGGGAATTAATGTGTTAGTATTTTTGTTGTTAATTTAGGAATTATTTGCTTCACTGCTACAAGCAAAACCATTGCTGTGCACAAAGCACCCAATTTATATTAAGAAAATCAACACTTTTTGTAGTAGATAATTTTTTCTTTTTTTTTTTTTCAGTCTTCTCTGTTGCTGTTGCTCAAGATAGTACTTTTAAATCGGGGTAACTCTTAAGTGCCTATTTCAACCCCCATTTTGGTAAGGTACTTCTAAACTCAAAGTATGTGTAGGAAAGCTTCACCTGTCACGTGGATTTGCAGTTCAAAGGGGTTGAAATATCTAACTGAAAACTAAAGTTTTGGGGAATGAGCAATATATTTTTGGGTGGGACTTCTGGCCTGTGATACAAGCAGGTCAGGCTCACTGAGCTGGTAATTGCACGTGAATTTCGGATCCCTAGTGCTTGTGACTGCATGCAGTGCCTAGAACTAGGGTGTTCACTGAAGTTGGTGGGGGTAACCACATTCATACACATAAAGCAGTGTATGTTTTGTGTGTGGTTTGGGGCTAATATGAGGATATTCCTTAATCCCAAATTAAATGTAGTGCAGCGCAGGGCAGTGCTTCCTCTGAGCAAAATATTGCTACCCAGTTTCACAAACCTTTTAAATCTGGTCGATTTAACACATGGCTTTGGGGAAAAATGAGACAGTTACATCCACTGTGTGTATAACCTTAGGAGTATCTTTTTCTCCTCACCTTGGCAAGACATTTTTGAGAAGACTTGCTGGGAATCTAACAGTATAGAAAAGTACATAAGATTCCTGTAAAACAAACAAACAAACAAACAAACACCTTTATATTAATGCCCGTGTTTCTTTAAAATACTTTTTGTATGTATGTGTGTGAAAAAAATGAACATTTTCATTATTGGATGCCATAGCACATTTGAAAATTATGTTCTTCCATTGAGTCATCTGATATAATCACAATAATGTGTTGCAAGTCAATACACAAATTACTGCTGATTTGCTTTATAGTAATTGAGGTATATTTTCTGCTGCCTACAGAGCAAATAGTTGGGAAGCAGTCCACTCTGTGGAACTGAAATGCATGAGTGAGAAACATCTACTTACAGTCAGTGGAGAAAAGCTGTAAACTGCATGAGGGTAATTACTTGAATTCTTGATAGGAAACTATGCTTAGCAGACAGTGAGTTGCAGTGATAAGCCAAAGATCTTTTATTTCTGTCTGCCAGCCAATATAATGCCTTGCTTTCTAGTAGAAGTTAATTTATATTGGCATATTTTTATCTAGACTTTTTACTGGTAGATGCAATTGGTAGATGTTCAAGTTTATTTCTCTGATTTACACATCTAAAACTATTTTTTAACCATCCAAGTATGAAAATGGATGTGTCACAACATCCTCCACTTGCCTGAAGTTGACTGAAAAATTCTCTTTTTGCCAAGCTTTCCACAGTGGAGTAGATTCTTTGACAGTAAGCAGTGGGTTCTAATAGATTGTGCCCACCTGACAGAGCAAGGACTGCAGGAGCCGTTTAAAAGATTAATCTTTGGGATGGGAACACAAGGAAAAACAAAAACAAAAGCGAAAACTGATGGATCTACAGGTAAAACACATTGCTCAGAGCTGAAAATGTGTTCTTTTTAGATTTCTTAATGCTGTGACTTCACAGACTTCTCTGTGTGTTTGTGCTCAAAACTTCCTATGTTAAGATTTCAACTTCATTAATAATTGATCATCTCCCATCTTTCTGCTGGTTTTTTTGGTAGACCAGACCTTAGCCGCTGTGGTCTGTCTGTAGCTCTTTGTTAGCTGTAACAGATGTCAGTAGGGGGTTGCCTGTTTGTATGTGCAAATGTAGAATATTACAAATATTCTGCTTCGGGTATTCTTCAGAATCCCGAGGGCTTTCTTTGGGATTGAACCTTGTTTTTTATATAAAATAGTTATGTCTTTGAGAGAACTAGTTTTGCTTTTCTAGCTATAGCTATACATTTGTCTTTTACTTTCTTTGGTTCAGAAAAAGATAGTTTTCTTATTTTTCAAAAATACTAGTTACAATTAGGTGTAGCCAAAATACTCTCAGGGTATTTTGTGACTTAATTTCTCTTCATATGTTGAAAAATGATTCAAATGTTTTTACCAACCTGCTCGATGCAAACATGACATAACACTTGTTGATGTCGAAATCCTTTGTCTGTTAAGCATAGAAAGCAACAGGCATGAGGTTTGGAACATATGTATAGTTAATTTTACTGGAAATAGTGGTAGTATAATTTAATACTTTAAAGTAATTTACAAAATTACTTTCCAGTGGTATCTCAAAGATACTAAGACTCTTTATAACAGCCATTAACAATCACTAAGTTCATTCTATTTATTTCAAAGGGGTTTAGAGAGGCTTTACAGGTAGGAACCTACTCTGGGTTTAAGTTATAAAAAACGTACATGTGATTTGGTTGTTGTTTTCTTCAGTGGAAGTACTGCAGAGCATGACGAACAATCATTCGGAGGTGGGTGAAAGAGAAGGGTACAAAGCAGGCTCAGAAAATGTCTGCGTGGCCTGCCAGAAGGTCCACGGCGGGCAGTTTGGCCCTTACATGGCCAAGGTCCTGGTTGCTGCCCGACCACAGGTGGCCTCAGGTGGTGACAAAAGAAGGGCTCAGAGTGCAAAATCCTTTCTATAACCCTGGAAGTGTCTTGTCCAGTGTGATTTGTGGGAAGTCCTGAGATTCAAAATTGTTTCACACCTCAGTCAGCTACATCCTATTTCTTACCCTTACCAAAAAAAAATTAAATCCTTACCCAGATCAGAAGCTGTTTCTTTGCCAGGTGGGCCTAGAGGCCAAGATACTGATCAACTACTTTAAAAACACACATTCTCGTCTTGTATCTCTCAGGATGGTTTTTTTTTTTCTTCTGTTTCTCTCAGTAAGAAGTAATGTGTTTATTTTTTAAACTTAGGGGGCACAGGAGAATATTTTCTCACATAACTCTAGGCTTGGTCAACAATTTTAGCAAAGTGTTAATCCCTTGAATCAGTCATGCCTTGTGCTTTCCACACGCTCCGCGGTAGGTGCAGAGAGCTGATAAGCGTTACAGGGTGTTTTGAAAGCCAAGAATATACATCTGTGTCAGATCAAAGACAGAACTGAGTCCCAGGGTTGGATACGTCCTGCCAGTAGGCTAGTCTTATTTTGACCAGAGGTCTGTTTACGAAGCTCCAACAGGGGCTCCAGGATGTCCTTTTGACTAATAACGGATAATCTTTCTTATGTCCCGGAGAATGAAGATTAATAGACCACTTAATTGTATTCAAGCCAGTACATCACGTGATTATTGCCTTAGAAGTGCCAAGACATTTAGTCTAAAAGGCAGAAACTTGATTTCTTCTGTAAAACTGGAAAAATACTTTTCTAACTAAAAAAAAAAAAATGTTACCAAAGAACATTCCTAAATTGCAGTACACTGATTTTGTTTATTTCTGCAGGTTATTAACAGTGTATCACTGGAAACAAAAGCCTATCCTATCACTCTGAGGAAAAAAAAAAAAAAAAAAACTCACTGTTGTTTTCAAAGCCTGGTAGCATAATTTTGACATTTTTAGTTTATAGCTGCAGCAGCATAGTTATATGAAACAGGTTATGCATAATGATCCTGGCTGACAGATGGGCAAAGTCATTCTTATAAAGAATGTCTGAATGATGCTGTCTTGGCTGCATTTGCTATGAAATTAAGAGTCATACGCTCAGAGCTTTTAAATACAAGCAGGAACTTTCAGCCTAAAACCCACTTATCTTCTAGGCAGATTCAACTTTGCCTACAGGCAGATTTTTGTTAGTACTTCAACAGTTTAGTAGTTACATTAATTATTAGTCACTTTGCAGTATCTTGTGTGCAAGCTTATCTTTAGTTTACTTATTGATCTATAGCCCGAATACTCACAGATTATTGGGACATTTTTATGTACTGCAGAAAATATTTGCAACATTATTAATCAGCTGAGAAAAAATGACCAGATGAATAATGAACTTCCATATTACCACCATTATTTTTCATTTTAGAAATAAAATGGTCTGCTCATGCATAGGTGAGTCCATTTATGATCTCAACATTTTACAAAGATATTTATCAGTCCTGCAATAAAAGGGGTTGCATCATCTTCTCAACTGAAAACTGAGCAGAAGTTGCAGTAATTCATTTCTAAGGAAGGATTTTGCTTTTCCAGGCATTGCATCACCAGCCTTTGATTTCAGTTTAAAGCCTGTAATGCACTGACAAATGCCTCAAGACAAATGAAATCTGAAATAACCAGATTTCTACTGATTGCAGTTGAAAAGCTTATGCTGTTTCGAAGTGCTGCTATAAAATGTTAACATCCTTGTCCTTCACATTTCACTTATCAAGTGTAATTCTGAAGCTTACAATTAAATAGACCACATTTCCTCAGTTTTCTCCTGTCCGCATTTCCCAGTGTTTTGCTGCTGTTTTACCAACTCCAGCACCTGAGATGCTCTGCACTGGTCTTTAGTAGAAAACCAGGGAACCCACAGCTGGGACAGAGCCCACGGGACAGGCATGCAGGAAATCTTACAGACAAATGTGCTCATCAACTTGAGATATCTTTTAGTAAAATAAGGAAAGGTAGCAGAACTTCCTCACTCTTCTTGCAGTCCAAAGAGAGTAGAGCATGCCCATCTGGCCTCTCAGGATGATTGGTTCCTTTTTCATAGACAGGAGGAAGGACAAGCAGAAACAGCAATGGCTGACATTTTTCTTATTTCATTTTTACTTTGGTAGTTGTTCTTTTCTGTGTTTTATTTTTATCTTCAGTCATAGTCAAAAGCTTTTTATCAAAAGTTATCAGCATCATTATTGTTAGTAGAGCAAATAACTGCATTAAATTATGTCTTCCAGAAATGTATTCCTGAAAGGTACTTCTTATTGTCATCCAGTTTTATGCACTTCTTTTGCCTTAAAGGTGTGTACCGTTATGTGGAGAACTGAATGCAAATGAAAATTTCTACCCATTTCCATATCTATTTCTAGCCCTAAGTAGGTGCTGGGATCAGTGAATTGTACTGCACAGTCAGGGCTTGCAGTAGTGTTCAGTAGTTCATCATGAACTACTGATGATCGTATTCATACTTTTTTTTTTCTCTCTTTTTTCTTTTAAATGACTAAGTACTGTTTTGTCCTTGGCTTTCCTGCAAGAACTCCAATTGATTGATCTAACACAGAGTGGTATTACAGTTTTTTTTATCAACTCTTCAAGTGTCCTGTAATGCAGCTCAAAAGCTTCTTCTAACTCTACCAGATGTCTAAGCCTGCTTAATCACTTTTAATTTAATGGACTATTTTTAAATCTCTTAGCATCATCACAAGGGCTGGTAAGCTTTGAGTATTCCACAGCAGATAGAAAGGCTACTGCTGTTTTATAAATGGCTTCTTGACCACTGGTGACCAGTGCAATAAACTGTGATCTCTACTAAAAACCTCTAATCGCATTTTGAGTAAAATTAGTGTTGTACACAGATGTGAAATATTAGGAGAAAAGACTATAGATTTAATTGTCACTGATGTTATAACTTTGAAATGCTGAATTCTCTTTTACTTCAGAATATGTTCAGGCCTGGATATGCTGGGTATTGCCATTTCCCATGAGGACGTGAATACTCCCTGATAAGTTGTAGGAGTTACCGACACCCACAGAAGTCATTCCAGTTTGTGGGATCAGTACGAAAACAGCTTTATCCTGTGTGCGCTGCAGGCAGGATTTACCAATGTGCCTATGTGACCTCAGGACATCAACTGTGTTAAATTCCCATAGGAAATTGGTAGCAGCTCCCTTTGGTGCTCTTGAAAATTCAGATCCTGAGGCTAAAATTTTATTTTATTTTATTTTATTTTATTTTATTTTATTTTATTTTATTTTATTACATTTGGTGTTTGAGATATCAATAAAATGAGATTGGTCATGGTTTATTAAAGTGTAGTTATAAAATGTTGCTCTGTAAGAAATAGTTGCTGCTCTTAAATGGGCTGTGTGTTGGATCATATAGCTTATTTATCTGAAAGTTTTCTTAAAATGCTGAAAAAAATGTAGTAATTCAGGTGTTTTTTTCTCTTTTCCCCATAATACCTATATAATAGTGATTACTAAGTACATAAATGCATTAATGAAGGATTCACACAGTCTGTACTCCTTAAGAAGTAGCTGCTACTTGAGGAGTTGCTCATGGAAATGACGTGACCTGTGAGCTTCTGTGTGTATGTTTCATGCATCCAAATTTCAGAATAATGGCCTGAAATGAGTTTTCTGACAGTCCATGAAGATTTCAAGCAACAGGCCTCATACCCCAGTTTCTAGCTTTTAAATTGTCCTGAGAGCTGAATGTACATGGTATTCTTTCTAATGTTGTTTCTTACGTGCAGTTGCTGCAGTCATAAAGCAATTCAGAGGAAGTACACTCTTTTAGAAGAGGCAAATATGAGTAAATAATAAAATAATAGCTGTATTTATTACCTTAGCCTACAGGACTACAGCTGTTAAAAATGTAATGGCACGGTGTTAAAATAATGCTGAAGTCTAAGCTTAAATTTGAGAAAGAAGTAAGCAAAACAAACACCACATTTTTAGGAAGAAAAAGAATGGCATTCTTTAATCTTATTTCATCTGAAAACAACCCATCTCCACCTAGGTACATGAGAAGAAGTTTAATTTTAAACATATGCTAAGTAATATGGCCCCAGTTAAATGTAAATACATTTTTAGTTTATGTCATTTTGAAAGTATAAAAATCCTTTTTAGATGTATATTGAACAAAATGCTCTGAAATGCTTCTTCCTATCAAATTATTATGGCTTCTTCTAGAGCACTTCCTTTTGTCTCATAACTGATTTTCTTACTGTAATTTTTTCAGGTTAAATTAATAAATATTTACCTTAGTGGTGTATATTTAAATGCTTATACTGATAACACTCTGCGAGTTACGAATCTTCAGTGGTAATCCTGGTAATAAACCAAGGATGTGTAGTTGCTTATTTTTCTTCTTCAAAGTTTTTAGATGCAATTAGGCATGATGGATTGTAGTTTGGGGTTGGATTTTGTAGTTTGGGTTGAATCTGAACCTTTGGAAAACAGCCTGAAATGCTAAACTTCGTAGTTTACAAGCAAGAAATGCTGCTGAAATGTTGTTAGTAGCATACAGATGTTGCACATCTGCAGCAGGTACTGTAGCATCATCAGTTTTCCTATTATCTCCAGTGACTGGGCATGGAAGAGAATGCTGAGTGCCCAAGTCCAATGCAATAAGATAAGGAAAGCTGCAATTCCGACTTTATGCTGTAGACACTTCAAACCTATCACTCCTTATTGTAGGTTTGGTTGCACATAGCAACAATTTGTGTGTGCCAGTTTCCCCTGTAAAAAATACGGGAATTGAGGTCTTAAATGAAGAGTGAGGAACCTGCACAGGACAGCTTAAGAGCATTAGACATGTCTTGGTGAGATTCGGGTGCTAACCATGAGTGTCTAACACTACCTTAAGCATCCCAAACTATCTGAGACCTCCTCACAGGGCAAGCATATGTGATAGACCAATCTGCGTTATGGTGACGTAGATGCCATGCAGAAGGCCATGCAGGCCTTCTTTATTAAAGTCTTTTAAGGGTAGGTACTGCCAACATCTTGCCAGTGTTTCTCTTATGCTCACATGTGTTGGACCCAGATTTCTTCTTTTACATCTCAGGTCCTTCTACTCCAAAGGACTCTTTTATTTGATAAGTAGGAATACCCCGAACTTCATCAGTGTTATCTGGCAACAACTGATAAAAAAACAGCACACAAAAACACAAAGGTTTTGGGCTATACTGAGAGCAGAAATATAATATCTTTATAAGGAGAAGACTAAAATGAACTATTCAAATAAATATTAAAAAACATGATTTTACTAACCAATACCTTAACTCTCAGCAGTACAGAAATCTCGCATTCAAGCTCTCTCCTCTGTGTCTTTGAATTGAAGCTAAGATTGTACGTCTTGAGATGATGAGATGCAACTGAGCCACCTCACCATTATCTTCATTGCTTAACAGGACCTTGTCCCCCCTTGATTCTGAGGGTTCTGTCTTTTCCACTAACATTGCAGTGTAGATAAGGAAGTGTGTTATTTTTTTAAGACTGTCTCCACTTTTCATGCTTTGGTTCACATGATGGAGTATCTTCAGAGAGCATCACAGAGCATGAAATGGATTCTTTTCAGAAGCCAAAAGACATGCTTCAAAAGTTGGCCCAAATCAGTTGGAAGTAAAACCCCTGTGGCACACACTGTGTAGGCATTCTGGTCTCAATATCAATTGCTTGGCTTTGCAGATCTTCCCCCATTGCACTCTGCTGCTTGTCAGTATAAACATAGCCTGCTTGTGCATATTGGTTTCCCAGTCTACAATGCTTTGGTCAGTCTGGATGGGTTTGCTAGGTATCAGAATCAGAGAACTGTTGAGTTTGGACATCTGGAGGTCATCTTGTCTGAGCCTCCTGCTCAAACAGGGCCACCTAGAGTAGGTTACCATGTACTGTCATGTAGATCCATATTTCCTGTTAATGTCTGAAGTGTTGGAGACTTCTGCAATACGTGTCTTTGTGAGGCTTGTCTTCTTGTAAGCCAGAGTTGCGGTCTGTGTTTCAATTCCAGGGGAGACTCCTTGAGCTGTGTGGTTGCTCAGCTTCCACACATCTCATGAGAGCTATCCACTTCCTCTCCTGAGTCCTGTCCACACATGGCTTATCATGGATGTGCACTCCCAGCAAATACTCGGACATTAATTTGTGTCTACCACGTATGTTTAAGAGGGAAAAGGCATGTTGGGAGTGAGGAGGGGATGTTCAGAAAGCTATGGTAGCTATTTTGTAGCACATCAACTCCACATGCACCAAGCTTCTTGATGTAATGGATGACCAAGCCAGTAGGCAGTGGTAGGCAGTGCCATCACCATGAGGACCAGTTTGAGTCCAGAAGCATTATAACTGTGCTCAAGCACAGAGCATGCAAATGCAGCTGAGCTGCAAAGGTAGTTGTATGAAAATTGGGCACATCTGCACAGCCAGGTGAGGAAAGTCAAGGGTTTTTAGCTCTGGACCACTCACAGCAGGGACAGAGCACCCGCGTGGCTGTTTTCTCTTGATCAAGCAGACCTACTTACAGTGTAAGTAAAAGTACAAGTCACGCTGTGTCTAACTGCACGCTGTCACGCTGCACATCCGCGCAGTGGTTCATTAAAAATGGTTCATATTCAGGTGGATTTATCTTTGTGCTTTTCTTAAATTCTCCAAATCACACTGAATCATCTTTAACATCTGAAGCAAGGTGGGAAACAGATATTTACAAAGGAAGCGGCTATAGCCCAAGAGAGTTCTTCCAGACACAAGGTGTTAAACTGCTTTTTGATCAGCTGCTTGTAGAAGTGTACATTAAACTGTAAACCATGGTTCTTCGTGTAACCAGCTAATGATCCTATCAGTCGCAGACTAATTGCCTCTACCTCGCTCTAAATTCTGCTGCACTAAAAAAGCCAAAGTCACATTCTGATCCGGTTAATCACATTCAGCTTTGAAGAGCACATAGTGGTTGTGTGTTAATTCAACTTCTCTCCCTGGCAATTTGTTTGATTGCCTGTTACTTGCAATCTGCACTAACTGAATACATGTGTTCTGTGTCCTGATAGGAAGTTATGACATTCTGTTAGGTTATTTTAATGCAGATGTTTTGCCTAGAAACTGCGGTAAATTCTTCTCACCTTTCTGCTCCAAAGTACTTTCAATAGGAAGGATGAAAAGCAAGGGTGTTTTAACCCTTTGCAGAAGGTAATAAAGCAACACAGTAAAAACTGTTGTTTTTAATGATGGGTTAAAAGCAGTCTTTATTGCCTGAAGACTTGTGAAGAAATAAGTAAATAAGATACTAAAGTAAGAGAAAAAGATGCTGGTGCATCCTTGTCTTTTTTTTTCCATCTCCAGCAATTTCTATTGTCTCTATTGTCAAGACCTAGAACAGACCCTGTCTATTAATGCATTCTTTATTTTTATTTTCTTTTTTCTTTTTTTTTTTTCATATAATGCACACACACAAACATGCACACACACAGGCATATTCTACATAGTGCTATGTAAGTCTTTCAGAAAAAAAAAGGCTAAACATGCCAAATTACTTTCCAGCTCCCCACATCATTTTTCTGAACAGTAGTACAAGGCCACTGGATATGTCCTGTAAGTGCAAAACAATTGTTACTAGGACATTTTTATTAGCTCTGGAGCTGGGTGATAATAAAGATTTATTGTGATTTTACCTTTGAAATCCCCTGAATCTGAATGAGACTTTTTTTCTCGCTGTTCTGAATTTCAATAAGAAATACTCTAAATGTCATGGCCATGTTAAATATTTGTGAAATCCTTTTAGATTACTTTTGACATTTTAAAAATAAACAACTGTTTTTATGGAGGCATTTTCTCATGTTAGCAGGAGAGATACTAACTTTTAGTATAGGAAACACTCTCAGTTTAAAAGAGGTTACACTTGGAAAATGTTAATGTCAAAATTATTTATAAACAGAGTGACTCTGAAATGTTAAGTTGAAATGCTGCCTGAAAGCATGGACAAGTTAGTGATTCTCTACCAGATCAGCCTTTCTGAAAAACAGACTACTCATTCAGGCTCCAAAAAATATTTGGAATTAAGGTCTGGAGACCTAGTGTTTATTAGTTCATAAAAGACTCAACTAATTAGCAGTATTCAGTTCCCGGAGGCCCACTTAGGCTGTGGATGCCAGCCTCCTCCACCCCTTATGGGAGAAAGCAATCCATGAATGCATCCAAAGCAGGCTGCTGCTCTGAGTGATCCTTGGGTCGGTCCCTCCCTCTCTCCACTGAAAAAAGAGAAAACAAAAAGGGTTTCTCCTCCCAGCAGTAGGAACCCTCCTCAGGTTCTGGGTTGCTCCTCTGAGCAACATTGCCACTGTTGGATGGCGATAAATCCATTTGTCATGGTAGAACCGAGACTCTTGGACCACCTGCGAGCAATGCCATTTTCCACTTACTGTCGTGTTTTCTCAGTGCTGAAGCTTTTAATTTATTCTTTTTCTGGAAAGGATTTGCTACTTGTTATTTGCTACTTGTCTTCAAGCATCGGGGCAGATGTGTCCAGTCTTCCTTGTCTGATTGTTCTGATCAGTCATTTTTCGTCTTCTTTTCTTAAAAATGTATCCTTACACTTTTTGGCATTTTCGTCTTTATAGGGTCCAAGCTGTAGTGCCCATGGTGTGAAAACATTGGCATGACTTCTTAAGCTTCTTTATTTTTTCTTCATTTCTCGTTATTAATTTCTTGTGCTTTCACAGCTGTTCTTCTCCCTTGCCCCACATTTTCATTGAAAATCTGGCCTGTTCGTAGGGCCTCAGCTTCCCAAAATTGCAAGCCTGGGTCTTCAGAATTTGATCAGTCAGAGGTTCTTTATTCCTTCACCCTCTCTTTTTAATTTTTTGTTGTACAAAAATATCCCTCATCTTCTCATGGAGTTCAGTATGTCTGTCATTTTATTGTAATATTTTACTATTAGTCTCTCTTGCCTGATTTAACAGACAATATTAAAAATGCTGACTGTTTCACAGCCATTTATTGTCTGAAATAAAGCTACCTTTGTTCTGTTTTTCTTTTTTCTTTTTTTTATTTTTTTTAATAATGGCTTCATGCATTGCTGGAGGACACAGAATGAAGTGTGAAACTTTATCTTCACATTTCCATAAAATGTCAGTTCTGATAGGGAACTCCTCCATTCTTCCTCTAAAAATATGTTATTAGGTCAATTTACTTCTATTATTGTATTCTGTTCCTTGATCACTTTAAGCTAAGGCATCTGGCCCAGATCTGTTATATTCAGTGCTGAGATCTGGTTCAAAAAAACTGATCACAAATGTGCTGGCCCATGTGAAGGCCACTTGAAAGCCCAGACTTTATTAGGCTTTAAGATTCCTGCCTTGCATTTTTAAAAAATCATTTGCTAAGATGATAAAATGAAGAGCTCGGGAAAATCAGTGAATGAAAAAGCAGGAGCTTTAGAGGTAGAAACAGACATAAAGGCCCTAAAGTGAGAAGAAAAGTTCAGTAGGAAAAGTGTGATAGCAAATATTTGAAAAGACTTAATAAAGCACAGTCTCTGCCATTGTAAAGGAAATGGAAAGGAGTTGGGGAATCAACCTAATATTCTGATTATTTGGAGCACATGGGAACACTCTTTGGCCACAGATGGTTTACAGCGGAGACTGCCCTTTTGCTGGGAATGTGTGCAGCACCTACCACAAAGAAAGTGGTATGAGATTGGCCCTGTTGTGCCATAAGGTGGTAAAATCAACGAGTAACGAACAGAAAACAGTGGTGAATTGACCTGTCACGTTACACTGGCCAGGAGCTTGGAGAAGGAAGGTTGTTGTAAACAACCAGCATCTCAGCTGAAAGAGCTGTGCACCGTTTTGATTTTTTGTTGTGTGATTGTGTGTGCGAAACTGTTCTAATTCTGTTCTCCTGTGTTTTGTTTTGTTTAGGTTGACCTGCTCGTCCCTACAAAAGTCACTGGCATAATTACTCAAGGAGCTAAAGATTTTGGTCATGTCCAGTTTGTGGGGTCTTACAAGCTCGCTTACAGTAATGATGGGGAGCACTGGATAATATACCAGGATGAAAAACAAAAGAAGGATAAGGTAAAGCAAAGAGAAAACTGATATTTTGGTTGCATATGGAGGGTAGTAATGCCTGTAGTAATTCCAGTGCTGGAAGCCTGTAGATTATTGCACACTGCTTGCTTTATGGGGTTGGTATGCATAGGGTTCCACAGATAAAAGTCAAGGTGAATAAAAAAGGGTCGTATAACACAATGACATTCACAGTGCAGTAATGTCGTACCTATCAGCGCAATGCACCTGATTTAACGCAGTTAAATATGGGGCATAAAACTTTACAGTTCTCCATTTATTGAAATTATTTCTTCCTTAAACTCTAGAGGAGAAGGTATATAAATAGCAGTTTATTTGTATATTTGAAAACAGTGTCTCAGTGCATATTTTGGTAAGTGTACACTATTTTCTATAATTTTCTGTAAAACACATCTTTAATGTACCTCATTACCTAGCCATTTCTTTCTTTCTTTTTTTTCTTTATGGAAATTATTCACTCTAGGGTTTAAAATACACGATGGAAAGATTATTTTTATTACACTATTAAAAGAATACAAAACATAAAAAGTTTCACAACTTCCTTTGCAAATGTTTAATGGAAGGTGTAAAGAAAGTATAGGTTTACGGATTGATTTACCTAAAAGCATTTAACTTTTCTCTTATTATTTAGGATATTATTCATTACACATTTCCCTTAAACTTTATAACTCTTTTATACTGCAAAAACCTGAATGCATGTGCATTGCTTAAGGGAAACATTAAGAAAGCTGGCAAAATGTGAATTATTTATTAAATATCTTAGTGGGATTATGTCTAATTGAAACAAAACGTACATTAATAAAAATACCAGATGGCTGATATGTCTGATATATATGTCTCAAATCTGGAGGTTTTAGCATCTGTACTCAGAGTAATAAATGTTTCCACTTGTACTTATTTTTCTTAGAAAAAAACAAAAGTTCTTCATAAAAAAAAATAATATCCTTCATATAGGTTAATTCAATTTTTTTTTTTTTTTGAGGTAATGAGAAGGGTTTTGAGATGCATTGATGCATGTTGCATGAATACAGGCAGACCTATTGATGAGGGGTTAGCAGCATCTCTTAAATTTCACTGATTTTAAGTGATTGATCAAATGTACATTCGTTTATTAGTGGAAGGTATCCTACCTTACTGGATTAAATATGCACATAACTTCATGTGTCTATGTGCATAGAAATGTTATGTTTGTAAGAGGATTATTATCAGAAGATGATTCTGTCAAGTCACAGTCTTAAGAGCCAAGTGGCAGTTCACTGTGGTTCTATCCTGCAATGAGATTTTTCCCCATCAAATTCTAAAGGTTTTTTAAATGAGAAAACAAAATTAGCTGTTTTAGCCATCCAACTGAGAAGGCCCTGACACCTATGATTATGGATGTGTCTAGTATAATTGGTTGTCAGATAAAAATTGGAAAGAAACAACTCACCTTTCGTAGACGTACCATAAATTCATTCAACATAGATGACAGATAGGCACTTCAGTACTTTGCACACATCCCATTTTAAATCCCTGGCATTTAAAAGCAGAAGAAAGATCTACTGTGAAAGAAATGTCTTCTCCAAGCCAAACTTCTGTTATCGAACTGTTGCATGCATTTTACTGAAAAAGGAAACACGTGTTCCAGTCTCCAGTGAGAAACACAGTACCAGTCACAAGCAAATCTGAAAGAAAATGCAGTCTCACTTAACAGCACTGTTCCAGTCCACACTTGTTTATAACTCTTGCCAAGGCAATTAAATTCTTTTTGCTTTCATCATCAGGTGGATTGTTCATTGCTGTATGCATAGTATGCTAGGAACAATGGAAAACTCTTAATCATTGTCTTATTAAAACATCTCCCATCCCATATTAATTAACATCCCTAAGAATAGAATAGATGCATCTTATTATGATTCTTTAACAAATCAAGAGCAATTAAAGGTAGAATGTGATTGAATTCACTTAGCTCAAAATTAAAAATTATATCTTCTGAATTTAAATTTGTACAAAATAAACAAGATCACTTGGTATGAGTCTAGACTTCAGTCCTTTGATCCACAAACATTAAACAAAAGTATTTTTACTATTTTTTTTTTTCAGATGACAAAAGTCATCCAAAGTCTGACTTTACAGAAATGCTAGCTGTCAGTCAGTGAACTTGGCATAATTTCATGGGAGGTGGGAGTGGAGAAGACCTTGAGAGATCACATAGTACCTCTTGACCTCTCCCACCAATCCCCTCTGAGGTCTTCTGAATAGAAAATGGGATTCAGCAAGCCCCAGGTCCGTTACTGCCACTATAGGAATAGGTGCAAGTTCTTCATTGTTTGAACTAAGGTTAAAAGCTGCTAGCTTAAAAAGGCAAGGCAATAATTTAATTCATTTACTTGTCCTTCACCTGACCAAAGATACAATGTTCATATCATAAAACATTCTCCAACAGAGTGTTATTTAATATGTTCTTAGAAATAGCCAGTGATGAAAATTTTACAATATCAGCAGTCTAGCACGGTGTTTAAATATCCTTAAAGGTGGAAAGGTTGCTTTTTCCTTTTCTTGCAATAAGACTGCTCTGTCCTTAGAGGACACAAGAAATAGATTTTATCTTCCTTTTTTTTCAGACAGTTTGCTATGGTTGAAGTATGTTAACTTATTTCTTCTCAGCTTCTTCTTGGGAAAAAATAACCTTTATTCTTTCAGTCTTTCCTCAGATAGTATGTTTTCTCAACCTCAGATCATTCTTTTGGATTCTGCTTCGACCACCTCTTCCTGAAGTTGGTTTCCCAGACTTGTTGTAGTGTTTCAGCTGAGATTTGATTAATATTGAGCAGAAATACCATGTCATCAGTTTTACAGGAGATAGTTACGATCCCCATATATTCCTTTTATTTTCTTGGAAGAACATGGTATTGTTTCCTCCGATCCGAATTACAACACATGCTAATTTGTGTAGTCTTTAGTGCAGAACTACTGCCTGCTCTGTCATCCCCCATATTGTACCTCTGACATTGATTATGACTTCCCAAGGTTTGGCTTGGTACATACCATTATTAAATTGCACCATGCATGTCTCCAGTGTGTTGAGACTGCTCTAAATTTTGATTCCACCTTCCAAAATGGGAAAAGCTTGGCCAGAACTGCACTTTTAACAAACAATACATTTCTTCCATCCATTTCATTTTGAGAACATATAAATTACATTTAACCTAAGCCACGGAGCGTCACCCAGTAAAACCTTTCAGTTTGACATCAAACTCTTCACACCACTCCAGCCAGATGTACATCAATGCAGTGTGCTTTCATGGGGTTTGCCCACTGGTTTTGTACAGCAACAGAAATACTGGGTGCTCTCTGGACCGTTCCTTTGTTCATAGTTTGCACTGTAGTGGTACAAAAATGCAAATGAAAAATAAAAACAAATAAAAAACAAGGCTATGCATCATCCATGGGGAGCAGAAGAGAAATAGCATAACTGGGTCTTCCTGACAGTAATGTCTTTGCACAACACCCTCACCAATTTCCATTGCTTGAGTAAAGATGTAAGGTTTGGCCAAAAATGGAAGAACATTTTAGAAGAAACTGTGTTTTCACAGTAAAGTGAAACTTTCTTTAAATGTTTCTTCTGTCCCCTAAAGATACAGAAGGGAGATGAAAGGTAGACGCTGGCAACTATCAACAGCAGCGAGCATAAATTATTCATAATTTAGCCTTATTCATTCTATTTATTAACTATGTGTAATGATTTCCCCTGAGAAGGATAGAATATATAGATTTCTGATTTCGTCCACAGGTGATTTACCTATCCTTGTGATCTTTGTCCAGTCATCCAATAGTTTAGGAGAAAGATGGTTCCAAAAACTCTCAGGGAAAGGAAGAAAGGGTTAAAGAAAAATAACTAGTTTTGAAGTCCTAACACATGTGTCGTTTTACAAAGACAAAAAGAACATCTCACGTCCAGAAATTACGGAGATATTTCTGACTGGTAATAAGGATTTGTGGATGAATATTGTAACTTTAAAACACATTGAAATAGGAACAGAGAGGTTAATCCTGCCTGGTCCTGAACATCTCACTGTTCCGCAGTTTACAAGAAGAATCCAAATGCATCAGCACATGTTAGTGAATTCCAGAAGCTATTTGCTTCTGCTTCTGCTTCTTTTTCACATCATTTGTGAAATTATTTTACAGATTACAAAAAAAAAAAACCCAACAAACTAATATCTTGTATTCACAAGTGCACTATCTGCAGCCTACATCTTTGGTGAATCTCCAACAATCAAATGAGTTGTTTCAAACAGAAGAAATGTGGTATCCAGTTTTTTTATTTGCATAGTTCCGAATGGAAATGATGTTCCAAGAAGAGGCTCCTGCAGCTTCTGTTTGACTGCTGCTATTTCAACTGCCGTTCATTTGAGTTCACATCTATGCTAAGCTTCTATGAATGCAGACTAAAAGGTACTGGGGGAAAAAAGGAAGAAAAAAAAAAACATTTCTTCAAATGGTGATTCTTTTCTCATTCATTTTAAATAGTTTGAATGAGATCCATTGAAAATATGAATGCTTTTC
Organism: Anseranas semipalmata; assembly: GCA_013399115.1. Taxonomy (NCBI): domain Eukaryota; kingdom Metazoa; phylum Chordata; class Aves; order Anseriformes; family Anseranatidae; genus Anseranas; species Anseranas semipalmata. The sequence goes on from VXAA01003070.1 coordinate 174,101, forward strand.
CTGTTCTCTTCAAGATGCAAAAAAAAAAATTACATTGCTTGTTGGCAAGTAGGAAAAACCTATATTTTAGAAAAAGGACCAGAACTAATAGCTATCTTGTTTTTCTCAACTAGAGGTCAGTAGCTCACTACGCCTCCAATGCTGAGGAGAACCAAACCAGATCTGACTTTTTTTTTTTTAATCACAGTCCAAATGTGATTTATAAATTGCATGGCATGCTGTAGATAACTCAAGGCCAACTGTGGTGTCAAATGGCATTTTACAGACTGATTTTTAAAATGAGAGTATATATGAAAGCAGTCTAAGGAAGTCTAGCAAGTTCTAGTATTGTCAATCATTATTAGCCAGCAGAGGTGCAAGTAACTACAGGTAGCAATGACCACTGGATTTGTGGACAAATTGAAGAACGAGTTATAAGCTATACGCTTTGTATGTCTAGTTAATTGCCATAGAAACAGAAGGCAGAAACATAAGTGAAGAGTTAGATTGTCAGGTTAAAAATCTTTCTGCTAGAATTTTCTAATTTTTTTTTTCTTTTTGATGTTTAATTATAATAATACCTGATTTACATTGATATATCCAATTCCTACAAATAACCCACATCTTTGACATAGATAAACAGCAGTTTTAATATTATTATTTAAATTGTTATTATTTAATGCTCCTATTTAAAATAATATTTTTAATTTATTACTAATTTAATGTTTTAAATTTCAATGAAAAAAAAACTCCATTATACTTGCAATTTTTCACTTGAAATGTGAAAAGAAACCACCAAGCAGTTAGGTTTCACTGGTCTTTGTGTGACACTATGTACAAGGAGAGTGGAAATTTTGTTTACAGCTTAGAATCTGTACCTCGTTTTTCTATGTGGTGTGGATGGTGTGCTGTGCTTTCCTGGTATTTTGCCTGAAGGAACTTGACTGATGATAAGGCTTCCACAAAGCAAAACAGCCCTATTGAGCATAAACAACATACATCAATATATTGACCCCGTGCAACATTAGGGCAATGTTTCAACACTGTGTCTTGCCTCCCAGGGTCCCTCTGAGTGTTTGTCTAAGTTTTTCAAGCCCTCAGTCTAGGTTCTCCACTGATTTAAATTACAGGTGGCTCCTATTACCTTCAGCTGAGCTAACGTGAATTTCTGTAAACATTTCTGAAGGGAGGTTGGTCTTCAAAATATTTCTCTTTTTGCTCAGCTTTGAACTTTCTATTGTAAATCACTTATAAACTATGTGCAGTGGAGAAAATTCCCATTTAAGTGGCATCAGAAGATATATCAAGAATAAGAAAAATAACAAGAATGTGTTAGCATGCTTTACAAGTTTACAAGTTTTACATGCCCAGTATCTATTGTGAACGTGCAGAAATAACAAAGATCCTGCTATACATAATTTTATTCACGGATTACAGAGAAGGAAAAAACAGTCCGTGCACTGCACACTTTTGCCTGGCTATCCATTTCATGCCAACCAACTCCTGACTCTTCAGCCACTCCTGGGTGGAGCACTTGGTGAAGAAGGGCAGAAGGATGGCTAAGATCAGGAGTGGAAGCTCTACACCCACCTAAAGAGACTTTCTGCATACCAACTGAAAAGGAACAGTGTCTGTTATTTTTCCTCTAAATCACTACATGAACACAGGTGCATAAACACACGCATATCTATTTGCACATGTATTCATGTATATTGAAAAACCCTGCCCATTCTTTTGTAGTGGGAAGCATCTTCCACAGGATCGAGTTGTTCTAAAGTACAACCAAATACCTATAAACAGCTGCTCTTTGTCTGATAAGAAATCAGGACATCTTTCACCATCTTTGACCTAGTGTTGTTCACTTGTAACTCTTCATGGTGAAAAGAGTTATTCCACCATGAACAAAAATTTTCAAAGCAAGTAAATGGGCTGTTCTAATCTGCAAATTCCCTTTCTTGCTTCAGCAAGTCTTTTTCAATGAATGATAATAAAGAAAATAAAATGTTTCTGAAAGAAAGGAACATGACTATCAAAAATTATTTTTCACGCAGCTTTCTTTTATATTTGAAAGTAATAGCGTTCCTTTATTTGTCATACCACTGAGATGTAATGCACTGAAGCAAACTCCAAATGGAAACCAGGTCTAGCTACTCTTTTTGAATAATCTGCCTCTAATATGAGCAGGATTAACTGCTCCAAGAACCTGTTTAAAATACTCTGCTCAGAATTAAAAATATAGTTAAGGTACAGCAGGCAGGATAGTGACTCCACCAACTGAGTTTTGCATGTTAAAGTTTCAGCTCTCTGCCATTATCATAAATATCAGGAACCTATAATGCTATCGCCAGTGCAGATTTTTCATATAACTTCAGTTTCTGCAAGACATGGGATCCAGAAATATTCTCTGTGGAGAATCAGGCTCCCTGAATTTTCCTGTTCCTCACACATCCATTGACACAACACCGCAAACAATTTCACCTACTGCAGCCACCTGTTAATTAGCCCTGCAGACATGCCCCAAAACCTGGTTTCTAACTCCACATTTGGAGCAAGCATTGGTTGTAATAAATTCCATTTTCCCAAGCTATTCTTCTTCAGATAGTTCTTCTAAATTATTCTGTCATAAAAGATACAGCAGTGTTCTTTTTCAAAGATGAATCAACTTGCATTGTCATAATTTGGATTTGTTGCTTATGGCATAAAACAGTTCTAATGAAAAATCTCAGTGAGTATTTAAAGGCAAGACAACCAAATTGCTTGTTTGACACAGTTATAAACAAGACTTGTTTAAATTTCAGAAATCTTTTTGTGGAGAATATCATTATGTATTTTCCACGTTTTTGTTCTCTTTTGCATGAACTGATGATAAAATAAGTTATCATACATTTTCTACTTTTTTATTTTAATAGCAGCTGTAAGAGACTAAGCTACAGAGGAGCTACACATATGTGTGTGGGGTGTCTATGTGTAAACTTGCTGAAGCTTCTGAGTGAATGTTTTAGTAAATTACACCTTTTAAGTATGCAAACTGGCATAAATAGATGTGCCCGCTGTAAAAAATTTAACACCGTGAAACAGGATTGCCAAAAAGTAGGAGCTTAAATCCACTTTTACAAACACAGGCACCTGGTGAGATGGCAGCCACGGTGCTGGGTGAGGCTGAAGCCCTGTCCACACCAGTGGCCTGCCTCCAAGAGACGGAGCATCCTCTGGCAGATGACTCGAGGAGGAAAAATCATAGGGCCGTGATTCTTCCCAGGTGTACCTTCCCAGCCTCCATCTCTCTTTTACCCGTATCTTCTATAGCCCTTGGCTGATCTTGCCCCTAGCAGTTTACCTGATCTTTACTAGCACCTGAAGATTGTGAGGAAGAGTGCCACAGTTTAATTACATGTTGTGTGGAGACCCATGACCTTTAGGTGGCTCATTCATTTCATTTCACTGGAAGGACACAGTGCAATATTGTCCGCAATTGATCTTATCCATGCCATTTATGATTTTATAGACACCTATCATACCTGCTTTTAGTCTGAAGAGGCTTTGTTTGTGTGATAATATTCAAATGAACAATCTTCTGTATTTGTGACTGTCTTGACGCTTTGTTCTGCTTCGCTTCAGCAGACCAGTTTGAGATAAGGGAGGAGCAAATCTGCACCCACCCAGAACTCAAAATGGGAACGTGCCAAGGCTTTATGCACTGCCATGTCAATGACTTGCGCTTTGCTTTCTGTTCCTTGCCTAACAATTAGCTTGGCTTTGATTATTATTGGGCACTTTTTTTCATCTGAAAAATTGCATAGAGCTATGTGTTAGAACTGCTATATCAGCTTCTTCAACACTAATAAACCATTACAGCTTTCAGCGGTGTTGTAGAGATGAACTTCCCAGAAAGTGAGGAGTGACCATTTATGGTACGAGGCTACCGGGTCTTCAAGAGCTTTTAGTTGCTTAGTTGGTTCAGTTAGTGTTGACTGACCACAAAACAACAGGTAAATAAAGAAAAAAAAAATTGGCTACAGAAATAGCTTTTTTCTACCAATAAGTCAGATGTACAGCTTTTATCCTTTGTCCTCCCTAGTGCTTCCAAGTTTCTCGAATCCATTAGTGAACTTAAGCTGAGGTAAAATGAAGAATGACAAAGAATATACTTTTCCCATAACAAATTTGCCATTGATCCACAGCAAAATATCCAGTACATTTGCTCTTGGAATGCTGTATTTCATGCTGGTCACATTTGTGGATGCTGGCAAAGCTCCCCTCACTTTCTGATAAATATATGTCCCTAAAATTCTTGTTCTGATCTAGCACTTTGAGTTAATTTCTTGATACTGGATCTTGAATTTTGAGGGAAGGTAAATTTCAGATTTGCATAAACTAGCCTCTGAAACAGGTGAGTTCAACTTTAAGTGCTAATAACATCATATATAAGTTTATGTTTTCTTTTCCTGCTCTAAGTAAATGGCGTAATCCAACTTTTTAATCTGTATTTGCTGATAAGTTTGCATCAGATATTTTCATTTATTTTGCATAGCTGTATGTGGGGGCTGTAGATGGGTTCTTCTGGTAAACAAAGATGTTTTTTGTTCTAAGCTTTAGTTGAAATGTTATCTCTGAGACAAGTCTTCCATAGGGAAAATAAAAAAAGAATTTTCCAGTAGCTCTGCAGCAAGAATTATTTGTAGCTCTGCATTGCTTATCATCTGGCTTGGTAAAAAATATCAACAGATATATTGCATGCATGCGCAAGAAATCAAATGAAAATTCTTCTACTTCTAAGCTTTCTTTGCTGCAGATTATACATTGGGGGGTGCTACTGTAATTTTAATAATGAGCTTACTGCCTTTTATTGTATGCTGTATTGCAACAAATGAAACTCAAATTCAGAAGCAGTCTTAGCCAAGCTCTAGCTGATTTATGCAATCAAGACTGTACTCGGGCAACAAACAATTTTTCCTGTCATAAATACATTTTTTCCTTAGACTTACAGTACTGTTGTTTCTGTGGTCAGTCGGTCTGTGGTTTTATCCGTCTTAAGTGCTAGGTGCTTGAATGCTCCCATCTCCGTATGCTGAGGTGCCAGGCGAGAAGAGAAATATATCACTAGTGAAAGAGCATCGCTTGTGGAGCGTACATGTTTTGCTGAAAATGCCAAATTGATAGCACTTGAGAGAAGCTTAAAGACTAAAATAGTGGTTTAGTCTTTTCTGAATTCAACCTCTGACATTTTTCCTAAGAACTTCCAAGAAAATTGTCATTCTGCACTAATTCAGTCATGTAAGTGCTTGTTCAGAAGGTTCCTATTCCTTTTCCGCTTGATGCAAATGAAACTCACTCATTTCAAGTCAAAAAGCCATCAAATACCGTTTTTGCAAATGGAAAGTGAATCGGCTGACATTTGAAGACACTGAACATTTCCCATATAAATTGAAAATATCTCAAGAGGATAATCTGATCATTTTGCCAAACAATAATGCTGTGGCCTTTGAATTTGAATTGTGGCTGTTAGGGGAAAAATCTGGCATTGTTCTAACACAGACAGGAGTTTGGGAACTCACTGATACATTGACTAAAACATACTAATGGAAATAACATCTTAACATGCATTATACTGTGTTAAGATTTTTTTAATTCAACCACAAACTTTACTGTTTACCAATGCTATTCATTTATATCATTTTGTTTTTTTTTTCAGCGGAAGAAGACAGTATCCTTGAGAGTCACTAACTTTACGGTGGTTTATGCAGTTGCATCCAAACTGCATTCATGTAGTTACATGAATGTAGATACAGTAAAACTCCTTCTTAACTTTAATTAGTAATGTTATTTCATCCAAAGCAATAACAGGATCTCCTGGGATTAACTTGACATCATACAAATGCCAAGTAAAAAGGCATTTAATTTTTTAAACGTTAATGGTGCTTTGTAGGGGCTGAATCTTCACCGGTGCTGGTACACAGCCCCAAGGTCCCTGGCATGCAGTGAAATTCCCAGGTCTTTCTGTGTGTCCTCCACCCAGCCCCTGGGTATTTCAGTTTTTTTCCTCTCTTGTTTGGCACTGCTGTGCAGAGTTTCAGGTACTTCTCTCGCCTTGTCATCTCCTTTTGGAGTCCACTGATACTATTTCATCATGGTATTTTCCAGATATCTGGTGTTTTAATAAGATGTTGTTCCCTTCTCTTTGAGAAACACTCTCTGTGGACCTTCATTAAGGAGGAATGCAGTTCTGGTTCTGGCCAATGACTGGGCCAGTATTTGTCAGATATCTTATAAAACCCCAACCACGAGGAGCGCCTTGATGTGGAAAGCACTGTGTGTAGAGAGGAGTAGTCCTTGAACCCAGCAGGTGTCAGGGGGACAAGGAAACTGAAACACAGGAAGTTCTGGCTGAATATGAGGAAGCACTTCTTTGCTGTGAGGGTGACAGGGCACTGGAAGAGGTTGCCCAGAGAGGCTGTGAAGTCTCCTCTGGAGATATTCAGAACCCGCCTGGATGCGATCCTGTGCAACGTGCCCTAGGTGACCCTGCTTGGCAGGGGGGTTGGACTGGATGATCTCCAGAGGTCCCTTCCAACCTCAACCATTCTATGGTTCTGTGAAGATCTCTCTTGGGGTTCTCCTCACTCACTCGGTCATCGCCCAGCACTCACACATGGCCACGTAGGCACCAATCTTCTCATTGCTTGCCTTCCAGGTGTTCCAGGGAAATTTTGACAACGATACGCACCGGAAGAATGTCATTGACCCCCCGATCTATGCCCGGCACGTCCGCATCATCCCGTGGTCGTGGTATGGCAGGATCACCCTGCGGTCGGAGCTGCTGGGCTGCACAGAGGAGGACTGATGCGGGGCTCCATCGGGCATCACGGCTCTCTACCAGTCCGTCCGTAGAAGAAACTGTGCAAAGCCTGTAGGAAGCTGAGTGGGTTTTTCATGACCAAGTGCTCATTTTATGGTAGGCCGCTAACTGTCTTTCGCAAGGAGGTCTAAGCCTGCCCTTTAAATGATCCAATCCGATTTTGTCCTTGAAATCTGTTAGTGTTGTCCCTTTAGCTGTGGAATTATCTTTCTAGCTCTCCTTTAAGTTGTTCACACTATTTGAAATGTGTTAGGGAAAAACAGCAGCATCCTTTTTACAAGGGAAGAGAAATAGCGTGACAAAGCTCATTTGCAGCTTTAGAAACATTGGGCTGACGAGTTCTCCATAAATCATACTGTCATCTTACTTGCAAAAAGTGATACTGCAGCTTTTAGCAATAAGTTTACTTGGGGATGACTGCATTATAGTAATTGTGCCTATCAAACACTGTCAGTATTTATGACATATATTTTGGAAAATACTCTGTGGTACTGTAAAACACAGTACCTGTGATATTACAAGCTACCTTTCATTACTTTCATCAAAACAGCAGAGTCCATGCACCTAAAGGGTTTTCCTAGCTAAACCCATTTTTCTTCTCAATTTTGCATGCTATAGACATAATTAACATCTTTTCTGTTCAGTATCACCTTTAATGTTGTTTTCTTTGAAAGAGGTGACCTGTTTGTGTACGGAACAAAATCTGCTATCAGTATGTTATGAAGTTAATGAACTTGCCAAAGTGTATTAATTCTGCTTGAGGTGCGCTTTTTCAAGGAGGCTGAGGTGAGACTCGGGGGTACCTGTGGTTTCTCATCCTCAGTACTCACAAAGGTAAGGGCACGTAGCGCAGCATAAACCCTGAGCCCATTGTGTGACTTGCCCAGGAGTGAACAACCCGAGATGGAGCTGCGTGCCTGATTACTTCCTTCAGAAACCTCCTGAATTTCTGTGAGGAAGAACATGTGGGGTGAAGGAATTAGATGCTACAAGACGCATGGGAGGAATGACCCCGTACTGCTGGGAAACCCTCTCGCTAGGCTCTTCTTATGACCATGGTCATGTCCTTCTTCCCAAGAATGGAGGCAAGAGAAGTCGTAGGAGTTCACCAAAGCTGTGCGCTTGGTACCCTTGGCTCCCAACTGTGTCTTTGCAGGCATACACCACTGAGCCACAAGGAGGCTGATCTTCATCATACTTCACCTACAGAAACGCATCGTGCATACTATGCTGCTTTAACAACAGGATAGCCAGATAGGACCTAAGTTTAAAGAGCAGGTTTGAGGAGGAAAAATTGAACAGTTAGGGGGCACGAAGGATGCCAGGGGTGCAGTTGGACACTCGATGGCAGGGCAGGCCCCATGGGGCCCCATCGGGGGAAGGTGGGGATGGTGGGCATTGCTACACCTGGCTGTAGGATCTGGAAACAAGACAGGGAGGTGGACTTGGCTGCACGACCATGGGTCTTTGAAGCAGCCAGTGAGATGGGGTAGCTGAGCCGCAAGGGTGCAAGAGGGGCATGGGGAAGGGTGTTGCAGTCACAGCTCTGGAGCCTGCTTGCTGGGCAATCTCGGGCAAGTCACCTCGCCCTCGTGCCTCCATTTCCCTAGTGATGGAAATAACGATACCAACCTTGTGAAGAGATCCCTCAGCATAAGGTTCTCCGTGACTATGCCAGACTCTAGCACCAGAGTCTTAAAAAACCTTGGGACAAGGAGTGAGAGGACATATTTGCTACCTGAAATAATGGCACGTGGGGTCACCTTGTTAATTTCATAACATGCTGATGTGGAAAAAAAATAAATATATATATATGTATACAGCTGCATGTCTTAGCAAATGTCACTGAACTTATTTTTTGTCACCGTTACATTCTCACTGAAACCAAAACGCTGAAGTATGAGCCCTGGTCCTGCTTCCCAGACAAACACCCAGCTGGCCCACAGTCTGCAAAGGGCAAAGTTTGCTTTGGAAACAAAACGGTTTGGATTTCAAAATCTGCATTTAATCACACATTCTCCACCACAGACAAAATATATAACCCATTTAACTGTGAAAGACTCTAGGTTAGCAGCCAGGAATTTTACATACAAGAATTGGGGATATATTGGTGGCGGTTTTCGGATAGCGTCACTTAAACTGTCACGTTTTAACAAACAGAACACCCTGCCTCTATAAAATGACTTAATCCTTAAACTGTATTTATACAAGTATTTATTTTATAAGGCTTAGACATTTAAAGACTTCTACAGAAGAGTCTTATAAAGGTGAAAGTATGTGTAAGAAATGTTGAGGTCCTGTGCAACACTGCTAAGTTCGTTCTTTATTTTTTACTTTGTGCTGCATAACAAAAGCCACTAGACTGTTACTGTCTTGTCTGTAACTGTGTTAACAGCATTCCTTAATGATGTATATATGAAGTGGTCTTCAAGCATAGTGAGCAATTTTAAAGAGAAAGTCAATCATGGGGGTATTCCTAAAGAGCAAAAAAAAATCTGAATAGTGGAGGACAAGTGTATTGCTACATTACACACTGCCCATGTTTTGCACTTCAGGCTCTTCAAAAAAAAATAGTAAATAATATTTATATTTTCAGGGGGCATACAGTATTTAAAGATATCCAAAACTATTTTCCAGTTGTGGGAGAGCACTTGACCCTTTACTTATTTATAGATAGGAAGAACAGCATGTAGCCATTTAGCTAGTTGACTGTGTACCAAAAAAATGGGAGATATTTCTGAAAATTAGAGTTCCTAGTTCAAGAAGTTGTTTTAATGTTGTTTTGGAATATTTGCTCCAAAGTAATTTTTTTTTTTTCATGTTACTCATCTTTTGCAACATCAGTTTTGGTTTTGAATTAGTTTGGGGTTTGCAATTTGATTGTTACCCGCTTATCTGTATATAAAAGTAGTGTTGTCATGATACCTAATATGGTCATTTTATTTTGTATTAGAGTTGAGTAAATTCATCCTTTCACTCTATGTCAGCTTCTATCTGCCAGCAGTCTTCACAACCTGAAAAGAAAGCTCCATACATTGTGATAACATGCTCTGATAATTTATAGAAGAATCATATAGATGATGCCCTTACACTTTCAGCCAGTGTACTGAGGCTTTCCCTAATAAAATTATTTCTTAGCTGCCAACAAGCTTTCTTTAAATGGTATTATGCATCCTTAGTACCAAATTGTGCTCCTACTGTCAACGGTGTAAATCTGAAATAATTCTTGATTTCTGTGGATTTACTTCAGGTCTGACAAAACAGATGAGAGTCAGACATGGTCTGTCATTATGATTTTTCCCTTTAATTTTATTTTCCTTTCTGTGTGCACGAAAACCATTGACATAAGGGACAAATTATAAAGTAACACAACTGCACTCTGCCAGTCAAAGGAATTGCCATCCCCAAAACAGAAGTACGTGCAGGGTAGGTCCCTTTAGGAGGGATGGAAGAACACTCTGAAATGGTCCTTGACTTCAGTATTAATTGTGACAATGACATTGAACAAGAGTGGAAGTGTTCTCCTAATTAAATTTCACCCTGAACCAGCTAAGTGTTTGTAAGCACCTTTCTGCTGCTCTGCAAGGTGCTACGTTCTTAGCCTGGGAAATCAAGCACTGGCATGAGGCTCGGTTTTATCTGTGTTAAGGGCTTACTGTGTTAACTGGCTCTGGTCTTGAGGTTGACTTTCTCTTTGGGAATGGCTGCATACAAATCAGTGTGGGTTTTGAAGACCAAGGATACTAAATGAGTGTATCTTTGCTATACAACAAATATGAACTATAATATTCAGTGCTGGCTTCTGATGTGTCAGTAAGTACAGAATTGTCTCGGACACAATGACCTTTGCAACCTTTCAAGCTGTGTAATATTCAAATGGTTTTGTATATACTTAAATCATGTAGGATGATGTAAAACCAGTATGACCTTGTCTAGTCTTCAAACTTAACAATAAAACTTTTGAAAAATGAGGCCATTTTTGAAGCACTTCTGTTGCAGTCCCTTGAAGCAGATACAACTTATCTCAGACATACTGGCAGCAAATACAGAGCAGAGATAGGCCGTGGCATTTTCCTGGATTCCTTCGTGGGGTCTTTGTGGTAGGTAAGTTTGTTCCTGGCAAAATCAGCCCTGGTGCTGCGCTCCCTTCAATGTGTTCCCTTTGTTCTTCCAGATAAAAAAAAAGCAACGGTTTCAATGAGGCTAAAAACATTTTTGTATCTTACTGCTGTCTGAGTGAGCACCAGAAATGTAAACTGACAATTTCATTTCCTTCAAGTCAGATTCCTTGGGATATTTATCAGTCCTTATCCTCTCTCCTCCACTCCTGCATAGGCAAATTAATTTCCATAAAGATAAACAGTGTCTGCGGTGTGGGCCTGCTGTGAGACTTCCAGCGGAGCTGCCAGCGCAGGGCCGGCGCTTGCTCACACCCACACTTCTCATTCGCGTCCCTTGCTTTGCAGCGTGCTTCCCAGGATTTTGTGCAGATCTGGCCCTATTGCTAACCTCTACAGAAGCTCCGCTGCAGCATGCAGGAAAGGATTGAGACAGTCACATTTGAAGGAACAAGCAGTATTTGCATAGAAATGTCTTCAAAACTTAGGAAATGTAGTATAGTTAGCTATGTCTTATTAGTTTCTGAGGAAGCTATTCACTCCCAATTTTAAACACAGATTAAAAAAAAAAAATTAAAGTTTTGTGTGCTTATGAGAGGTGCAGCTTCAGTGGTCTGCTAGAATAAGCTCACAGATGTACATGCTTTTGTTTCAACCCCCTTTGAACTTATGTCCTTTCACCAAAAATTGTCTCTTAGAGATAAAATCCATCCATGAGTGTGCACTGACAGCTACTCTGTCTGCCAGATGTGCAGTCGGAACACCAACAGTGTATCATATTTCAAGAGAAAAGTCCCAGAACTGATGTTGTGATTTTTTCTGGTTGCATATCTCTACCTAAGAATGAGAACAATATAATGGTGCATATAAAGAGAGGTTATTTTCTGGTGAATGGTGGCTGAATACTAGCACTTCAATCATAAATTTCTGAAAACGCACATCTTGAGTCTTCCTGACTTTTAATTATAAATTGCAACTCTTTCACAAAACACAGGGCCTGCTCCGGAAGAAATGAAAAGTGATTTTTCCTCTCATTCTTCATAATGTAGTTCCCCAGGAACTTTAATGAAGACAATGAAGGAAAATAATTAATAATTCTCTTCAGAATAGCAACTATTTATCAATGTCCATCCTCCCATACCTGTTGCTAATGAGCTTAAGGGATTAACATGCATATCAACACTGTACATCATTATGAGCTATGTAGTCCCTCATACTTCTGTGGTAAATACAATGAGATTTACTTTGTACCTTCTTTTCAAACAGCAGGTTAATCTGTTCACTTAGTGATCAATGAGCAATCTGTGATTGCTTAGCCTTATAGAATAAATTAGGACAAAACATTTTGCACTGATGCAAACTTCTTATTTTCTTTTTTAAAATTTGCATAATTTTTTGTATTTGAAATTTCGGATGCAGAAGACTCTGTTAGGTTAATAATATAGAACAGGCAGGCAGATGTGATCCTTGTATGAGTCTTTGTTGACTCGCTTTACAACTGCATTGATCATACATTATCTTTTGATGATACATATCAGTACCAGCATTTAGGGAGCTGTAAATGTATATTTAAATGCATCTGAACATAAGAACATGGAAACATATCTTGGTCTCACAGCTTAAGTTTGTTAAGAGTGTTGCAAAATACATTTTATCAGTATATGCCGATTGTGTTTAGATATGGTATATATCAACTTAGAAGTAGGCTCCACATGTCATACATGTGGAATGTATGGGAAACATGAATAACCTAGTGAAATACAGGCAGGGCAGAAGGAATGGTGAGGAGTGTCAGAGCACAGCCTGTTCATCATGGTGATGTGTCTGATGCTGCTTTCTCGCTGATTTACAGGCTAATGCATCATGGTTATCTGAGGTTGTACATCGGGTGGTAGGTCAGTAGACACATTTCTGATGGCCACATGACTAGATGAAGGAAATCAGCCCTAAGAATATGGTAGGAAAGGTCACTAAACTTTTGCATCAGACTGGAAAATAAAAAGCAGACTAAAATGAACAACGTCCTGAAATATATTGGTTTTCTGGGGCACTGCAAGAGGTCAGTAGGAGCTGTAGAGAAATATATTATATTGCCATGACCACAATAAATACAATTAAGCATGCAGACTGTTGGGCATAAAATGCAGGCAATCTATTGAAGCTGGGTCAAAGGCCTCCTAAAAAGTGATACAGCATGTTCTTAAGAAAATGTCAGACGATATGATGTATGCACTATGGGGCGATGTTTGTAGCATGGACTTCTGTAGTGGGTCAGGCTGCGACTGGAGTTACCTTTCGTCGTGGCAGCCCCTACGGTGCCTTGTTGCAGACTGATGGCTACAGCAGAGTTGACAACACCGCAGTGCTTGGGCTGCTGCTGAGCAGTGCTCGCAGAGCACCGAGGCCATCTGTCTGCAGCAAGTAGCCAAGAGGCTGGGCAGGGACACGGCCAGGACAGCTGACCCAAAGTGGCCATGCCCCTGCCATGTAACATCACGCTCAGCAACACCAATGGAAGGGAGGAGGTTTGGGGTGGAGGTGGGCATCAGCCTACCTGGGGAGGTGGTGAATGATTGCACCACTTGGATGGTTCTGGTTCTTCACCTCTTTCCTTTATTCATTAAGCTGTTTACATCTCAACCAACAAGCTTTCTCACTTTTGCTCTTCCTATTCCTCGTCCTGCTGGTGGAAGGGCGTGACCAAGTGTCCCAGCTGCTGACTCGGGTCACCCACCGCAACTTTGTACACAACATAAATCATATCTGGGGTCTAGAATGATGAATTTTGTAGAAACTATTTTGTCTTATTCTTCTTTCCTCAGTTTTTACATACATCCTAATTTTCCTTTGAAAGGTGATGCCTTTACAATTTTTGAATTGGAGAAATTCCTTTACTACTTGTGATGCATGTGTAATATACCTGCTGCGTAGCTTCATTGGAGGAGACACTGATGGAGAGCTGTTGAATAAGCTAGTAAAGCACGGATTACTTATGTTGTGTATGCTGTATATATATTCATATATATATGTGCATTTTCTGCAGGCCAGTGTCATCCAGTTTGCTTTAAGGAGACATGGGAATAGAAAGAGCAAAGAGGAAGCAGAAGGGTGATTACACTTTTCATGTTGGAGCACTACCTGTAGCTCTCTTTAATATTTATAGAGCTGGCCAAATAAATCCAGCGTGCATCAGGAGACTCATTAGAGAGCATGAGTTAATTTTGTTTCTAGTCAACCTTTTGATGTGGGTAAGATCAGTGGTTTTTCCAGTATATTGCCCTTTCACTCACTGTTTTCTTCCATTTCTTGCAGAACAGACTGAAGAAATTAGAATCTGTTGTATGGAAATCATACCTCTTCCCATTAGGTCCTGTTTCTGTTTTTCCAGGATTTGTGAGCGTTGTGTAATTATGAGAATAATTTCCCGTTCTGTACACATCCAGGACAATTTTTTTTTTTATTTATTTATTTTTTATTTTTTTCTGTCTAAATGGAAATGAGAAGCAGGTCTAGTGGCATTGTCTGTAGTAAGATCTTTGCATCCAGGTCTGTATAATTTTTCCTGAACTTTAAATATCCTGAAACTGAAACATGATGTGCTACTTTCTGCTTTAGTCTTAACTTGGCATGGAGTAGCCTTCATCACAGGGATGTCTCCCATGAAAATCTCAGCCACCTTGCCGGAGTTTATGCATAGATAAGACACACATATACGTCCCCAGTACCTACCTCCCTCACAGGACTTTGAGATGCCCATTGCTGCACTACTGATATTGGAAATGGATGAGCAGCAGCAGGTCTGCACAGCTAAGGTTGAAAAATGCGCTGATCTATGAGCCAAAGATGAGAGCTGTGTTTCACAAATGGTGCCGCTGAGACCCACCTTGTACAGGGGGGAACAAGGTCCCCCTGCTGCGGGCATGGAGAGAAGAAAAACTACTGGGGAGAAAGGGGAACTTCTGGCTGGTGAGATGAGAGTAGAACGAGGAAATAATTTGAGAAAGGACAGAGAGGAGGACTGGGGCTTTGGGTGAGGGAGGGCACTGTGTCCAGATGGACGAGGTTATATACCAGGGCAGTTACTGTGCATGAACCACGCTGAACTTGCAGGGCACTGTTCTGGGCATTTCTCCAAAACTCATTGATTTTTTTAGGCTGGCCACTCAGACAGGCACCTGCGAACCAGGTACGTTCCTGATTTTGTAGCTGTCAGCTTACACCAGCTGTGGCTCCGGACTTGTGTATTCAGCCGTGCGATCAGTCCTTTTTTCTAATTTTCTTACTCTTAACATTTTAGAACCAGCATTTCAAGGACGCGTGGTACATGTCATACTCACCAAATGACAGGCACGTCAAAGGACATTTAGGCGGTATACATCGTTGACTAAAAACTTATTAGCTTTAAATATATTAGCAAATATAATGGGCTAAAGCTGGTGTGAAAACATGCTGATGAATTAGTTTCTCCTGTAGACATTCCAAGGACCTTATTCGCTGCAACTGGCAGAAAGCTTGAGTACCACAGTGAGGAATTAAACTCATCAACCTAATCTAGCTGTTCATCTTCGGATGCTGATATAATTCTCTTCCATGTATGAGAAATAAGTTGGGGAAGGGGTGGTGTTTGTGGGTATTTTATCTATGTTCCTGGTTTGTTTAACCATCTTGGTTGGCTTAGGGGCTTGCACAGAAATGGAGTTTTCCTCACATGGGAACAGGCAACATTACTTGAAAATCAGAAGCACTTCTTTGTTTTAATGCCATTTTTCTCCTTTTACTGAGCGATTTGCACGTACTTTATTAAAAGCACCATCACTGTGGCCAGAAGAAGTAAGAAGGGTTTTTTTTTTTTTCTTCACAAAGATATTCCATTTCAGATAGGATTGAAAGTGGCTTCCAGAAGAATCTGATCCGATATTTATATGATATACATATAGAGCAAATGCCACTCACCACTCCTGTAGTCTGCTCCACCTTTCCACTTCTTTCCAGTTTCTGTGCTGTCATAGAAAGTGTTGTTCAGCTGTGGGGATGGGACCATCTACTCACAAATAGCTTTTCACATGTAGCTGTAACGGCCACATTCCCCAAATATTTCTGGGAGCGTAAAACCAGACTTCCAAACCGGAGCAGCCCAGGAGCTGGGTGTGATGTGGTGAAGGAACGTCTGCCCGCTCCCCCTGAATGGCACGCAGGGTTTACACCTGTAAACACAGTGGGTAACAGGAACGGCTCAGTAAACACGTCCTGTCCTGGTATAAAACGGTTTGGGTATTTTTAAGCATTTAGCGATCTTTTCCCTAGCCTCTACCACAAACATTCCTGTGGCCTGCAAAAGAATGCATTTGTGGTTAATTTTTTTCTCCATTGGGATACATTCTATTCAGATTAATGCCTGCAATGCATTTAGACAGCCCAAATGAACTAGTACATTCCCAAAGTCAGATAATGGACTGCTAGAAGTCCGGTCCACCATCCTCATTGTACCAAATAGAAGGGATGCTCGAGGTACCCTGGATGCTGGCAGCCATGTAAATAGTCATATACACTATGAGTTCAAGCAACCTCTTTACAGAAATTAAAACTTAATTTCAGGTTGAAGGAGAGTGAAGTGTGCCAATTGTATTCCAGTATAACCAGTAAAGTGCTTCCCAATGGGCTGCATGCTCCTTTCAGGCTCCCAGGCAGCAGCTCAGTATTACCAGGGCTCAAATGAGCCTTACATGATGGCTCTCATGAGTGACTCTGAAATCCTCTTGCACCGCCTGTCTTGTGAGAAATCTCCACCGATACGCAATTTGCTAGCAAATTACTAAGGACTATATCACAGATGCCTTTTTTCCTTATTTTGATCCCCCTGTACATATCGATTGCATCCCAATGATGCAGTGAACCAACTGAACATACTGACACTTTTGTAGCCCAGACCATCATTTTCTGAAATGCAGAAAACCGGTGTTTTGACAGAAGAGTGGGAAAAGGCTGATTAGTACTCATTCACTGTCCCAGGGCAGCCTGGATTTGTGCTTTCTGACCGGTGTAATGTGACATTAAAACAGGTGATGTATGCCCTGGGCCATGCCATGGAGGGGCACTGTGACGAATATCCCTCCTGGCACTCACTGTCCCCCCCGCATAAGGGTCCCCCCATTAGCTCTACAGCAGCAATGTCAATGGGACGAGCCCCCCGTCCTGATGGGTCTCAGAAGGACACTCGTGCTTGCACTAGAACACAGTCGGCACTGCTGGTGAAGCCCCGTTGGAAGGCGACTGAGGGTCCGTGACCCTCGCCATGGCGCTGGCATGTCCTCACGTCCCTGGCCAGGAGCACCGCAGGGCAGGGCTGGTCCCACAGGCACATCTGTGACTCTTCGTGTCTTCCAGTCTCAAAGACATCTTCTGAGCATGATCTGGTTCTGAACAGTTATGTTACCCGTAATTAAATGGAAAGACTAATTCACATGGCACAGTTTGGTTAAAATGACTTCAAATATCAACGTTGACTTATTGGAAGCTTATCTGTTTCATGAGGGCTTCTTCACCAGTTTTCATCTTGAGACAATCTGATTGCATGCAGTCGAGCTATTTACTTTGAGAATAGGAATGGCCATGCCTGTGAATACTAATCCTCAGCCTTTATTAATCTGAAGTTTATACGAAAAAGAGAGAGAGAGAGAGAGAGAGAGAGAGAGGAGGGCAGTGTCTGAAAATGCAAGCCAGCATCTGGGAAAGGTTTGCACAGGCAAGAGGAACAAGGCTGTAAGAGGGACCTTTCCTCTGTGGTCTCCGCAGGAGTGCCACCCCATCCTACGCATGGCACGGCACCGCACACACGCGTGTGTTTGACTGACCGCAGCCGTGACTGGGATGGGGCTGCCACGCAGACTGCAGTATGCAGAAGCAGCTGCGTGATTGGCATCTCCGCCTATGTCTTCACAATAGCCTTTTTCTGTTCCGACGACATTAAATTCTCTTCACTGATTATGCAGGATCCCAGCTGGCCACGTGATCCTGTTACCTTCAGGCGTAATTGCAAATGAGACAAGAAATCTCAGCTGTGTTGTTCCTTATAATGGCGTTCATTATTTGCCCAATGTTAATTATTCCTTGCAGCTGACAAGAAGCACAAAGTCCAAAGAGTTAATTTTCAGTATAATGAAAAATCAGTACATGCTAATATGTTCCTTGTTCCTTCCCTTATTTACCTAGGAAAGCATTGTGTTGTTTTGCCCTGTGAATACTTAAAAGCCAGGCACTAAATGAAAGGTGAGAGCAAAAGACGCGAAGAGCCAACCCAAGGGCACCACGCTTCCCTTCCGTGTCCTGATGGCTCCAACCGTGCCGTCCCGCTGCAGCGCAGCCACGCGCTTGTTGGCGTGAAACCGAGCTGAGGACCGCGGTGGGGATGGAGAACTCCATCCTACCCTCCCCAGTGGCAGCAGAGGCAGGGATGAGGGAAATCTGCCCTGCAGGCAGCCCCCTTCTCGCTGGGTGGTGGGAAGAGGGCTGCACATGGGGCACCCCAGCAGCACTGGGGAGCCCCCAGTGAAAAACCTTCAAAGTGAGTGTAGGGTGATGCTCTGAGCGGGGTCCATCAGAGGAGGAGGAAGAACAACCTGTGGATTATTCCTTCAGTGTGCTGTGGTACCGGAACGGCACTCATGCGCATACAGCTGGGTGAGGAGTGCAGTTCATCACCTAAAACTCACATGATTCTGCCAAACCCGTATTTCGCACATCTGTGGGTGTCTATTACACTTGGACTGCACAACAAAACTTTCAAAGGCAACAATACCCAGCCTTTCTCTGCTTGTACATCATTTAGCTCAGGATTTTTGCCAGTCTGAGGACTGCCTCAAAGGCATACAGCTTTTTTTCCACCAATCTCTGCAGTGGTCTCAGCTCTGTGTTCATCTGTTGATGCAGTCGTTTGTTTTGCCTTCTTGCGTTTTCTGCTATGGACCATTCAGCTCTGTTCAACGCAAACATTTCAGTGTCAGTGCAACTTTATGCCTGTTCAAATCCCACTAACTTATATCGGACTCCATGCTGCCCTCCTCTGCAGTGTGTGTGAAGTGCTTTGGTATATTGTGGTCACTAAAAATTGATGGCAGGGCACGCGGGGACGGCACCGAGCTGCGCCAGGGGAGGCTCAGGCTGGGCCTCAGGAAACGTTTCTGTACTGGGAGGGCGGCCAGGCCCTGGGACAGGCTTCCTAGCGAGGTGCTGGGGGCCCCGTGCCTGCCAGTGGTCGGGAGGCGTTTGGACAGTGCCCTCAGTAACGGGCTGTAGCTGCTGGTTGGCCCTGAAGTGCTCCGGCAGCTGGGCTCCATGTTGTCTGAAGGTCCCTTCCAACAGAAATGTTCTGTTCTGTTCTGTTCTGTTCTATTCTATTCTATTTTCTATCATAACTATATTGTTTCCTGAGAACATTGCCTAGAACTAATTCAACCTCAAAACATAGTAATAAAAAATTAAAAGTGGATCTAATTCAGATCTTCCATATACTTCCAGTGATACAGCCTTAAATTCATGAATTCTAACATTTGGTGATCTAGTGTTAAGCACAAAGGTGACACTATTTGTTCAGAGGATCAGTACAGTTTTGTGAAATGCCATATGATATTTGAGGATAAGGCTTTCTCAGTCCCTCTTGTTGAAGCTGAAGTCCTTTTCTTCCATCCTCCTGCAGCCATATTTTGAAGGAGAGAGAAAATGAATGTGATGAATGCAGCAAGCACTTACCATCAGGAGAGAGGTTATGCCTCATCCTTGCAGCCAGAAGTAAGGCAATGAATGCTGAACACCTTAGCTTCTTTGTAGTTCAGGTGTCTAATCAAGGCAGTGTTTTGTTCTTTAAAAAATATGTCAAATGTGGCTTATAAAATTGTACTCAGTATTAAAAAAAAAAAAGTCTATATATGATAAAAAGTGCTCAAATATTAAGGTATTCTTATTGTCAATTTCTATCAGTGTAAATTCTGCATCATTAATAGTAGGAAAATCAGGGGAAAAAAAAAAAGAAACTTAGAAACTTTAAAATTTTCAGATTATTATTTCCCCCTTCTAGACATAACTCTTAATTGCATACATTTTCAGAGATGTACAAGTCTGGATATTTCACCTAAAAATACTGGAACTTCCTTTGGAGAAAGTATTGGAAGTCATGGGGTGGTGACAGTGATCTGATGAATTTTTTTCTGCAAGGTGCCTCCAACGATTCCTCTTTCTGTTGAAATGATGCCATTGTCCTCTAAAACGAGCAACCATGGCTAAACAGATTTCTGCTTCCTACCATGGGAAGGAAGGTGACAGTCCCATCTGACAAGCAAGATCACGACTATGTCGGTGTTCAGCAACTTGGATCCTATTCTTCTCTATTTTGTGTCGTGGTTCAGACTGACGTCTTGGCTAGGAAGTTGTCACCAGCTTGCTATCCTTTCTTCAGTGTAGTAAGGAAAGTTTCCCTTGTGCTGTGATCACCTGTAGTGTTTCTAGCTGAGTTTGTAATAACTATAGTGGCTTAAAACAATGTGACAGGGTCTTTTAGGAAGTTACCATAGAGACCACCTATCTTGTTTTTGCAGGGAGTGGAAGTTTCCCATCTTAATTCATTATGCTGTTCTCCTGAAGTCCACTGAGGCAAAACAAATGGAAGTAAGCAGGGCTTAAGTTTGAGGACACACCATTCCTTTCTAAGAATGAGCGTAAAGTTTAAAATACACATTGTTAAAAAAAGAAAAATAGTTAAATGTACCTTTATTGGGTTCATATATTCTTGGCTTCTCAGATTTGACACAAAGGAAATCTCACAAGATTCAGACATCTGAGCTGGGTTTCAACATGAACCTTTTTCCACTTGTTTCAAGTACGTTTTATTATAGCTAGCGTTACTCTGTTTCACTTAATTGAAACTCTGCCTAAATAATAATGGAGTGTATATTTTACAGGTTTCTTTTTGACTATTTACCGTCTTTTCACAATGTACTGTCCTGGATCACAAGGAACAGAGCCTGGTACAACTCCCTCAGAAGAGAAGCTTAACCCAGAAACTGTCAGCATGCATTAATCTTCATTACGTTACAGGATCACAGAATCATTTAGGTTGGAAGAGACCTCCAAGATCATCCAGCCCAACCTATGACCTAACACTACCAAGTCCTCCACTAAACTATGTCACTAAGCTCTACATCTAAACGTCTTTTGAATACCTCCAGGGATGGTGACTCAACTACTTCCCTGGGCAGCTTGTTCCAATGCCTCACAACCCTTTCAGTAAAGATTTTTTTCCTAATATCTAACCTAAACCTCCCCTGGTGCAACTTGAGGCCGTTCCCCATTCCCCATTTAGCCCATTCATAGCAGGCAGTCAGTCTGGGTCGCTACAGACTTTCCGGAAACAGCTTTCTGCCTGGTGCAGACCATGGCTGGTGTAGCTACAGGTGGACAGCCGGTAGAAGAGCTGTTCTCCCGAGTGGGGAGGGATGCTCTGCCCTGTCTGAGCGCGCCCTGCCGCGCCAACTGCCGCGCCAGGCCCTGGCTGACGAGACGTGCCGCGCCCTGTTCGCCTGCCCTGGTCGCCGTGCTCCCCAGGGGCTGCCTTTGAGCGTGAGGCGGGGAACAGACACTGCTCCTGGCTCTGCCCATGCCTCGCCGGCTGCTCTCGCAAAGGCTGCCGGGCCCTGGAGGCCCCTCGGCGGCCTCGAGCGGCCTTGATGCAGGAAAAACCCCTCACACGCCGAGATCCCCCCGCTCCGCTGCAGGACACGTCTGCCCCGGAGCCGATCACCTCAGCGAGTGACCTTGTGAATCTTTTTTAATGAAATATTGAAGCATTCCCACATAGCCAGCTGAAAATATTTCCCTTCAAAGCTTAGAAAATATCTAGCACCATTTGCTTAACATTTTCGTACACACGCGCACTTTGCCAAGCACACGCACAAACCCAGGGGAGGCAGGGTCAGAGCCTCATCTGGTGCAAAATGAACAACTGGAGGAGGCTGTGGGACTCCAAGGCAAACAGGGATTTGTTAAGCAAACACACCCGTAGGCTGGTCATTAGGAAAATGGTCTCAGCACTGAGACTGACTAGCTGGTGTGGGTGTGCCGAGTCCCGGGGCTGTGGGGCTGGTGCTTAGGACACGAAGGGAAGGCTCTACCAGCCACAATCCCAGCCTGTTGGTTTGTTCTTCAGGGAGAAGACAAATGCCACGTCTTAAGGAGGGCCGAAGCCCAGAACACTTGGGACAGGCAGCTCCTTCACAGTACCAAGCCCTTTTGCTAAGAAAAACCCCACAAGACCCTCCATGCACCAGCAGACCCACTTACTGATTAATTTACACTGCAGGTATAATTATTGATGAAAGGCAGTTAAGTTGTTTTACCTCAGAGGATTTTACCCAAAGATAAATCCAACTACATCCCTGGTGTCCTCAGCCCTACAAGTACACAAAACGGGGAACGTGCTTGCTTCATTTTTCCAAGTCACGTTGCACCATCGGGTCATCCGAGGCACAGGGCAGGCTGCCATTAGGTTTAGCTTCGAGTGGTGGTAATTAGAGTGACCCAGAAATTTTCAGAACTACTGCATCTTAAGAAACACGGCTTTACCTCTGTTGACCTTCTACACAGCTGCCAAACTGAGCAAGCACTGTGGGACTAAAAGCATAAATTAACTTAGCGACTCCTTCAAAACAGTATTGATTCAGGAAGTGCAATAACAGACAACTGCTTCCTCACAACCTGCACTTGGTTCAAGTCATTGAACAAATGTATATGAGACCATTAATTCTGTGGGGTTTTATAATGTGATTTCACTAATATACCAGAGACTTACACCAAACCATTTCAAACACGTGTGATATGGTATAAAAGGGGAGTTTTCAAAAAGGATGCAGAGTTGTTTTTCAAGCCATTGGCATTTTTTCTTCCACTTTTTATTTTGCAAGAAAGCAGAAGTATATTCCTTTATTGTAAAAAATGAAAGAAATGAAAAATAAAGTAAAATAAAATAAAAGCTGAGTACCAAAGTAAAATTCATCAAGGAAAGGGGATGAATAGGCTGCAAAGTCAGAAGGGTTAGCCAATCAGATTTACTGAATACCACATTTGTCCAAAAAAATTGTGGAGTCTAAATTCAAGAGGAGTTTGGACTGATATAGGACTGTCACATTTGATGTACAACCCATAAAACTTTTTTTTTTTTTTTAATGGTATTAAGCAAGCAAGGATGAATTACTTTGACTAGCTTGCCTGTTTTGGACAGTGTATTTCCACCTTCATACTTTTTCCTAATTTTCAGAACTTTTGCTTTTGAAATATATAGTTTCAGTGCACTTAACCATATATGCACAATATTGTCAAAACATAGTTACCTATAAGCGGTGAGATTATAAAGCATGGTTAAAACCTCTGTATAAAGATGGAGCAGCTCAAGGTTAGTCCTTGCAAAAGAAGCATGTTTGTTCTTTACAACACCTTGTCCCAAAAATATCTTTATTAACATCGAGATTCAGCATCTCTGCCTTTTCACACACCTTGGGTTAGCACAAGGTCTTCAAAACGTCAGGCTGCAGAGGCAAATAGCCGGGCTGCTGACAGTAATGTCATACTGACACCCGTTGGCAAACCACCACCAAGTCCAATGGGCTTCTCCAGCACAGGCAAGGAGAAGCGACCTTCATGCGTAATGCAGGGTCCTGACACATGTCTACCACCTGCATGGTGCAAGTTCCCGGCTACGTGTGGATATCTTAAATCATCAGCTGTAGACACTTCTGTCAGCTCGGAAGAAATACAATATTGTAATCGAGTTACTGTGAAAGCTGTGGGAGACTGGGGCTGGCGTGGAGCTGTCAACATCCCACGATGGCCCTGCAGAGCCGCCTGTACTGGGTTAGTGAAAATGGCATTTCTTCCTGTGTTTTAAAGGCATTGATCTTGGTAGTCCCATAACTTGGATCAGTCTTACACCTGGGTCACTCAAACAGGCTTCAGCTGCGTTACTCTGATGTTATGCTGATATGAGCCGGGAAGACTTCTGATACCTTACATTTCCTGACAAGTACATCTGGATGGAAAATGTCTGTGCGGGTAGCGGAGGGAAGAATACAGACAGGGTTTTGCTTGTTTGCTTTTGCTTTAGTGAGATTACATTTCTGATTCGGAAATTTGATTAGTTCTGCTTGATCTTTCCTGAGTCATTCTGAGAATAATGGCTAAATATGTTTCTCTTGAAATCTTTACAGTATTAGGGCTCACTCCTCTTCATATGTGTCCAGCCTCTACAGACAATGAGCTCTGAGGATGTACCATGCACTATTTACTCTTTTACAAAGAAAGGATGTAGCACAATTTGAAAGAGAATATTAGAAGAGATGAAATTCAAGCAATATCTTTTCAATTGTCAGTGTGATCTCTTTTTATATGAATACATTATGCTTTCAAAATCTATTTGGGTGGTAAGATTTACTCATTTACATATAGGCAACTAGAGGCAGAAAAAAATAAAGAGGATGAGGCAAATGTTGATATTCCAATACAGTGGGATATTGAACAACAGTAATGATGCAGATCCATGGGTTTACCACAAAAATCTAGCCTTACTGGGACTGCAAATTGTTGAAATTTTACTAGAGATAACCATGGAGCCTATGACCTGAAGGTAACAGATTTGGCTCCGCAGTTTGCTCTCTTCCTTAGTTTACAAGTAATTTACATCTTTACATTTTTTTCATACTCCCTTTATTTCACCTGATCAAAAGGAGAATCTTTCTTTCAGTATTTTTTCCTACATACTGGACAAGATGCAAAAAATGCCAGTGTGTATTTAGCCTAGGCATACAAAGTCAAAACATCCTGTGTGCCCAAATCTGTTGCAATCGCAGGTCGTATTTACATCAATTTGATACAAGCCTTTTGATAAGCTAATTCTATGGAGAATCCCCTTTTATTACACAGATCTAATATTTAAATGCAAAGACAGCTTCCCTCTTGAGACACAGCTCCTGATTGCATGCAGGGCACTTCTCTGTTGTTGAAGCATGGTTTTCATGCACCTGCATTTAAAGGCATTTAATGTGGTTACCCTTTAAATCTCAGCTACTGATTGCCCCATGGGATAGGTAGGGGCACTGCTGCTCTCCCCAGGACAGCAGGACTGACCGCGTTAGCCTGCATTAGTACACACATTCCCAGGTGCCAGCAACCACACTGACTTTGTGTGTTCAAGCAGCACCATCGTTTGCACTCCTGCACCTTTATTCCAGTTTGCCAGTGGGAGGCATCCCATCAGCCTGTGCTGTGTCTTCCTTGTGCACAAGCAAAGGTGGTAGGGGTGGCAGCAGTATACCACTATTCCCAGCTGAAAATGGGACTTCATAAAGGGTCAGCATATTCATTTATAAAAAAGTCTGCACTATCACTGTTGAGCATCTTGTCCAGTACAGATGAGTGACAGGAAAATATTAAGTGACGGATGGTAAGAGACTGCCGGGAAAGATTAGCAGGATGGCTTCTATTTTCTGCTGGAGCTCATCATAACATGTGGCATCGCTTTTTTTTTGTTGTTGTTGTTCAGTTACGTGGTAGGGCTGGGGGATATGAAAGATCTCGCGGCTGTTTGCTTACATGTATACTGCCTGGGTGTCACCTTGTGACATGCCTGGCTACTGAACATCTGCAAAGCTGTTGCAACGCTTGAGTCCATCCATAACAATGCTGTAAGATTTGTGTATTTTCCTGAAAGCTCTTTTTGTCCTGGTTTAATCTTGGAAGGATGATCCAAAAATCTAGAAAGTGGAACAGCTCTCATGCATGCTAGTAAACGTGGGCATTGCAAGAACAGCAGAGGGGACCAGGAGGTGCACCTCACCGGTGCAAGCACAGGACCTGGTCTGGCCCTCAGGCAACCTCCCAACATGCTCCCGTCCAAAGGGCAGCCACAGAGGAGGCAAAGAAGAGCCTGCGCAGTCCTGTGAGCAGCATTAGCCCATGCTGCTGCTGACCTGAACCATCTGCCTTGCCGCTTGCCCAGCTGCCTAACACTATTTTCCTCTCCACACTTTGTTACTAGTTCCTGTAGCAGGTCAGCACAGAATCTGGTGTAAAGCTCCTGCCTTATCGTTTTCAGCATGAAAATGAAAAGGCTGCTGGTCATGATTATTTTATACAACTTGAATATGTGGGCGAAAGAAATTTAAGAAATGGTGCTGACAGATCCTCAGATGATGAGAAATAACTGTACTTCAGTAACACTGTTCTTGGTTTTGCAGATCCCTTTCTAATTACTGGCAATGAGGACAGAAGAAAAACTGAGATTAACAAAACTGGTTAGATAAGGAATTTCAGGTGAAAAGAGAAGTGAGCATTGAATCAAAAGGGTAATGATCCCACAAGCAGCACACTGACTGCTGCTCTGCAGTGTGAGGAGACTAGGTTTTGATGTCAATCATGCAACACTAGAAATGATTCACCTTTTTTCTTTTCTTTTCTTTTTTTCTCTCTCTTTTTTTTTTTTTTTGGTAATACCTTCTTTAATTAGTAAGACTTAACCTGTATATCACACATGCATGTAAATCACCTGTCTATCCATCTGTCTGAATAGCCATCTAGTTTGAACCTCTTCTTCCTTTGTTGTTATTCACAGCTGTCCCTAAGGGTACCATTGAAGCAGAACATTGCTGAGTAAATCGATATATTTTAAGGATGATCTTTCATGCAAGTGACACTAATTATCACGAAATAATGAAACTGTATCTTCAAACCACCTGACCATATATACTGCACTGTTTCATGTTCAGTCATCCTTTGAGTGCCTCTGATGGTTCCAGTAGGTGGTTTGTATTTTTTTTTTTCATGAAGCATCACTGTTCCCACCAGCTAAAATTAAACTGTCTCAGTCTGAGTGGAATTAGAAAACCTGCAGTAACGGATAGTCAGTCCTTTCAGACAGAAGCAGTCATAGGGATATTTTAAAACTTTCAAAAACTGTCACTTTCCAACTGTGGGGAATTCTTCTTGTTTTACTCACTGCTCCTTCTTCCCGTGTAATCCCATGAGACTAAAATTTTGTGAGAAGCAGATGCTTATTTTTAGATACAGTTTTATTGTTGGAGCCAAAGACAAGACTTCAATCTTATAAAGAAGAGGGTAGTCTTCACTGATGGCACTGTGCTAATTGCTGTCAAAATCAAGTTCTTGACAGCCAGAAGCCAGCTTCAAAAGGAAAATAAATGCAAAGAGGTCTATTGATAAATTGCTGCTAAGCCCCATCCCTTGCTTTCTTTGGACAGTATTCTCCAGCCACTCTACGGTGCTCTTTACCCCAGCAACATTTGCTGTATGCAAATAGCAAAAAAAGCACATAGAAACTTATAAGGGAACACTGTGCACAGGTTTTTGAAGTTTGGAGCATCTGTAGAGGCTTCTGACAATAGATGAATATCCAAAGGAAGAGGAGAGAAGACGAGCCCAAGACCAGACACGGCTCAGCATCCATTAGCTTTGCAAACCTCATCCTGCTTCCTGCTTATTATCACAGAATGGTTGAGATGGGAAGGGACCTCTGGAGGTCATCTGGTCCAACCTCTCTGCTCAAGCAGGGACAGCTAGTCCTGATATAAATAATCTCCTTAGAGTTGCAGAACAAAAATAAACCAAAAGAGAACTTGATGAATATCAGCAGGATCCACTGATATGCCCAGCAGTGAGTGCACTCTCCATGCGTGGATGGCTTCAGACAAAAACAGAGGCAAAAGCATGGCCACTGCAGTAGCCCAAACACAGTGTGCGCATACAAGTGCATGTTTAGGATTTCACCTGGCCTCTGCACATGGTGTTTTGGGGGCCTGAGCCACGCAGATGCATTCCCTGCTACAGCCCTCCCGGCTGCCACCCCACCAGCCTGCAGGAGGAGCACATCCCTGCCTGCCTGATGGCTTCTGACGTGCCCACCGCCTACTCAGCCCCTCAGATGTAGCCGTTGCTGGAGCATTAGTCTTCTGTAATGATATTCACCCACAGGATGGCAAGAAAAATGGAATGAGCTTTACTTCTCCCTGGAAAAGCGGATATCCCTAATGTATTAGTATGTAAAGTACATACCTGGTGATATGTGCATACTCCTCTGACTCTCAGATCCAACCATAAATGGTTATTTTATGGTTTCTGTGCCAAAGGGACTGACACCTAGTGTTAATTCTGTATCTTTCATGTATTTAATGAATGTGTTTTCATATTTTTTATTTCAGGTAATTAATTCAGTTATTATATGCAACTGAAATTATTGTTAGTCCTTTTGATATCCCAGCCACCACCTTCCAACATCTTAGCACATTACTGTTTATCATGGCTCTTTTTAATGATCTTCTGGTAATTTTCTCTTCATGTTCCTCCCAGTTGAGCTGAATTAATTTTTTCAGGTCAAATTTTATGAGCCATTATATGAGATGCTTCACTAAAACCCTTACTTACAATCATATTATACACTTCTTTGCATTATTATATTCTACATCTGCTAATGCACAGATTTTCTTGCACTTGCTCGCCCACTGTCCATCTATGACTAATCTTCCTCTTCCAGCTAGAGATTAAAAAAATATCTGTTCCTATAAATTTCAAAAATAGCAACAGAAGAACAACGTAAGTCAAGAGCAAGTAGGTCATTTCCCTTTCTTTAGGAGTAAATACATGAAGGAATTTTCTTTTTAACGTCACATAGCTGTCTCACGGTGAGACCGCTTAGTTGTACGCTCCACCCCAGGCTTGTGCATACCGCAACAGCAGGCATGGTTGCATCTTGTGGATTTTATTCTCACGTTAATGAGCAATAGCAGCAGGGAGAGCTGACCAGTATGATTTCCCAAGTGGACCTACATGTCTGTACCTACTGGTTTTCAACTCAAGCTGAAGTCCATTATGCTGTGTGCTCCTCATGACCATTTCCAGCATTAGCCACCACATGCTTAAGCACACGCAAAACACTTAGATGTCGCATTTCAGAGGAGTGTGTTAAGTACCCTTATTGTTCACATATCTTAAATGCTACAGCATACTAGAGTCAGTTACAATCCCCCTAAGCAGAATGTCACCAAAGGCACAAATAACTGCTTTTAGATGTTTTATCCTTAGATAATCAAAGAAACCGGTGATGACCATAAAGCTATTAATGAATTCCTGAACATTAAGTCGAGTAAGGTGATACATAATCTTTCAAAGGCAATAGTGACTGGCATTTTCATGACTTAATGTTTTACACTTAGACTGGCCAGAGCTCACAGTAGTGTACAGTGGGGAACAAATTTGTCGTGAGAGAAATGAACTAAAGGTCACAACGGATATGCCTTACATTTTATGCCTTGTACTTTATGCCTGGAATTCTTTGATTTTTTTTGTGTCATCCAAGTGATTTTTTTTCTCTCAGTAGAAACAAAGAACGTCTTATTTTATTGGGTTGTTTCTCTAAGCATTTCCAAATAGTATTTTACTGAAGGTACTGAAGGCACATGAATAACACAAACACAACAGAAAGTGGCTAGCGTTTTCCAGATTGTCATATGCAGTTTGGAGTTCCTCAGGTCTCTAGAGGTTATTCATCACTAACAGTGTCTTTCTGAGAAGTGTCTGAAATTCATGTGAACTTATCACCAAGGTGATATTGCTACACTGAAAACGTACTGAAACATTACGCATAAATAAATTTTTAAAATTCCAAGGGGAATAAAAGTATGTGACACACAACTCAGGTGGCTAGAAGTTTAAAAGCTATTACTTCCCGTCATTAGTAGTCCCCAGGGCTAGAGCATTCAGCTGTGAAGACTGCTTTGTGCTTGCAGTGACACAAGGTCATCATAAAGAAATTATTTCCTGTGGTGCTTAGCTGGAGTATCTTTCTTAAAATGACTTCCATGGCTACAGGTAACTGTGTCCTTATCACCAGAAAATAAATACAAAACAAACAGCAGAATCCAGGCCCAAACTCCTGTGTCTTTGCAGAACACTGAAAGTCAAGAGCTTAAATTCCTCAAGAACTTACAGGTTTCCAAATTTGCATTCTTCAAAAGACACTTACAAATATTCAGTATAATGTATTTATTGGTGCATGTGAAATACCTCAGCAGATATAAAGAAATTGCCTATTATGTACCAATTTACTAGTTCATTTCACATTAGTCTATGATTTATACCACATAGCTTCAATGGGATGACAGAAAAGAAGGAGTAAAATGATGAGATTTAAGCTTTAAAATGCATAATGAAGTGGACCAAAATAATGATATTTAAAAGATGACTTAAAAAAAATCTTCCAATCCTTATGCAAATAAAATTGAAAGATAAAAAGAAAGTATATTGTAATCTTTCATTTTTAACTTGATTTTCCTTATTTGCATTCTTCTCCAATACCGTTGTGTTCAGTACTTATTCTCATGACAGCTAACTGTGAAAGAAAAAGGACTAGAAAGTTGATATTATTATTGGCCATTGCTCAGGTAACTATAATGTGTTGGCAATACAGAGCATTATGGAATTTCAGCTTTTGTTTTCTTTCTAACTACGTTAGTTGTGAAAGGCAAACCTTTTGTCATCCTGGTGAAATCTGGAATTGCACAGATGTAAATCATAGTCAAAATACTCTTAATAATAGCAATCTGGAGTCTCTCAAGTGCAGAGATCATTACAGTGTTCAGTCCACATGAAAGGCTCTAACAAAAATAATAAATGCTGATGAAGTAAGATTTTACACAACTTCATGGGAAGGGCGGCAGGGGAAGGAACACCTGCAAAGACCACGACCAGGCTTGAAATCTTGAAAAATCAGAAATTTTTCAAAGGTAATTCAGACTGTTATGCTGACAAGGAGTGCCTGTTCCTTCGAGAGTGATTGGTCGTAGTTGGACACCTAGCGGCATGCTGGTGGGCAGAGCAGGAGAGAGCGGGCACTGGGCATGTGGCATGCCTCCTGCCGGCATCGATGCACGACGCTCACGCAGAAGGAAAGAGCAGGAGGAGTGCAGGGGGTGGAGATATGCATAAAGCAGGGAAATAAGGGGCCACAGGTTTTGGTTTCCTGTGGTTTTCTTCGAGATCCTTCCTGGTTTTCACTAGCCCTGTGACACTTGCTCATTTTGACATGCCAGAGTTGTGTGATTAGCACGGGCGTAATGCAACCATAAGCCTGTCCATGTAGATGTGGCGAAGAAGGGCTGTTCTTTTGAGCCCACATTTTTCCTAGGTATTTTGTCCTGTGCAAGCTTGTTTACTTCAGGAAGTTGCCAGGGACACAATCCCTCACACCACTTGTTTACTCCGGGTTTTACCATTTTCTTTTAAGGTGTTTTTTACCTCCTACGCAGTCAGCAATTACTCTACATCATCTTAAATCCTGCTAAACTGCTAACATCCACTGTGGCAAAAAAAAAAAAGCATTAGCAGAGGTCAATAGTGAAATCTTAGAGAGTATAAATAAATGTGTGTGTGCTTGTATAAGAAAAAATAAATGTATTGTGGAGTATTTCTAATGGAATATTTTGCTAAGGAATAACCATTTGTCTTACTGTACTTAGGTTCTGATAAAATGCTAGATAAAAGCATATCTATGCTACAAAAGAATTTTAAGTATTAATACATCTTTGCTGCTGCTACCTTCTTCCTGCCCCAGGCTCCTACATTATCAGCTCCTCTTTGGCTAGGAATTTAATGTTTTCATGCTGAAGGAATATAACGTAATTTTAAATGCCCAGACCCAAACCAGTGGATACAGACTTCAGTCTATTTTCCACCGAGAGTACTTTTCTTTTTTTTTTAATAAGAAACACAAGACACAATTATTTATGAGCAGCTGGAACAGCTGAAGCTGTATTCACAACATATATCCACTGAAAAGAAATTTCAAGATTGACAAATGCCTCAGCCTTTTGGTGGTGAGCTGCACAGGGATGAATTTCACTCAGCTCACGTGCACATGAGAAGAATATGCTTCATTTTTCTGATGCTCAGTAAAACACTCAACATCCTTGGGAAGAAAAAATGCTCCTTACAAATATATTTAACCTGCTTTCCTCAGAGGAAGAATACAGAGGAAAAGGTCCCTTATTCTTTCATGGGGTCATTCAATAAAAATGTACATAATGTTCCATATGTAGATGATGATAGATAAAATAGTAGTTTAGAGTTGTTAACAAAAATAGTCATTAGGAACTGATAACAAAACGGAAGGGGCATCACTGTAAAAAAGGTTGCTTGATAGTGTAAGTATTTTCAATTTTGGATCCTGTGATAACAAAAATTCATTGTAACTGCATATTGAAGGTTTTGATAAAGGAAAACAAAAAACGTACAAACTTTCTATGTTTTAACAGCCTATTAACATTCTTCTATGGGCAGAAAAGAGCTAATTTTGCATATACTGGGTATTCCTCCCAAGTTTAGTAAAATTCCTAGTAGTGTTGATTGGAGACCAGCATGGTTTCCAATTATTTCTGTATATTTGGGTTCTGAGAATCTTCATAGGATGTCCATCTTAGACGGGGCAGTATCCTAGAGAAGTTGTACACATAATTTTGTAGGGTAAAGTCCAGTTTTAGGGTAAAGTTTGAATTAAATGCAATTATGCCCCTCTAGGCATAGAAGTAGCAGCTACTACTTCCTGAGGCAATAATTAATATTAAATTAATGCATAATGAAAATTCATTTGTATTAATGAACAGTACATTAAGCAGGCATTAATATTACATTAATTTTAGATTTTTAAAATTAGATAATATGAAAATTAAGAATGTGATCTCTTTTATTTATTTATAAAGGTCTGTGGGACTCTAGAAAAAAAAGATACGCAAACTATTCTCATTTGAGGAAGAGATACGATCATGTCTCCAAAGGGATCGTAATGGACCATGACTAGACAAAAAGAATGGGAAAGACATGGGGCAGATTTACTAAAAAACTGAAAGAACAGCGGCATAATTAATATTTATCAACACTTTTTCTCTTACAAGCAGTTTTTTTAAACTCTAGTTTCTGGTGTGGAAAGTTAGGCCACTAAAGGTGCCTGGGCAGACATAACATCCTTCAGCACCTCTGAGGAATCTGTTGTATGACAATGTGCAACAGAGTGATATATATCCAGAAATGATAGAGCTCAGAAAGTACTTTTAAAACACTGTCATTGCCTTATCCTGCAGTGTTAGGGAAGTCCTGGAAGAACAAAATTTGTCTCAGTGGGCGCACATATTGGCTCACTGATGGCAGCGTGGTTACCGCAGCAGGGAGCGAGTCCTGGTACCCAGCTTCAGCTACGTGGATGGCTGTGCTCATCAAGCTCCTTGCTGGGCATGGATCCTCGTTTACACTCTTCTTTCTGCTCACTGCTCAGGTTTCCCCACCCAGAGAGTTAATTTGCTGACAGAGGATCTGCTCATAGAGCAGAGTATCTAGCTGACGGTGTGGCTGACTGACAGATGAGGGCTGTGGGAAGAAGCGCAGAGAAAAGCAAATCAAAAATTGTACTTTGCATACTCAGCAATATTTATGGAGGAGAAAAAAAAATCCGATATCAAAACAAGTGACAGCAATTGTGAAGTGGCAAATAATATATCAACGAATTTGTATCACTTGGTGTTTTTGCACAATGTGCATTATGGCTCATTCCAAAAGCAGGAAACCATCTTTTACAACAAAGTGACCCTGCGGTAGACCTGAGGATTACATTACCAGCAGAGCACAGCTACAACCATTATTCTAAGAGCCCAGAGGGGCAAACAGTACCCAGTTTGATGAATAAGCAAGGAGAAAACCTGTATGGAACAAACAAACAAAAGAAATATTTTAGCTCTCTGCATGACACTATGTTGAGATTAGCTTCATTGAAAAAAAAAAAAAAGAAAAGTGATTGGAAAAAAATGATTGAAAAGTTTGGAAAAGATTCAGACAATTAAAACATGTAGTACAAAGTCTGGAAAGAATACTTCAAAAGAGCATGCTGCTCAATGAAGTTTACGTGAAGGCTGAAAAGAAACTTGATCAAGGTTTATATAACAAAATGAAAGTCATATTTTTGAAAGTGAAGGACCTATAACTCTACTATAGAAGAATATTCAGATGTTGAAAGAAGAAAACAGATGAACACAAATAGGAAAAAACACTGGTGATGAATTTATAGTGTTTAACTAGAAAATATAGAAATATTACCGTGTTATTACAAAGATATATTTAGAATACACATCTATATATATTATGTGTATATATATATATATATATATATATAAATTCTGTGGTCTTCTGAAATGTTAATGGGTAATTAAGTAACGTGTATAACTGGGATTGAACTGAGGCCAATGTGCCCTTAGTTCTGCAGAGAAATACTTGAGTCATGAAGGCAGGTCATTCTGCAAAGCAATACCACAATATGAACAGGAGTAAGTCTTTGAAATGCAGGGTTTGTTACATGGTTTGCGAAAGACAGACTTAAATGGTAAGTCCTTGAAAAGCTGTGGTTGGAAAATAAAGTTTTTTCATGGCCATAAATGGATTAGAAGTTCCTCTGACCTGCATGAGATTTGACCTTTGAAATGTACAATATCATTTTAAAACTGGGACTTAGGCTCCTGCACACTCCTAAGTTATTCCTAAGTACTCTGCTTAAGCACTTCCTAAACTCTAAATCTCCATTTACTTTTACAGTTACAAAATCACACTTACATCGCTCAGACAAAATTTGCCCCGTATGAGTTCTGTATTAAAGCTGCAGCAAGAGAGGTTTTAGTGCAGCCAACCAAAAGAAACATACTTGGGTTGTAAATAAGTACTTTTAATGAACTATAGGGTGACGAGACTGGGTTTCCTCATCATCATATGTAGCAGTATTTGACATACAGAGTGTACGTTCACAGAATCACACAGAATCACAGAATGTTAGGGATTGGAAGGGACCTTGAAAGGTCATCTAGTCCAATCCTCACGTTTCTAGCTGCGTTGTCTGTAGTTCACCTCATTTACCTAATTTTCAAATACAATAATATGTTCCTTTATTACAGGTGACTATATCTCTTACCAAATCTATATATGTATATAAAGCAGCTAAAACTTCCACATTTTCTTTGGAAGGAGATGTTTGGGCTCTCCCTCCCGCCCTCCCTCCAGCCCACAGCCGAGCCTCGGGAGCTGGAGCTGATCACTAAATGAAGCAGCCCTATATATGGTGCCTGCAAAATGACAGCTCTGACCATGCATTCACATTTTCTAAACCACTCAGTGTTGGCCTCGCTCTGCTTCCACTGAAGTCAATAATAAAACTTCCACTGATTTCAATGGGAACAAACTGAGACCAGTACTTAGTGCTTTCAAAAGCTTTCTTCTTGACTACATTTCTTTCTCTCTCTCTCTCTGTCTCTCTTTTTTTTTTTAAATTACTACCTGGATACCTAACTGTGTCCTTTACAGTGTTTTTTTTTTCTTGAAAGTCAATAGAGAAAAGGTACATAGAAATTTGCAGTATGTTCTGCTAAAAAATATTTTGTAATTTTTACCTCAGTATGACAGCTGGTTTTTTTAGGCTCAGCCAAAAAAAACGAAAAGGCATGAAAGTAGGTGCATTTTTCCCCGCAACTATCAATTGTATGGAATAAATAAACACTATAAAAATACCTTTTAAGGTACTGGAAAATAACCTTAATATATAACATCATTCACAAGAGACCATTCATTAAACTGAGATGTTTTGCTATATTTTATACAAATAAAATAAAACAGTGCATTCTTCTATATTTGTAATTAAACTTCATGCCCACGATGATCATGTAAGTAATCAGAAAAAAAAAAAAATTCAAGTAAAAACAAGATAATATGTTCCTTTATTACAAATGACTATATTTCTTACCAAAAAAAAAAAAAAAGGGGGAAAGTAAAAGGAACACTCCCTTTCCCCTTGCACAAAGCACTTAAAATA
Source organism: Anseranas semipalmata (assembly GCA_013399115.1). NCBI lineage: Eukaryota > Metazoa > Chordata > Aves > Anseriformes > Anseranatidae > Anseranas > Anseranas semipalmata. Next base: position 209,994 of record VXAA01003070.1, read on the forward strand.
ATGTTAATTGAGTGACCAGTCATAAGCATGTCTCCTAATTACTGAGGGACAGGCATCGTGTTCATATCACTCCCTACTGCAGCATGGTCAGCTAATTGCCACAGTACAATAATTTACAAGAGCAAGAAAACCTTACTAGATATGTTGAACCATCTACCCACTCCACTAAAAAACAGTTTGGGTTCATGTCAGTACTCAAAAAGTTTACAAGTAGGGGAAAATAAATCAACACTTTTGTTTAGCTTCAAGTTCCAAGACAGACAAGAAGCAAGTTCCACTACTGGGATATTTCCTAAAAATTCCTCTTCTGGGGAAGTAAGGGAATATCTTCCACAAACAAAGCTTCACATAATTTGGGGGGCTTCTCTCAGTAAATGAGATGGTAAACACAAATACAAATGTTTGTCGTTGATTCATCCATGAATGAAATCACACCAAGAATTTCTAAGTGTTCTAAATCTTCCCTGAAGTGTGTTAAAGGTAAGCCAAAAAACATAAAATCAATGAAAAAATGTAAAGTACATGACTTTTACTGAATTTGTTGACTAACTAAAAGCTTCATTATGTTATCGCGTACGTATGGGACCTTGCTATGACCAGGTGCACTTCAATGTTTGTATTATCCTAGCAATATTTGGTTACAGGAAAAGATAATAGCGCAGTACACCTGATGTTGGCCTCAATGTAATTAAGCTGATTGGAGAAAGTTGGAAGTGTTACTGAAAAGCAGTAAAACTGCAGCATCAGTGAAAGTGATTTTAGAACTTGATTCTGATTGCCAATGGGGTAACTTGTGACTGAGATACAATTAATAGAAATATTTTCAGAAGTCACTCACTTAAGAAATTAGTTTTCCAGCTGCTGTTCTAATAATAACCTTTCAATTTTGTAAAAACAAACAAACAAACAAACAACAACAAACAAAAAAACACCTGACGTATACCCAATGTTGCTATCTAAATGCTGCCTGAATTTAGATACTCTTCCAGCTCTTCCTAAGCACAAAACAGCAATAGAATACAAGGCTCTTTCACCTGTTTCTTAAGCTTAAGTGTCTGAGATATGCTGAGTTTAGCAGGACAACAAACTAATTTCCTGTAATACTTGCAGGCCATGTTTTAGAAAAACTACAGTTCATTTTGTATTTCATTTAGAAGACTATTGTCTCCTAAATATTTTGAGTAATTCTCGCATCATCTCTGGGAAGGTGGCTAATCACACTGTGGGAATTCAAAGACATTCAGATCTCATCTTTTCACTTTTTTGCTCTCTCAGATTACTTCTAGCTTTGAACTAGTTGGTGTCAAACCATCTATTTCATACCAGTAAACACTTCTCTATTCCTATCCCCTCTCTACTGCATGGTTTATACTAGTCTGCCAGCAGCAGTATCCCAAATATTCATCCCAAATGTCTTCACAATTTTGCCCTTCATAATTAAAAAGTACACCTTGTCAGTTGAAGAAAAATGCACCGCGGTGGATGTGGTATTGTTTTGCTGAGTTGGAAACACATCACACCAAGATGTGAGTGCAGCCCCATTCACCGGGAGGACTCTGCAAGCCAAAGGAAATCGAGATGATATCTTAAGAGGAAACATTATTAAGTTATTTCATTGCTTTATTGTAGCAGAAACATCTCGCCAGGATGTACTTTCTTCAAAGTTCTTACATGCTAAAATCCCCAGTCACCCTTCTCAAAATCTCCAGCTTCTCATCTGAAACCTGTTGCAATTTAATTTGTTGTTACAAGCTTCCGCATCACTTCACTCTCATAACTGGAAGCACTCATAAAATGAATCAAATTTAGACTAAAAATAAGTGTATAAAATGAGTTAATAGCAACAAATATGTACAAAATGTAAAATTATGTAGTGAGTGACGTAGTAATCATGTAGTAGTGAAAATAAGCAGTCCATTTTCCTACTGAAATTGATAATTCCTCAGGCTTTGAGTTCACCCAGAGCACTGTACAATTTCTTCCTATTGCAGAAACCACCTGCCTTGCTGCAGAATTTTGGATTATATTGAAGTATAAAGCTCCATTTCCCTCCACCTATGGTATCCACATATCCAGATATCTTCTGTGATCTAGGACTCACATTCTCTGTGGTCTTGAGCATGAGCTCTGTAGCTTTTTTAAGCTCAGGCAGCCTCAGTTCAACTTTAGTTTCCAATGATGTAACACTGTCATGTAATAGTGTCCATTGGCACCACCTTCAGGTTTGTCACACTGAAGTTAACGTATATTTTCTAGTACTGTTCACCTCTTTCTGTTCTCTTTCTGGACTCCTTTTACAACTCTTGTTCTCTTTTTGCCTCTCAAAAATGAAAGTTGGGTGGAAATGTTTCATTTAATCATTGGCATGTCAGGGGAAAGGAAGCATTGTATTTTTGCTATGAAAAAAAATATAGAGTTATTCTTTGATTACTGACTGAAATCTTGTAACATTTGTGCCGTGAGGCATGAAACTCATCCTGTCAGAAGAATAGCACCTTCAGTGTAGAGTCACTAAATATTTATTTTAGTGGCAATGTTCTGTAAAGCTTCAACTGCTCAGATTGACTGCTACTCCCAGACCTTTTCCTTTTTATTGATTACATTAACACTTATAACACTCTGCCTTCATAAATAGTCACCAGAGAGCATTCATTCAACAATCAGTGAAACACTTTTGTATTGAGTAGCATTATATTTGCACATGTATAAATCAGATGAACTGTCTTTATCCAGCTGGGGTCACTGAGCGTTCAGCCCACACGCTTGATACCAGCCAGTCCCTTGAATGAACTCTCAAGGCAAGACACGCTTTTTCTGTCTTTCCTAAATCTATATTAAAAGCTGTCCAAGACCTGCCGAATCTCTTGTTTCAGGCCTATCACGAAAGTAAAAGCAATATCAAACCACTTGGGGAAAAGAACGTGCTCAGCACATCTGCTGGCCAGGAAATATGTCCACCTTCAAAAATGAGATAATTTTGCTAGAGGTGGGTGAAATACTTTCAACAGGATGAAATTTTAAGAAGCTAAGTCATTTCATTGGCATGTGAACAAGAATCACAAAGTTTAAGTAAACTGGGAAAGACTATCTTCCTGAATCGGCCTTAGGATGTGAGTTTCCTATGGTCAGAATTAGTACTAGTTTTGAGGAAAAACTCCATGAATCACAGCAAGGCCTTGAGCCTCTCCCATGTCTGTGACCAGTGTTCTGACCACTAACATGAAAGCACTCAAAGTGGTTTTGATCAAATGCCACCAAAAATGTATTTGTCTATCAAAACTGGACACATGTTGGACCTGGTTTGCTTTTTAAACAAAAATATTTGCAAGAGGTTGCTTTCTTAAAATGTGGAAGTAGAATAAATTCTGAGACTTTCTGAAAGCTAATATGAAGTGGGATTATTGCCCTCCAGGCAGCTCTAGAATTTAATGTTGATAATGCCACAGTAGGAAGCATGTGGTTACATGAAGAGATAAGGACGCATTTCAGCCAAGGACATTTATTTAACTCATCCATCAGCAACTTACTGAACAAGATCTGGTTTACTGTTTTACATGAAAAATTGCTCAACTTTGCCTGGCATAATAATCTGCCTGGTTGCCTTAGATAACCTTAGGGTCCACAGGATGGCACTGTGCCACAGTAGATGCAATCATCCTGAAGATGCTGAAATGAATAATTGTAAATACATTATAGTCTTACTTCAGCATTACAACCTCTGCTTATAATAAGAATCATTCCCAGTTGTAGATACCAAAGAAGAGAATTGCTTCTTGGTGATAATGCTTTTTGAGGTAATACATATAGTTGGATGTAATACCCTTTTGGTACCTTGTGTGATGTGAAATGTCACTGAATGTAGTAATACACTTTTTATCCATTGTCTTTGGCTGGTATTGTTTAAATGAGAACAACAAGAACTTAAGGTCGTGAGAGGACTATACATGCAAAAAAGAAAGTGTTGTGAGAATGGGTGACAGTTTGAAACTCTGGAGAACAGTAAAGGACGTTACTTCCAACAACACTCAGGATAGGCTATCACGCCAAAAAGGCTGAGAGCTGGGCAAACCCTGGCCAACAAAGTACACAAGTTAGAAGCGGTTTAGAAAATTTCTCATTCCTACAGTAGCCAGCTCAACCCATTTGTTTATTTGTTTATTTAAAAAAAAAAAAAAAAGGCAATAGCCAAGGTCTGGTTTTTGTTCCAAGCTGGAACAAATTAAAACTTTCTGCAGCCTGTTCAGTTAAATCAGGCCTAATGATAAGAATGAATTCCGAACCCTCCTTGAGAAAGTCTTCATGAATTAAATACGTCCATATAATCTCTGCATCTTGTCTGGACACAAATGTGCTGTTTCTTTCAAGAAGACTAAATATTTTTGGAAATACTTAGGATGCTACTGTTCAATGTGTATTTTCAAGCCTGGCCCATATCAAGAGTGCTATCCTAGAAACCTATCACTTCTCAAATGAGACAGATTCTTCATTATCTTACAGGCAATTCAGAAGGGCTCATTTTCAATATTAAATTTAATTCTACTCTACTGTAATTCTAGTAAAAAATAACTTGAGTTGGACCAGTACAGAGAACTACCAGAATGATAGCAGCAGTGCATAACTTTCCTTATTGGAATAATAAAAGTGTGTCTAAAGCTCAGAAAATGAAAATGAAAGGGAATATGATTAATCATGAAATGCTAATTGAATGTGAGTATAAACTGACACTGAATAAATCCAGACTGGAAATTACAATAAGGTTTCTAACCACAAGAGTAGTGCTTGGGTACAAATTTTAAACAGCACATTTGAGAGCAAGAAATCACTATATCAAAATGGAGTTTGATAAATTAATGTGTGGAAGTGTTGTCTAATAAAAACGTTTGGATTCATTACCCAGTGTGCAATAAGCCAAATACACACACTAGGTTGAGATATTGCTTATTTCAGAGTTGTGCAAGTCTGGGTACCAGGTGGTTTTCCACAAAACTGGCCCAACTCTGGACATTCCCTGTTGATTTTTATACTGTTCTACGTAGTCATTATCATATTAGTACATCCCACTAAATTCTAACTGGTTAGTGATTTACGTATAGTTACACAATCTTATTTAGAAAATCTATCCATGCTCATGGGAAGGGTCCTCACCTGGGCTAGGGTCGTTTTGACCTGTGGGTGTGTTTTTTGGCATTATAATGACATTATAATGAGCAAAGTTCGCCTTCAGGCATCCCTGTTCCTTTCTTCTTTGCCTGTTTGGACCAGTTCCCTTCAGCATGTCCACGTCTTCATCTTAGTTCCTTATATTCCAGGACTTCTACACAATAAATAGATCTATTTCTGTCTATTAAAAAACGGATAATGTTTCTGCATTCTTGCAAAGTGCTTTGGCAACAGTATTATAACAGAAGTGACAGCAAAAACAAACAAACAACAACAACAAAAAACATTTTGTACTTTTCTATATGCTCACAATATTCCCTGAAAAATACTTGCCATTAAATGTTTGTGTTTCTAAGTTTCTGTTTACTGCCTCTGGGGTCATGGAATAGTTCTCTCTTTCGACTGACAAATTCTAGTGATTTTTCATTTTATTTGACCATTTTATCTAATTTAAGGTATTTTGGGGCTGCTGCATTTCCTCAGTTTGGAAAACTTTTCTGTTTGATTCTTGTGCCTTAGTTTGCAATCAGAATTACACTGTTGAACAACTTTGGGGACAAGGAAGAAAATTTCAGTATCAGAGTAAAGCTTTTTGAGAATCTTTATCTTGTTCTGCAGTTTACCTCCACTGACGATCCAGGCCATTCCCCCCACCCCAGATTTCCTGATACTACACTGATCTCTCTCTTTGTCTACTAGTGTTAGAAAAATTTGAGGTCTTTGTGCTTATTCTGTTAGTTTTATTTAGTATTGTGTTTTCAGCATATTTATAGCTTGTGGGGTGGAACCGATATTCTGTATAAACTTTGCAATGTTATTTTTTACCTTATTACCAATGAATTATTGCCCATGGTTATGAAGAACAGGGACTTAATGCCCTATCCAATACCTTCCTCTTGAAATAAAGCTGTAACTTACTATAACTTTTCTATAGTACCAAAGTGCTGTTCTACCTTTACGAGCAGCCACCTTTCACTGTTAGGACATCACTTCCCACTGGCCACAACCTGTCAGTGCATGTCTCCACTGGATGCCTCTCTGTTTAAGTTAATTGCCATAGATTACGGTTTCCTAATTGGTTTTGTTTATAATTAGAGCGTAATTCACAAGTCTTCTGTGTCTCCTCAGGTGCAATCTATGTGTCAAAACAGACCAATTTACTCACACGAATGCTTTTCATTCCTGTCTCTAAATCCAATCAGGTATTTCCCTTGCCCAGTGTTATGTTGTTTCTGTTCCCCAATTGTCCCCTCTTGTTATTATTTTCTAATAGCAGAGAGGAGTCCTAGCCATGAAGCAGTGCTCAGAACTAATCCAACACCAAACATAAAGGCAGTCTGCAAAGAAGAAATTGCCTTAACTTCCTAACTTGTATTTTATCACTAACTTCTGCTCATGTGTGAATATCAGCCTAAATCTGAGAAGAAAACTGGTGGTCATTTGTTGCCTTTCATCCACTAATCCTGACCACGTGTAGGGGAACATTCCTCGTTCACAAGTCCAAAGGTTCATAAAATCCACCTTCAAAAACCAGCTCTGGATTCCACTTTGCCATCTAGTGTTTTCCAAAAATCCCAGAGAAAGAAATTTACAGACACAGAAATGCAGGCATCCAAGTGATGTTTAGGTGGTGAGTTCTCAGGTCATTCTCATGCATCTCACAGCTTTAATAAAGAGCTTACCTTTATGGAGAAGAAAAAGCAATCTCTCTCCCAAAACTTGCCAAAGAACACAAAGCTGGTGATGCTTAATGAGTCGAAGTGACTATTTATGAAGCAATGAGTTAAATAAGAAAGTTACATGCAAATGGCAAACTGCTGCAAAACAATAAACTCCTGAATATCTTTTTGTTAGCTGTTGGGAAGCTGTTTGCCTTCTTTCCCCTCCTTCCACTACCCACGTCCAAGAGCTCTTCTCCTTCAACTTTCTTGTTACTCTGTTAACAGAAAAACTGTAAGCACTCGTAGTAAACAAGCCCCCAGACCATGAAATACAGCCCCATGTATCCCGCTTGTGGCTGATGAGCTTCAGTTCTGGGTTTCACTTTTAAGACAAGGTGTGTTCCTCTAATTTGTGTGTGGTCCTTCAGTTTTCAGTTACCACCTTCTTTGTGCTCAGCTTTTCTTTCTGTTGAGCCTGTTGTTCCAAATTTCAATACTGCTAGTATCTGATAATATCTTAATGTCTTTGTTATAAGGAAATCCAGGAAAAAAACGAGTTTGTGTTTACTTTTTAATGTCTTTCCTGAAAACAATTTGCATCTGCAGCGCCTTGCCTTTGTTACATTATGAATCACGCCCTTGTTTTGCATTGCCTCGTAACTATTTGTTCCCTGCATCCCATCCACAGTAATCAGGCTTGAATTGAATCTATCCTTCTTTGTGTTGCTGATTAACTGGGAGGGGTAAGAAAAAAGAGAAAGAATGCAGTACACAATCTTTTCATTTGAGTAAAATGGAGGCTGTATATACAAAATGACGTTACCGAGGCTCTTCCCAGAAATGGCTGTTTCCTTAGAGTACACGCTTCTGTCAGATGATAGCTGCAGCCAAAGGAAGAAAAGGCACTTCCCTAAGAGCTAGCGACTCTACAGCTGAAATGGGGGTAGGCTGGACCTGGAGGCCTTGTGTGCCTTGTGGCCCTGTGCACAGACCCTACAAACCTTGCATGAAAGATGTCAAAGCAGAAACTCACATCAGAGATGCCTATGCGATCACAGCATATGCCTATTTTCAGCTGCTGGCACTGCAGACGTCTTTCAAATGGTCACAGATTTTCCATTTTCATTTCAAAGAACTGGGCTATTTCATAACAATTTGTTCATGGCTCTGGGAGTCCTGGTTAGCAAGAAAAGCAGTGGACTTTTTTCTTCACAATGAATGTCTCAGTAAACTTCCCCAGTTTTCTGTTTTTTTGTTTGTTTGTTTGTTTTTGTTGTTTTGTTTTCTGTTTTTTTCTTTTTTTTTCTCTTTTTTTAATTTTTTTTTTTACAGAGCAGCCCCAGACAAGGGCCAGTGCTCCTACTGCCCTCTACACTGGTGCTCTCATGCATAACAGCAGTAAGACTAGAAATGTGTAAGAAAAATGGAGCCTATGTGACAAGTACATGAATTGTTTTTGTTCTATTTCCATTCAACTTACCCTTAAAAAATCAGCAGTAACTATAAGCCATAGAACTCTGAAGACCATCACAGATTTGGGGTATGATTCACTTAGCTTTTCTGTGAAAACAGCCCAGTTATTATGTGGACACAAAATCTAGTTCAGATTATGTCTTCAAATCTTGTAATGGAACAACAACAACAACAAAAGAATACAATGATATGTACAGTCAAGAATATTTTCAATACAAATAAAATCTTCACTGCCTATTACAGAAAAAAAAAAGAAAAAAGAAAGAAAGAAAGAAAGAAAGAAAGAAAGAAAGAAAGAAAGAAAGAAAGAGAAAAAGAAAAAGAAAATTCTCAACAATATTAATACTATTCTCACTAATATTAGATAGTTAAAAGTATATACACACTTCTATTTTCCCACAGCTTTTTCCAGGTGTTTTGCTCATGTTTCCACTGTTCCATGGGGTCCTGATGGTGATGACTTCAGTCTGGTGAAGGGCACAGCAAATTGTCGATATCCAAGCCCTTTCTTGCTCTAGGATCTAATTGGTGGTTATTTTTACAACATTTTCTAACAATGCTTTACATCTTGGTCTTCACTAGTCTTCCAGTCCACATTACATCTAAATTTATGGTATATATGGGGCCTTTCTTGGGTTAGATACTTGCTCTTTGTTCCCTTTGTTACCCCTAAAACTGACTTTACCCAGCTCCAGGTCTGCATTTGTTCAACTGACCACTGAAGAGTTGTTTATAGCTGGGGGGTCTCCAGTGCTGGCCTGTGCCTTGCCTTTTATCATCCCATGCCTGTTCCTCTACTCCACATCCTGCATCCTGATTACTCAAGGGATCTGCTATCATCCAGGTCTGTATTCCTCTACACTACACCACTGTGTTAGTCATAAATATTTCATTCTACACAGAATAATGGCTTCCTATAGCTATCTACGTAAAAACTATGGTTGTACTACCCAAAGATAAGCAAAAGCAAAACAAATTAGTTATAGCCATCTGGTCTTTAGAAAAAATACAGCTGTGGCTAAACCATGAAAAAAACAAAAACAAAAAAAAAAATCCTAAGCTCATGGCAGTCCAAGAAAGGTTCAGAAAAATTAGCTTGAGAAGCCTTAGTACTGAGGTCTCACAAACACACTGTAATGCCTGTGGCATATTTAAAACAATGACAATACCGTAGTCACTGGGCTATGGAGCTACAGGTAAGTGGTAAACAAACACCCTAATGCCCTAATGCATTAGTAAGTGTTAATTACTGTGTAATTAGTAACGCATCATGTAAGTGCCTAAATTGTTTGTTCAAATCATGCTTGTGTTACCAAAGGCTATACAGAACATCACGGTTATCTCACAACAGAGAACCAAAACAGAGTTATGCATCCTGGCAGCACCTGACAGAGGAAATAATGTAATGGTCTCCATCACAGCAGCCACTCGACAACTCCAGTTTTCAAGGCTGCCAATCTTGCACTGCACTTGAGCATTGCATTAGTTCATTTATTAAATATATACACAATTTTGTAGTTGGTGAATGTGTAGATAATGTCAGCCATTTCTGTGCATTTTAGTATTTTGGGGGAAAAATATATTAAAAGATCTACCTGTGTCTTTTGTAAAAGTGGGTAGCTTATTGCTCTGCAAAGATCCACCACTACATTTTGACTGGAAGTGTGGAACAAATGGTAAGACACAGTTACCACCAGAACTTGCTGAATGAGACACAAACATGCTGAAAGTGGGAGGCTCTGGGAATATGAGGTTCCCTAGCAAAATGAGATGCTTTCAGTAAAGCTCGTACTAGCTCTTGCTTTTTTATCAAAACCTCATGTAGTACCAGATATTTCTGCACTAAGGGCAAAAGAGAACTCCCACTTATTCTAAGTACGGAAGATTAAACCTGTAGTAATGGAAGATTCCCCATTGCCTTGGGCAGGATTAAACAAATGACGCAAAATGAAACTTGCATAGAATTTAAGCTCTAAAGCTGAAACCCTGAAAACCCAGCTCATCTGTAATTATCCTGAAGAAACTTCATGCCGGTCATGTTGGACATTGTTAAAATGCTACAAACACTTAACCTCAATTAAAATGCAGGTGCTGAGCATCTTGTCCGGTCTCTTCTGTCACACAGCACAGTGTGTGTTCCCAGGGTATGAGACAGGACAAAACCCACCCAATGAACAGGACTTTCCCAGCACAACTATTATGAGTCCTGCTATCAGATACTTCTGAAAATGGCCAACATAAAGGTGACGTAAAATACTGATTTTTGAACATTCCAAAATTTCACGGTCAATATTTTTTTTAAACTTCACCTTTTATGACTTTTCATTCTAAAACCACATTTTTTATTAAAAGTTGAGAAAAACTTAAGGTGAATAAAAGGGTTATATATCACAAACTACATACCTTTTTCTTTCAGACAAAATATTTCACTCTGACTTAACTTTCAGTTTTGCATTTCTTAGTTCACCAAAAAGCTGGAAAATGCCTGATTTAGTCTGCCACTGTGAAAGTTTTCTCAAGGTTTTCATCCATCCACAAAATTGGAAAAATTATTTATAGGCTTTTTGAATTTTTCTCAAGTAAAAAACAGTGTGTTGTACTCTTTTCCTTTGTTTTCCAGTATTTCACCCTGAAGTCTTTTTATTATAAATAGTTCTGGTGTGAAAGCAAAGTTAGTTACTTGAAGTCTTACAGGCTCAGATGATTCAATGTTTATTCATCAACATATGTAATAAGAAAAGCACTATTTATGTTGTATTAATGCATCATCTACTGATACAGAGAGCAGTAACACTAACTGGGCAACCCACTGTGAAATAGTATTTCAAAATCGAGTCTGTGTTTCAACAGCAAATATTATATCAGAAAGATTCACGTTACCAGAATGATCATATATTCAAACGATAATCAAATTAACCACCATGGCTCTGGGTTATATGCAATCCCCTTGGGCTATATTTACACTTGGTAGAAGCCTTGGTGAGTAAAGCAGTTCATTAAGGACAGACTCCATCCTAAGTCAGGGGCTTCAGCTCAGGAGAGATGATGCCAGGTGGATGTGGTTCGTTACATTCTGTCAGCTCTTGGGCAAAGGAGCAGAGGCTGGAAACTAAGCCAAGTACAACTGGCTAATAAGGCATGTAAGTGCACTGTACCTTTGCATTTGCTTTCCAAACCTAGCAACTACATTGTTGACTTTGTCTTTTAGTAGTTTAGAATTCATTTTGTTTTCCACCAAAATCTTTTATGTTCAGAATGACTTTGGTTGAAGGCAAAACACAGACCTATGGTAGCGTGCCTCTCCCAGGCTCTGGTTCTTAGTCAAGAAGCTTCATTCTACTAAGCCTGAAGGGCTTGATATCAGGTTCTGACCATATGTCTTAAGTGGCAGAGAGAAAATTTTCTTTATTAAATGTTAGAGAGTTTGTGGTCCACAGCAAGGCCGTAGGGAAGGAAGCTAGGGTTTCACGTTCAAGTATCAGCTTACGGCATTCACCCAGTTCTATTCCTCAACAACGTGCAGAGAGGCAGTAGTTTCTTCTAAGACGTGTCTGGTGAAGGACATGGCACCATCCCCTTACTCGGTTTTCAAGGACGGAACTAGTTTACCGGCCCAAAGGAAGATGAGTAGTGCTGAGCTCTGTCTGATGGTCTTGCTGTGAATACTACCTAAATCTGAGGAACCATCGGGTTTCAGACCAGATGTGACTACGTCCTGTTGGTTAGCTCTAAGCAGTTCCCCTGCCCAGCAGCCTGCCTGTTTTGTATTAAATCCAGACATCTTCCCATGAAGTGCTTCGGGAAACCAAGGTTTCACTTGGGATTTCATTCTAGACATGTGCCACCTAAAAATTACACACGGCAACACTCAGCAGTGCAGTTTTGGGAACTATATGTTTTTGAAATTTATCATGAAATACCTACCCTCCCTAGGAAAAGAGAGTATGAGGGTGGTTGCTGCTAGAAACTAAAGTTGTCATTGAGCATTTGGGAAACAAAAGAACATGCCAGAAGGGTAGCAGAATGGTAGCAGAACATGCATGCACAGCCAAACCTGTTTCAATCTTTTTCTCAACTAACAACACATTTGTAGTTCCACTTACAAATCAAACTATGTAACTAAGAGGACAAACTAAGAGAAATCCTTCCCTTTTTAAGCTTTTCTATGAATCTCCAGGAGGTGTTTTTGTTCTTTACATTTTTCACTGTATCAGCTAGCATTTGCTGAATACACTGAAGTAAAAGCTTTCCTCCAGTCTTAGCCAGTAACTTCACTAAAATCAAGGGATTATTGAGGACAGTAGATTCGCACTGCTTTTGAAATGGTTAATAATGACAAGAGAATGTAAACTGTATCTAAAAAATCTGATTTGGCTGACAACTGTGGAGTACAGCAAGTAGAATTATTGCCATTTAAATTTCATATCCCATTGGAACAACTGTTTCGAGCAGAAGCTGCTTCATACATAGGGATTATCATTTAGTTAAAAATAATTATGGCAAGAGCTGAGAGTAAAACTAATTCCTGGGGATACAGTGTATATTATTGTAGCTTCTGCATGGACAAATACCGCTCTGATAGTCTTAAGATTAAAATGTGCTCAAGCAGTTCCTGGCAAAATACACTACAATAGAATTAAAGAAAATTTAAATAAAAAGAAAAAAACTGTTCACAGATAAGTGCCCCATTAGATCACAAAATGAATGTCTCAGCACCGGGAGCTTACATGAACTCACATGGCAGCTGTGTCCTGATTTATACAAGTGCTGTGATTCTCCATATTTTTTTCTTACTTTCTCTACACTTTTTTTTCCTGAAAGGAAAAAGAGAAACTCACACCCAACTTCATCTAAGCTATTTCAGAGTAGCGTTAAAGCTCTGACTTAGGCTGACAAATGACCTTCCCGTAGGGATCTCTTTCTCTGCACAAAACTGGCCATTGAAAAATATTGTAATCATACATGGTGGTGATTTTATTGGAATAAGCTTATTCATTCCTGTTGGCTGTCAAGCAAGTTTCTGCATGAGCCATTTATCAAAAAATCAATGGGAGGCTTTTGAATATCATTTTTTCTTGAAAATGTATAGAAATACCAAAGTTTCATAATGTATTGATGTGCATCCCTGTGTGTGGGGGTGAGTGAAATGAAACTGTCTGGGGGATGAAAAATGATAAGGAGCTCTGAAGTTCTCTCAGATGAGGACCCAATGTGGCTAGGAAATCCCCCCCAAAAAAACTTCCCATCAAGTAGGGACAATCTAGTGAGATTTTCCAATGCAATGGAACAAATAAATGAGCAAAATGACTTCCAGAAATGTGAAATGAAAAGTAACTGTGATGTTAAAAATGAACAATACTCGAAGAGAGCTTCTACAACTTGGATTGCATCCTGGCAAAAGAGCCATCCCCATCACATCATTTTTTTGCTTGATTCTCTGACCTGAGCATCTGCTACAGACCACTGTCAAGAAATGGGATATCAGACAGACAAACCTTCATTCTAATATATTGCAGTTATTCGTGTGTTTCTTATATAATACAGTAAAGAACAATTTAGATAATTTAAATGTATGTTAACAAACTCCAGTTGTGCAAACAGAAAGAAGCAAAAACAAACAAACACAGTTGTACATGTATGTAGATAAATTTGTTCCACGAGATTCTCAGATACTTGAAAAGGCACATCAGATTGGAAGTTTCCATTATTTTCTTGAAACCAATGTTACTCCTCATTAGCACAGAGCTGTCAATTCAAAGCTCAGGCGTATCTGTGCTGCTTCGTATAGCTTGGTTCTGCAACCATGGGCACAGCCAGTTTTGTCTGCTGAACAACAACTCGGTGATTGACCCCAGACCACTGAAGGACTTCAGCCACTGGACCATTTTGACAATGCTTATTGTTAAACATCTTCATCCTGACCAGGATTTCCACGGCACAGGAAAGTATAGACGATCTGGAGGAGTATGATGACCTCAGGATCAGAAACAGAAATAAATGGCAGGTCTGCTTGGACCATCCACTAAAGTATCCAGGTGTTCCTCCAGTGTACTTACGAAGATATATCTCAGTTCAGAGTCCAGTAACTTTTTGTTCAGGCTCATAAAACAATTGCTTTTATATACAAGTTTGTTAAAAATATTTTTCAGGATGCAGTCTGTGTAAACAGAACAACTACACTTATATGGTCATTTGTAATGTACATAAAGCGAGAAGATAATTTTATGCAAACATGCAAGGAAAATTAGATGTGCAGAGAAAGAAAGGAGATCTCGTGACATTCCCTCGTAAGGATAAGAGGTGCATAGTGAAAGACTGACTCATTTCCATGCACCTGGCAGTGTGTGCAGCCCTTGGGACGGAGCTTCACAGGAGACCTCACCTTAGGCAATGTGCATTTCACCTCCATTTGAGGCTTCTGTTAACGTTTCAAAGAGAGCACTGGAGAGTTCTGTATCCCAGTATTCTCACCTTGCATATTGAATTCTTTTCCATCTGTAGATGATAAATGATCACAGACATTTCATTTGGTGTGCCAACTGAGAATTGTGAAGCGTGGTATATCAATAAGAGAAAGAAGATTTCTGAAATTAAATAGATTTAGATCTGCTGAAAACACTGAAGAACTTAAAAAGTACTCTAATGTCAGTAACATTTTTTTTTTAAGTTCTGACTGGGATGTATGAAAGAGGATGAGATGGATAGATGGATGGAGGTAAAGACAATCAGATCACCAACTGAAACTATGAGATGAAGAAAGGTTAAAATAGCATAAAGTAGTACTGTTCAGAGGTAAAGGTGCCAAAACCAAAAAGGATTAATGTGTTGTAACTGTAATACAGAATGTCAGAAAGAGCCATTTGTTTCAGTGTGACACTGATAAAAAGACAAGGAAATATACATGAAAATTAAAAAGAAAAGAAAGTTAATGAGGGCTTCAGGAAGCATATTTCATGTAGAGAATCTTAATACTCCAGCCTGCATTCAAGAGCAAATTGTAAGACAAAAGCTGTGTGATAATTCAAGAAAGAAATATGTAAAATGTCATGCTGTTACGCTGATTACTGGCTAGATTTATGATATAAACTTCACAAATTACAGGATATAGAGTGGCGAGGTGGAATAAATATTCTTTCTAAAACTTAATCACTTTCTAACACGAAAAAGCTACAAGGTGATTTTTCAGAGAGCAAAAATGTAACCTGCAAGAGCTTTTGTGTGTGTGTGTGTGTAAGCTTAAGCTTTATAAGAGGAAATTGGAGTATTCAAATCCATCTGAGGCCACAAAAATATAGTATTAGCAGAGTAAATTACTCTCATGTTCAAGCTGTCAAAAACAATTCAGTCTGTGTATATAGAAACAAAATCACAAGATTAAATCAATATGTTTTTCTCATGTTTGTGGAGAAAAGATAATTGATTAGAATAGTAGGCCACATCTGTACTTATGTACCATTCAGTAGCTGACATCATCTCTCTATCTTTGGCATGAACACTAGCTCATAATACTCACATACATTTTAATTACTTTGCTTTGTAGCCAGAAAATGGAAGGCTCACTCATTAACCTTCTTTGTCTTTTAAGAAGGTGGTTTTTTTTTCTTAATGTTTATGCCTGTTTGGACCTACCATCATTTCCATAGACTGCAGAGGTATCTGTCAGTAAAGCTGGTCAGTTGCAAGTTTTCTTTCATTGCTTAATGTATTCAGCAATCCGCTCTTCATGATTCAAACCTATATTCCAGTCTTATCAGTAAATGGAAATTTCATAGATTATTTTTCCTATTTCTAGGAGTGCAGCAGTATTTGCAAATGCTGAAACTATTCTATAGATTGTTTTGTTGGTGGCAGATGATTAAGAAAGGATCTTATAAACAATGATATAAAACATCGATTTAAAACCAAGACATTCCACTTGTACGAAGCATTTCTCTTACATATGAGTAATGACTCCTATTTAATGCATTGTTAATGCCTTCCTAAAGCAGAAGCATCAATGTGCAAGGAAGAAAAGAGAAATACATTTCCTGGACCAGTGTAGAATTTTTCAAAGTCAGGAATATAGACCTGGATAAAGATAAAGAAACCCAAATTATAGAGAAAAAATCAGAAAGCAGTAATTCATTTGTCATTAAAGTGTTTTGTTTATTCTCCTACAAGAAGACCAAGAAAAAGAAAAGAACCCATCAATACAAATTCTTCCAGATAATTAAGACGCCTTTGTACCTTTCTGCAGGTTGAAGATGCATTAAGGTTAAAACATGAGTGTGAAAGAAATACAACGAATTAGAATTTGTTTCATCCTTCCCCACCCCTGAAAACAAAAAATGCATAGTCATTTAAACAGGACCAGATAGGGGTGTGACCGCATCTAAATTTGGTAAGCTGTGATAAGCACAGGGGAACTATTCTGCACTTCAAACGAAGCTTTAAGTGATAATAGGTTAAAACCCTCTTTGTCTAATCTGTTATTTAAATACTACTAATCGTCTGGGCTATGTCCCCAGCTAAGTGCACGGGGTCACCTCATGCTCAGACCAGTGATTTTTATGTGCTTGCAGGTTATATAAAGTGCACAAGTTTACACCTTCCACACCTTAAAAAGGGACAATACAGTCAATACGTAAATTACATGTTCATAACATTACATTATTGTACTTTAAGTTAGCAGCAGGGAAAAACAGCCTGAAGACAGGAATGCAGCAATTACGGTAAGTAGCAGAAATATCAATGGAAAGATCCCACACAAGAGGGCAGAAGGAAATGACCTATTTCAACTGACCAGGGCCATGGCCAAAATTCTGCGTTTGTCTTTCCTCCTGCCCTCTGACACCCACCTGAACCTGTTGTTCGGTCCCTCTGTTGTGCCCGCACATCTGTTTGTACAACTGGAGAAGTCTGGCACTGGGGAACCAACTAATTGGAGAAAGAACATTTTTCATTATTTATCCCAAAGTAAAATTTTCAGACTGATCAGTTCCCTGGTCTTGTTCACCATGTGACCTTGCAAGTAGTTGCAGAGGAGCAGAAATTAAAAATCAGTAATAAGGAAGGAATTGTTTATGTTGATTCAAGTATTACTGCTGCAGAACAGAGTCTAAGAAATGAGGAAGCTGAACTCTTCTTAGAAGAAAAAAAAAAAATCTTTGTCTTTTCATTTCAGAGTAGAGAAACAGCTGGAGACTGAGCACACCAGCTCCAGCAACCACCTTTCATAAAAGCAGCAGAAAGGTTTGGGTTAGGAACTGAGGACATACATCAGCCCTGGGGCGGTTTGCAGGAACACATCAGTCCCCTTCAGAAGATCTGTGAGGTGGTGGGGCCAGCGAGACAGAAGGGTAAGCCAAATAATGCTTTCTGTTGTTTTACTGTCTGCGACATTTTTCTGGTTTTGTCAAAATGTTTTAAGAAAATACAGAAAGGTCAAGACTGGCATTTCCTACAGCTGAGCCTTCTGTGAAAGTTGTGAGAGTTTGAAGGGAAATCCACCAGTGTCCACAGAGACCTGAGTATGCAGGGGTAACAAAATTTGCCAGGATATGATTCAAAGACAAATTCTTCAACACCTCTAGGCCCTACTGCTGCCCTGGTAACTCTGTTATCATCACACAGGCTTATGGTGGTGTAACCCCAAAGATGGTCAGCAGGATGCTGGTTGACGGTGACATAAGAAAAACTAAATATCCTGTAATCTTCTGAGGGCAAACATAAGGTTCAGATCATGTAAGATAATAGAAACACCGGGAAAATCCAAAGGAGCATTATGCAGCCTGAGATAACTCACTGTGGAGCTGACAAAGATGTAAACCATGAAATTGCTTTGAGAACCAGGAAAGAAATTATATTCCACAACCAGCTGGGAAACCAAAAATAATGCCCAAATTAGTGCTAAGGCAAATGGAGACCAAAACTGTCCAGAAAGACAGCACACTGACATACTCCAAGAGGGGATGGAGGAAGGGGTGTTAGAAACAAGGGCCCAATCCAAACTGTTTTTGTCATTTCAGCAGCAGCTGAATTTTAAGAACCTTACTGCCAGAGTTTGGCTTAACTGTAGCTATGCAGTATATTAAGATTAGAGAGCCTGATGATATAACTTGTTTCATTCCTATGACTGATTAACTTTCATTTAATTGACCATCTGTGAATTGCTAAAGGACCTTTCTGCAGTACTGTGGAATGAATTTCCACTCCTTGCAATAACTGTTGTAACTTTATCCCTACCCACACAAGAAATTCACATTCTGTAACGTGTCTTTGAACAAAATAGTTAGATTTTAAAGTTTTGTCTCCTGCAGGGGTGAATAGAAAGAAGGAACTCAGTAACAATTTTCTGCTAGCTTTTATTTATAATGTACAAATATTTCCTTGATTACCTCTAGAACCAAAGACTTTGCCCCAGACCCTTGATTATGGTGTTTTTTTTTTCTTGGGGATATCAGAGTGGGTTATCTGGTTGTGTTGTAGGATTTTTTCTGCTTTCCTATGTTCTTCTGGGAGTCTTAATACTCTTTGCATAGGTGCATATGCACATGCCCTTGCCAATGCTCTGGCTTTGCTTTCATTTTATCATTCACAGAGGAATAATCTCTTTGTACATCTGACCTTCTGTTCAAAACTTGTCTCTTGTTTCCATATTGAGTGGGGATGTGATTTCTCCAGCAATCTGATTATGGTGTGGATTTTTATCCTCTTCTCAAACAAATCTCTTGACTGTAGAGAGGAAGTGAAATGCAGGAGTTTTAGCAGGTTGAATATCTTCCTCTCACATTACACTCAATAACTTTCTCTCAGTGACTAAATAATAATCTGGTCAAACATTTTTTGTACTTTTGCACAGAAATTCAACAATAATGATGGTTTTGACACTAAATAATGAATGTGCTGAAAGTACTTTAGAAGACACAATCAAAATTCAAAATTATATCAGCAAGTGAATTTTCCAAAGTCCAGGAAGAAATTCAGTGAGAAGTTCAGCCTGCTTGGCAGAGGACTTTGGATTCACAAATACCAAATGTGGGTTAAGTAACTGCCATAAGTCATGTGGCGGGAAAGGTCCCAGGGAATATAACAAGACCGTAAATTTATAATGATATTTTATATTAATATTGCACTGTTTTACGGAAGGTACAAAAAGCAATGACTCTGTTATACAATGATTAGTAAGCTCTCAGCTGGAACACTGTCTTCTGTATCACTCATTATAGGAGATATAGATTGGGAACCACTATGCTGTGGCAAGCAAACACCTGTTTTGGGAAGCTTAAGTAGGATTACTGACCCTCAGTGCAAGGGAATAAACTGTATGTCCTCTTGAACTCCTTTTCAGCCCTTCCTAGACTAGAAACTGCTCACTGTGGCTCTAGTGAAACTAAAGGTAGAGCAAAATGTAACTGCCTTCTCACTAACCAGTATTTACCCGTGGCTCCATAGCTTCAGGATATGTGCTGACAGCTGATAAGCCCTAAGGTGTTGGATTTTAACCCACATTTGGTTTCAGGGGTGGTAACCTCAGAGATTGCCTCCTTCTCTCTTGTGCTCACCAGCTGTAATTCATACCAGTGGAGATGGCTCAAAATAAATGAAAAGGATCGAGGAATTACCTCCTCCTACAGTCAGATGGCTCTCGCATCTTAACACTTTTGGTAAGATGCCAGGCCCATCTATTTTCACATTCAGTGGGGTGGGTAGGTGCAAGGCTGGAGTGAATTGACTTTTCTTGCCTTCAGTAGGCACTGTGCAACTTTTCTGTCTGCTATGAAGAGGCCTTTTATAACTGTGATGGCTGAAGCATATATTTATTTGGTGTTGGGAGAATTTCGTTCAGTAGGTATGTGTAGCCGCACAGAGTTCCTGAGGAGCACAGTTCATCATACAAAATCTGAATAAATACACATTAAAAGTAGGCTGGTGTTCTGCACTAATTGAGTTTTGCTACATATTCTTTAAGGAGACCCCTGACATTAAAGTAGATTTGGTGAGCCTTGGAGTATGGTAGAGGAATGAATTCATTACTATTTAAGAGCTATACATGCTCAGTCTTTGATAATGAAGGTCATACAGGTTCTTCCAAAAAAGAGAAAGCTCAAGCTGGGAGGGAAAAGTGACCTCACCTTAAAAAAGAAAAACTCAAAAAGTTAATCCAGAAATGTGATTGTTACCAAGTTATTTCCTTATCTCTTTAGCTGAAACTTGAGACTGGCTATTTAAGTATCAACACGAATAAGTGTTATTGTAGGTCATTATTCTCATTTTGATGCAGAGGACTCAATCATTCAATCATGATAAATGTCCATTAACCACTGCAAAATCACAGGATGTGTTATTTGGAAATGTATATGACCTCTACATGAAGTTTAAATGAATTTATTCTGATCATCTCTAATCACCTATCAAATTAATTCGTAATGTTGGAATAGTATTACTAAGCTCCTGGACACCAACTTCACTGAACAATGTTACATACTCACTACTTTCTGAAGCCTAATGGAAACCTAAAGTGCTAGGAAATGATCTGCAGTTAAAATGGTGCTTGAAGTTGTCACTTTCCTAGACAAAGAAACTATCAAAAATACACAAATCTCTTCTTTATTATCTGTGAATCTTTTCCCACTGCTAACGAGAATTTTCATTTGGTGTTGTGTCCCGCTGTGTACTTGTTGGACTGGGACAGAGCCCACGAAGCGAGGGGAACAAAGCCCCTGGGAAATAAAAGCTACACGACGTCTGTTTTCTGCCTGATGTTCTCTCCAGCCTGCTGGGTCCCCAAGGGAGGAGCTTTGCATTGGCCTTGGTGGCACACCTGGGCACAACCAGCAGAGGCTGGTGAAGGAGGATGCTCCAGCCTGGCCCTCACCAGCACAGGGCGGGCGCTACAGGGCAGGGAAAGCCTAGGGAAGGCAAGAAGGGCCGCCTGTACGAGGTGCTCTGGGAGGCGACAGCCCGCTTCTTTCTCCTGTGACTTGGCCGCCTGAGCTATAAGTTGATTTAAGTCTGCTAGTTTATTTGTTTCATCTGAGAATAAGATCAGGTGGTGAGACATAAGAAAAAATGTGCCAAAAGATGTCCCCTGGGATGGTTCTTAGGTTTTTCTAAGTTTTATTATTTAAAAAACTGCTTAAGGAGCCTGCTGATTTGTTCCAGAAAACCAAATGTGAGTACTGTTTCACTGGGTATATGAGACGGGCATCGCTCTTATTTTCTGTGTTTGAGGCACAATTCTTTTTTTACTGCTGGCTTTCCCTCGGTACAGCACAATACCTGAGCCCTACTCAAGCACGTGTTGCATCGAGCAGGCTTTCCTGACGCAGCCTTCTCATTCGCTCGCTGGCTGAGCAGGTCACCAAATGAACGCAGGACTTTGCCCCATCGTGGATCACAGGATAGGAAGTTTTGCTCCTTAGCACGCCATGGCCAACCAGATCCATCTTTCCCTGTAGAGTAGAAACTCAGGAACACTGTCAAGACATGGCATTCTTGTCACAGTTACTTCCAAATGTCAGTTCACACTCAGATTTGAGCACGGGCAACAGGACAGGAGTTTGCTGGCCTTTTCCTTATTCTACCTTTGTTTGATGTGAAATTACACATTAATACATACAGCCACATGACATTTCAAGATGAAATATTTCCAGCAACGTGAAAAGCAGGAAAGGTCTGAAAAGTGTCATAATTTTCCAAAGTTGTCAATAGAGTGCACAGTAGGTCTGATATAAGCCTTCACCTTGTGCGTTTGCCATGACACAAGCTGCACTTCGTCCTCCAGGGACTTGCTTGGTATGTTCTCGCCCCGTTCGCCCGGAGATGAATTAGTGCATTTAAAGGAGAGCACAGAGGCTGCTTTCTGAGGCTTAGTCCTGACTTTGTTCTCGGCTGCAGCTCCGCTCACAGAAAGCATCATTCACACGCACAGACACTCACTGGCCCAGGTTTATGATTAATCCCACCGCAGTGTGCTTGTACATGTATAACAAAAATGGTCCCTTTGTGGAACCCGATGGATGAAAACAAGGGAACAGTATATTCAGTCAGTTTTTTGACCACTAGGTAAAAAGTTCAAATTCAGCCCAAACTGAAGGATGACTCAAGTTTCTTGTTTGGACTATCTGAACATTTTCTCTAAAAACAGTATGTGTGTGTGAGCACACATGTCCAGGAAAAAGTGATTAAAGGAGATGTGGGGATGAAGGAGCACGCTCAGGAATCCGTAACGCGTTTGCATTTCTGTTAGTAATAACACATGAAATGTCTCTTGAATTCAGCATGTAATTGTTCTTTGCCTCTCTGATGTCCTTTGGGAACACTCCCTTTCGCACTTTGACTTTGTTTTCTCTCATCTTAAAAATGTATTGGCACCAGTAATTGCCTAACCTTATCCAGATACGATATGGTATGGTGCAGATTTATTATACTGCGACAACAAATTAGGAATAAAAGCTCCAGGGAAGCTCTAAATCAAGGCTGCAATAATTCTTCTCCAAGTACCACACGGAGCCCCATGGAGCATCCAGGGCTGCTTCCCGGCCGCTGCTAATGCTAAGCTGCAGGAGGCTGCTTTTCCCACCCCTCCTGGGGGCTGAGCACGGTGCATTTAAGGTGTGGTTAAGTTGCTGGCCCCACCCCGCACTTCCATGCCTCCTGATGGGAGTAGTTCTGCCCTTGGTGCTCCCTGGGCACCCGATGTCCGCTCGCGGCACACACGAGGTTGCAGCAACTCAGCCCTGGCACAGTGCTGTAAGGGGGGCAAGATTTGTTCCGCTGGTTAAGTTTCATTCTGCACACCTGGGTAATTAGCTGTTCAGAGGTATGGGAGATTCCAAGGTATTGCAGCGCAACTGATGTTGTCAATGGAGGAACCAACAGCAAGGCAGCTGTGACAGCACTGCTGTGTGACGCTCATTATTGATAAGCGCGGTATTCACACCCTGTTAGTTTCAAAACTTTCATATTTGCTCTTGACATCTGAAAATAGCTGGTGCAATGTGATTTACATGGCTTGCAGCCTTCCTACAAATAAGTAGGGCTTTTTACACTGTGTTTGTAATTATGATGATGGATAATACAAGTATTTCAGTGAATATACACATTTGTTCATCTTCACCACTCATTTCTCATATTGTGAACTGTCTTTGCTAAGATAATTCTTCCTCTGATTAATAAGCTGCTAAACTATGATCAGAGATGTCACTTCTTGAAAGAGAGAACAAAATAATGACAAAGACAATTCGTGCTTTGCTTAAATTCATGAATATCTAATGTTACTCTGAGAAAGAGCAAGTAGGAAAAGAAGAGGAGTTGTAGAAAGAAAGCACAACTACATTGGATGGTGTATGGAAAGCACTAAGAGTCATTAAACTTCATACGTCATACTGCAAAGGAGCAATTAGATGTTTAAATAGTTCCTTTAGTGTCAGTAGAAAGACTTTAACTTCAGTGAAGCTGCACCAGATGCTGAAAGATATTTCTGAACTAGGAAATATGTACTTTATTAACAGAAAAAGTTATTACTCAGCACAAGTAACAAGGACTTGATCTGAGCCTTAAATTGAATGTTCACTAAATTTGGCGAGTTGAATTTTATTTTGTTGCCCACAGAGCTCCTACAAATTCAGAATAACGCCACACAATGGCATCAGTTTATCTGAGCATAAAGCAATTCTGTCAGTTCAGTGTGTGTTTTTGGGACACGTACATGTTGACGTGCAATAGGTTGACAGAAGACTCAAATTCATTCAACAGTCCTGTTCCGTACCTGACATTGACAGCACCAGTTTAGGTAACAGATTGTAAGGTTCATGGCCATATCCCGCTCTTTTGCATAGAAAAGCCCTATTGACTTCCGAGGAAGATTTGTATCTGGAACAGCTGTAGATATTGATTCTCTTTGATTAGTTCTCATAAGCACGTGCAGCCAAACCAGCTCTACTATAAGAAGTGCACCCTTGCTCCCGTTGTTGTTCATTGTGTGGATATCCCACGGATTTTGGCAGGATGTCTGTGTCTGAAGTGCGAGTGCACCTGAAATAATCGTAACTGTCTTCACTTCTTTGCTGTGGGGCTCTGAAAGGAAATCTGCACATACTCGTCCCAGGCTGCAATTCTGCATAGTTACAGCTGAGATGACCTGACAACAAAAAGCTGGAATGCTACTGTATTTGGCAGCACCTACAATGCTTAACTGATGCTTGTATGCTGTTCACAGCTGGTGGGAAAGAACAGTGGCCTTGTGGCCATGGAGGGTACTCTGCCTTACACCTACAGCCAAAACTGGCAAAACTGGCTACTCTAGGGTTAGACCAACAGGGAAAAAGAAAGAAAAGCTGCATGAAGATATTTTTCACAATACCTGCTAAATGCAGGTTAACCCTCTGGAATAAAATCTACGCAATTGATATTATGCAAACATAATATAAGTTTTATCAAAAGCTCACAGGATTTTCCAGTGACTTCAGCACCTTCTGGATGACCAATTTTCAGATTTGTTGGGATTGCTAAAAACATCAATAAGGAGCATGCAAGATTGTCTATGAAAACTACATACTGTTCAGCTACCTTTAAAGGACTTCCACTAGATACTAACATATAACTTCAGAAGCCTAAGGACCTTTGTAAAAGAGGTCACAGCCTTAAAGCAATGTTAAGACTATATCACAAAATGAGTAGCAGGTGAAGATCAGAAAAGATCAAAGGTTGTAACTAAGTGACCATCCATCTTAAATTATCTGCCTAGGTTTCTGAATTGTTTGTGGTTACTCCTTGACTCTTTGACTCTGCAAAGAGACTTTCATTTTTTATCTATCAAAGTTCTGGATACTTGGGCTTTTTCTCAATTAAAGAGCAAATAATGTAAGTTCTACTGATTTTCAAGTATCGGCAATTTCATTTTTTTTTCAGCTAGAAGTGATAGAAAATATAATTGCACTATTATATATATAGAAGTGGCTAGCATTTTTTTTTTTTTGCCTGCCTATCAAAATACATTAAAGAAACATAGAAGAAAAAAAATCACCATCTCTTTCTGCGTATCTACAGTAACTTGAAAGAAAATGATGAATGGCAAAATGGAAGAGCAAAGGCTCCCAAAACGAAGGAAGTAGCATGATTAGGTTCTGTATTTTAAATTAGAAATAACTGTTCTGAATACATAAGCAATCAGACATCCATTTATATCCTGGTTAGAATCTGAAGCTTCATTAATTGCAGTGGAATCACATACAAAATGAAGACTTCCTCCAAAAGCCAGACTTACTCACAGGAAAACATAATGTTTTATGATAGTATTTTCCACATTAGATTTCTGCTCATGGCTAAGTCATCGTGGATAAACATACATATATTTAAATAGAGAAAAGACACACTCTTTTAGTCTAAGAACTGAGCCATAGAAAAACCACTAGACTGAATACTGATTATTCATGTGAATCATTAGTCAAACAGAGGTGAGAACCAAAAAAATATGAGTTACTTTTTCTATTTATAACGTTCGAGTTTGCATGACATTTCTAAAGGCCTTTTTGTCATACCCAGTTGCTCCATGTTGTTACACATAGAGATGAGAACTAGATCAAAGGATATCCTGCGTTGCTAACACTCACCTAGTAAACATCCAGTCTCCACTTTCCTTTCAGTCATATCCTTTTTAACACTAAATAAATCTGTGGTAATACCTGTGTTTTTACCTTTTGGGTCATCATATGATTTCCACTGGAAGATACACCAAAAAGTAGACAAATGTGAGATGAATATTCAGCAAATCTGAATCAAACACTGAACGTTATGCATTCCGCTTTGAAAAAAAAAAAAAAAAAAAAAGCAAGTAAGCCCCCTGAGACTTCCCAAAGAACTTAACTTTATCCATGTGACTGAATGACTTGAACCCGGTGTACTTACATGTGTAATGTTAAACACTTGTGTAATTGTTTTACATATTCAGAAACACGTTTTGTATGAGCCACTAGCAGTAATTTGCCTAAACAACAACAATGAAAAGAGTTTGAGGGATACATTTTATCATATCATGAGGGCATCCATAATTTGTATGTCTACATTTTATAGTCATTTTACAAGACTACTTCATATGCAAGAGAGATATGCACTTCTGATGAAAAGTTATACAGTGTGATCATTGCAGTAGTTAAGCTATGGAAAAATCTCTTAGAAAAAACAGGCATGCTGCTAAACTGTGTTAGCAATGAATGTGTTTTTTAACATGAATTTTAAGGAGTACTGTATTTCTTCCTTATAGTCCTGCCTGAAGTGTGCAGAGTATGATTTGTTCTCCACTTACCCACTTTTGCCACAGTCAGTTCTTTTCCTATTACAAATTTCACATAGTTTAGCCATGAACCTGGGAGAATCTAGACAACAAACAAGTGCTATGAAGAAAGACAGAAATATTAGAAATTTTGAGCTCACAATAACAACAAAGCACTCATTAAGTGACAAGTCAGGCTTCTACTACATCTTCATTCACTCCACCTCCAGTGCTGATGCCCTTCTAAATAAAAAACTGTGCATCACTAACTTGTTCTCAGCTGCAGCAAACATTTTTCTATTTAACAAAACACCTTTGAGTTCATGCTCCACATATGCCCTTAAATAAAGGCAATCTCAAAGTGAACCTTCTATGGCTTTTGCCCGTTTTACTGTTTTGCTACCCTCTGCTGGCTTTCTTTCCTCTGTCACGTTAAACAGAAGCTGCTGATACTCGCTTTGAAAGCCTTTTGTAAGGTAACTTCTGGAATAGTGCTTGGGGCTGGGAAAAGGGGAAAAGTGCAGCTGTTAAGGTTGCACTGATTTCTCCCATCACCATTGACAAGAGCAGGGATTTTCATCCAGATCACCAGTTTTTGATGACATTTCGTAAAATAAAGAACTCCAAGGCATAGAGTCCTCGTGCATATTCAGCTCTCCTATGCAGTGCATATTCATTGAGTCTGATAGTAACCATGCCCATATTTCTGACATCTTGAGTGAAAATACGAAAATCCTTCATGCATTTCCACATCATTTGGATGAGCGTTCCGTGTGCCCTTGATCTCCACTTTCCTTCAAACCATTTTTTCCCCATTCATTATTTCTATGGATCTCAGGACAAAAAATAAAATAAAATAAAATAACAGTGGGAACCTCATAGCAAACTAGGTAATCTTGACAGCAAACAGACTTTCCAACGCAAAACTGCAGAGGAAAAAAATATAGTTTACACCTGTATATACATCACACTTGAAATCCCAGGTAAAATCATTTCTCTACAGTGTGTGGCTGTTCACAGAAAAATTGTGTTTAGCCCTGAGACTCTCATTATTGAGAAGAGTTGTAAATTGGAGAGAGGTCAGTGCAAAGCCACTGATACGATTAAAGTGGGCTGGAGGCATTGAACTATGAAGGAAGATTAAAAGATCTAAATAAACATGGCCTGGCTGTGGAATGCTTAAAAGGCATCAAGATAACTATTAACAAATAGCTGAAGGATATGAAAACTAAGGACAGAAAAGAGATATCTCAGGTAGCATAAAGAAGAATAGCCAAAAGTAATGAGATGAAAATTAAGAAAGGAAAATCTAAGCCACGTGTCTGGATAAACTCCTAGAAGTGTAATGCTTCGTGCCATGGAGCACTACCCCAGGTATAACGGAATTCCTATCGACAGAGACAAATAAAGCTGGATAGACAAAACTGAAGAGATTGTACAATAGGGATTAACCCTGCCTTTGCGGAAGGGTAAGCCAAAATGTACAAATAGCTCTTTATCATCTCTAGTATCTCTGAATTACTGCTGAGATAGCTCAGCTATTAATGGAATTCCCTTGTGGATGAAACCGCCCACATCCTGCAGAACGTCAGTGAACGGCGCGGTTTCCGAGGACAAGAGCTCTGCAAACAAAGTGCTTGCACCACTTGCACCGCTCCCCCAGAAACACCCGCACGCGGCGCAGCGCCCACAGGCTGCTCTCCTGCAGAAGCACCAGACCTGCAGAGCCTGCCCTGCATGGTTTTTGCTCACCACCAGCGAAACAGTGAAGCAAACCTGATGTTTTCTGAATCCGCTGCAGTTACTGCAGTGGTGATTTCCAGAACTTTTGTGTTCATTGCAGATGGCCATGCCACAGAGCAGGCATGTGGTTCTGATTTGGTTAGACATTTGGAAACCTCACACGTTATTAGTCTGCACACAATCTGATCCACTTGTTAGGCTACCAGACATGAAGCAATTGTGGACAAACTGACGAAGACCTTAAACCTCCTTGAGCAAAATTTTCAGGAGGAAAAGAGGATGTGCCTAGAAAAATCACATGTAAGATAACTCTGTGGTGATCAAGAAAATTAAAGCCAAAACAATTTTTACTCTTTCTCCTTCCATTCATTCCCAGCAGGAAGAGAAACATAAGCTGTCTCTCTTTTCTCTTCAGGGAGGAAGGCATAATTTTACCCAGGCTAAGCTGAAAAAAATCTCACTGTCTTCCAGTTCTTGCATTTCCAGCTTTTAGCCCTTTGGGAAACTGCAAGCGCTCAGAGGATGCAACCCTGTCCTGGTGATTGATAGGCTGATGGTGCAGCGTCCCCAGTGTCCACTGGAAAGGTGGGCAGTCCACACAGCACCCAAATGAAGATAATTGAGTAATGTCTGCTCATTTCAAATATGCCACATCTTATTGCTGCACCTACAGCAATGAGAGTAAATACTCGGGAAGTGACAGGCGCGCATGACACACAAAGAAATGCATGCTGTCTGTGCATCAGCCTTAGGTGTGGAACAGCAAAATGATCTTTTTCCTATTCACACTTGAATAAGCTGAGCTTCCTCCTGCATGTATCTGATTTATCTCAATTGTGATGTGTTATTATCATCTCTCTTGTGATTCTGGGCTGCATTCCCACTTACCCACTCTTTATTATTTGTCTGCTTGATCCTGCTGATGCCATGCCACTTGCTCTGTGCTGTGTATGCTGTCAGCGGTCTGAGCCAATTGCTGTGATTATAGGCACAGCTCCACTGTGCGCCTGCCCTCGTCTCCCCATAAGTCACAAAAATGTTACTTTTCCTTCATTAGCTGAATATTTGTTCTTCCTCGCATAAGGGGTCCGCCCTCCTGGAAAAAACACTCATCAAGTCTAGTCAGGTTGCAAACATATCTGGATGGAGCCCGCCTAGCAGGATGACATTAGCAGCTAGAGGCTGGGCTCTATTACTGAGAAATATGACTATGTTCCACATCTTTCCTTTTGCACTGTCTGCCTAGGACTTACACCTTAAAAAGTTAAGACCCTAATATTATTTTTAAGGAGTTACATACCAAAAGCATAAGTAAGGAATGATAAGGACTTTCAAGGTGAGATATGTCCTCTGACTGGTAATTTTTTTATTAACTCCTCAACAGAAACCCTCCTCAGGTTGCATTTGTGTAGAAATTATTTCTGTAATTGTATTACATATACTTAACATCAGTTCTGGCAAATCAGCTCTAAAAACCTTTTCTGGGCTGAAACTCTGTACATAAGATTCCAGATATGGAATTCTTCTTATGCCAAAGGTTATTATTTTCTATTTCATTTGCTTTAGTTCACCTTTTAAGCATTATTAATGACTTTTTTTTGGCTCTACATGCAGCTTAACAAAACAACCTTTTCCCCCAAACACAGAGATGCTGGAATAATACAGAATTTTGAGAAAGATATATACCTAGGCAGCACCAAGAAAACTAGTTCTGTACTTAGTCAAGATCACCCAAGCAATAGATAACAGAAGGATACAGACAACAGCTAGTGCCTTTATTATGAAGTGAATCTCATTATATATTACCCTTATTACTACCCAGATAATTTTTAATGTGTTTGCATTTTAAGTGCAATAGCCATCTCTGCAATCTCTTCCCCCACATCCTTTCCTGGCATCTCAGATAGGATGTCTTCAAACAGGTTCCAATATAGCACAGCCACATAACCTGGAACCGTGCTGCAATGAAAACAGGTGTGATGCAAGAAAGACTGGTGAGATGGAGGCCATCACCCACAACAGGAGGTGCATTTCAGCTCTGACCTCTGTGTTTGCCTCTTGCTGGAGCTGTGATGTAGGTGTGTTGGTGCCCAGCCTTGTGCCTCACATCCTCACCTTGCTCATGGGACTTCCTGGCTTCGTCTCAGACCAGTCCTATGACCACAGATCGTGGGGTATGGCTATCACAGCATCACAGAATGGTTTGGGCTGGAAGGGACCTCTGGAGCTCACCTGCTCCAGCCCCTGCTCAAGCAGGGCCACCCAGAGCAGGGTGCCCAGGCCCATGTCCAGGCAGCTTTTGAAGGTCTCCAAGGAGCAGACTCCACAGCCTCTCTGGGCAGCCTGTGCCAGGGCTCCATCATCTGCACAGCACAGAAGTGCTGCCTGGTGTTCAGGGGGAGCCTCTTGTGTTCCAGTGTGTGCCCACTGCCTCTTGTCCTGGCGCTGGGCTCCACTGCAAAGAGCCTGGCTCTGTACTCTCTGCACCCTGCCTTCAGATATTTATAGACATGGATGAGACCCTCCCAGCCTCCTGAGCCTTCTCTTCTCTTGCCTGAACAGCCCCAGCTCTCTCAAGCTTTCCTCATGGGATAGCTGCTCCAGACCCTTAATCATCTTGGTGGCCCTACATTGGACTCTCTCCAGTACGTCCATATCTCTCTTGTACTGGGGAGCCCAGCACTGGACACAATACTCCAAGTGCAGCCTCACAAGTGTTGAGTAGAGGGGAAGGATCACCTCCTTTGACCTGCCGGCAACGCTTTGCCTAATGTAGCCAAGAATACCGTTAGCCTTCTCTGCAAACAGGGGTACAGTGCTGGCTCATGCTCAACTTTGTGTTCACTAGGCCCCCCAGGACCTTTCCTGCAAAGCTGCCTTCCAGCTGGGTGCCCCCAGCATGTCCTGGTGCCTGGGGTTGTTCCCCCCCAGGTGCAGGACTTCGCACTTATCCTTGATGAACTTCATGATGTTCCTGCCAGCCCATTTCTCCAGCATGTTGAGGTCCTTCTGGATGGCAGCACGACCCTCTGGTAAGTCAGCTACTCCTCCCAGTTTTGTGTCATCTGTGAACTTGCTGAGGGTACACTCTGCCCCGTCATTCAGATCATTAATAAAGATGTTAAATGGGACTGGAGTCAGTACTGACGCCTTGTTTCTGGCCTCCAACTAGACTTTGCATCACTGACTGCTACCCTCTTTCAATCCACCTCACTGTCTGCCTATTCAGTCCATGCTGCAACAGCTTCTCCATGAAGATCTTATGGGAGACAGTGTCAAAAGCCTTACTGAAGTCCTTACTGAAGATTTTGGGGGGCACTTGGCATCAAATCTTCAGAGATACTCAGAAACTTAACTCTCAGTGATTTCACTAGGGTTATGCCCTAGAAAGGCTTGACCTATGTGAACTCACATCTCCAGTCTATTTCAGATTGAGAAGTTGAAACTGGATCTCCCAAGTCCTTCCCTAGTGATGTAGCCACTGGACTTCCCTGTGTTTAAAACAAAAGATGTCTGAAGGGGTTTGAGTCTTGAAATGTTCATTTTAGTTTGCTTGTTAGAAACTGTGACTGTCAAATTATTATTACTATTTTTTTAAACAGTGATGTGAGATGAACCATAGCCTCGTGTTTACAGACAATGACCCTTTGTGCTCTGATTAGCTGGATGCCTACTCACTTTTTTATAGTGTATCTTTTTTGGAAGCAATATGCTTCAAATGCAGAATACAGAGCCAAAGGGGAAAGGGAGAGATGGCCATCTGCCAACTCAATATATATATATATATATATATATATCTTGTCTGTTATACACTGAAGTCATTAACTATTTTACAGCCTTAAAAAGTATGTTCAAATGTCCCAGTGTGCTCCTAGCAGGGTCATGATTTGTTGGTGCCTGAGAGGCCAGAACAGTGCAGTCTGACAGGTGTTTAGGTCAGGATAAAATATGACATCTGTGCTCCCACTCAAGAACTGGTACCAGTTCTGGATGATTTGCCAAATGAAGATCTATTGGGAAGGTTTCAGTTTGACAGATAAATAGCCCATCCAAGATTTTTCAGTGCTAGGGCATCCAAGAGATTGCCCTATTTATGGCACTTTGTGCAACCTACAGGCATTTTAATCAGCTTCACTGGCATTTTAACAGACTGAGTTTGCCTTTGGTATCTTAGATACTGAGATCTATACACATCCTCAAAGTAGAATCCAAAACAAGAAAACAGAAAATGCAGAATCCCGCAAATTTCCCACTGAGACAAAGTTATGCACAATTCACTGCCCCAAAGTAAATGACAGAAAAAAAAAGGTAATGAGATTCTGCAAAGACCAACAAATTAATTAAAATTGTAAATGTTCAAGATGGATTAAGATCTAAACATTTCATTCTATAATGAAGTCTATTCCCATTTTACAAAGATGTAATCACAGGTTTTCATATACAGATTTATCAAAGCAGAGTAGTAATAGGCTTGAGAAGGGAGTACAAGATACTTTCCAGGAGAATCAGGCAATTTTTTCTTCTGTGAATGAGTTAAGAAGATCTTTAAGCCCCACAGAGTCTGAAAACGATTTTCTAGGTTGATAATCTGGTACAGATCAGGTAGGCTGTCCAATGAGGGCAGGCTGTCATGATCTCGAGAGAGGCATCTCCCACAAAACTCAGCCCAGAAGGGACAGCTGCTCCATGCCCACCTCCCAGAGTCTGAGCCCTGCTTTGAAGTGAGAAAAGAAAGTCTATTTCAACACAGATCGGTTATGGATTACAATAGGGTGATTTGTACGGGTTTTTTAGAACGGCTAATCAGACTCCCAGTTATGCTATTGTCATCCATCTCTTAAATTTGACACTCTGAATGAAAGGTTGAAAGCTTCAGAAAACATACATCATTCAGACTAGAAAGCAAACAATTCAACACCTGACTGAAACCCACAACTAAGTAGCTGAACGTACACACAGAGCATCCGTCACTGTAGTACAGCATAAGCAGGAAATGAAGCTCTCTCTCTCTCTCTCTTCTTATAGGAATTGGCATGATATTAAGAAAAAGATGATACTTCCAGTGACACGGGGTCATTTGCAATCATGTTGGGGCACTGATCTCTTGTTGAAAGAGGACATTATCAGCTGTAAAAGATAGCTTTGCTTCAAAAAAAAAAAAAAAAAGATTAATTAAGAATTTCAAAGTAGAGATGATGCTTAAGCTTACTTCCTAAGGTTTCTGTGGAGAACAACCCAAGTGAGGGCTTTTTTCATCAATGATTCCATTTGAAATTATTGGTAGATGACCTGTAAATAAACTCAAATGTCTACTCTCAGGCAAGATCACATCAACTTCAGTGCATTAAATACCTCAGTTGTGATCTTGGTTTTTATTTTAGTGTCTCATGGATTCTATATCATGGATTCTATATCATTGCCCACATTCACTGTCATCTGAAAACTTCATGGACAAGGACTCTGTCACCTCCTCCAGATCACTGATAAAGATATAAGGAAGAAATTTTTCACTATGAGGGTGGTGAGGCACTGGAACAGGTTGCCTGGAAAAGCTGTGGATGCCCCATTCCTGAAAGTGCTCAAGACCAGGTTGGATGGGGTTTTGGGCAACCTAATCTAGTGGGAGGTGTCCCTGCGCAAGGCAGGGGGGTTGGAACTAGGTGGTCTGTAAGATCCCTTCCAACCCAAACCATTCTGTGATTCTGTCTTAAATAGGAGACATCCCAGACAGACCCCATCAGTGCCCCACTTGTTAGCAGGCTCTGGGCCAATATGACCCATCAACCACTGCCCTCTAAGTCCCATCATCCAGACAGTTTTTACCCATCCTATTGTCTGTCCATCCAAAACATCATGGCCCATGTTGGATGTGAGAACACCAACATTGTCAAGAGCCTCGCTACAGGCTGGGTTCGTGACACCCACTGTTCTCCCACCATTGACAAACCAGTCATTTCTTCCCAGAAGGCCATCAGGTGGGTCAGGTGGGATTTACCCCTGGTAAACCCATGCTGACAGCTCCCAGTCTCCTTCTCCTCCAGGTGCTCCATGATCTTCCCAGGGACCGAAGCCAGGCTGACCAGCCTGGACTTTCCCAGATCATCTTTTTGCCTTTCTGGAAGATGGGTTCAACACTTTCCTTTCTTCACTCTCGAGGGACCTACCTGGATCTCCACGACCTCCCAGAGGTTCTAGGGGCATCACCCTGCACGGACATCACCCAGCTCTCAGCATCGTCAGGTGCAGCCCATCTTGTCCTACTGGCCCATGGGTCAAGTTGTCTCCTGCCACCCTGACTTCATGCTGACCCACTGCTGGTTATTTCTGTCCTTGACCCGTCTCTCCAAGGGCAGAGGTATGGTTGGGAATGGCTGAGGCAAAGGCAGTGTTTAGTACCTCTGCCTTCTGTGCCTGCTGTCATGCTAAATCAATTAACATATCAGTCACAGCATTGGTAACTTAGCTACAGAACAAATGGGACCACAGCTTGTTCATTTCTCCCTCAGAAACAGAGATTAATAATTATTAAAATATTTCTTAATTAAGGAAATGTTGCTTTTAGAACGGAAGTGTGTTAGTCTGTTTATTAGAAGTAGCCATGCATCAATGACACAAACAT
Organism: Anseranas semipalmata; assembly: GCA_013399115.1. NCBI lineage: Eukaryota > Metazoa > Chordata > Aves > Anseriformes > Anseranatidae > Anseranas > Anseranas semipalmata. Next base: position 244,903 of record VXAA01003070.1, read on the forward strand.
ACCCACTAAAACCAATAAATGAAGCAGATACAAATCTGATGAAATTCTGAACAGTTTTTAACTTCAGTTTACTCTGCTTCGCAACATCTGGGAAGTTATCCCTGAGCTATTGTCCCTGTCATACGCTCACTGAGCTGTGATTGCTCCACTGTGGAGTGAACCTGCCTGATCCTGACAGGAGCCATTGAATCTGTGCACACCAAAAGCACTGCTTCAGGTACACTGATATCGTTTTATTAACTTCTCACTTCAGAAAACAGCTGATATCTGGTCTGGCTGAGTGAACCGAGATTATTTCTGAACTGACTTCAGTGATCCTCCTGTACAGTGGCAGCTGGGTTCCTGCATACGAAGCTGACTAATCAGTCAGTTCCGACTCAAATTAAAACCATACTTATGCAGCACATCTGGAACTTGCATTGCCAATATGCTGGAGCTGGAAGCTTTCACAGGCCTGGAGAATTTTGGCCTTTCTGCTCAAATCTTGATTGAATAATGACCAGGTAAAATCAAGGGGTCTTGAAGAGAACATATCAATTAAAATTCTTTGTTAATACAAATAAATAAATAAATAAAATAGCATTCACTGACCACTGTTTACATTTCATGATTTTTTTTTCTGTTATAAAAGTTCAGGCATAGTGACTATTTGCAAGTTCTAACCTTTCCTCTAATTTATGGATCCAGACTAAGCTTTAGCTTTCACCTGAAGTGACACAACATTAAGATTTTATCTTTTTAGCTAATGATAGCTTTGGACAGTCAATTTATTGCATATATGACTTTTTTAATTATTAAATATACTTTTTCTTTGCCTTTGAAATTACGTCCCTAGTTTTTGCATTCTCATTTTAAGTTCTTCTACTGTAATACTTAAAACCTCCTAATCTACGTCCCTCTTGTAAATTGAAACCAACACATTTTTGTATCCACTTTCATATACACAGGAGCTTTGTGACTTCATCTTATATCATTCGACTGACTTTTTTAAATATCAATTTTTCAATTTTGTAAACATTTGCAGACTTGCAGGCTAGAAGTACTTTCAATGTCATCCTGGCATGTCAAATTCAAAGTAATTGAATCTGTTGCAACTGACTGCTACCATGATACTACATTTGGAATGATGTCAGCACTATCTTATCTGCCTGAGATAGCTTCTGATCTTCAGATTAGATTAGTTGCATCTTACTTTTGATATGATTGCCTTCACTGCACAAGCTACCATGTACAATCCAATAAACATTTTATAAATATTAATCTCATCCTTTCTTTCTTAAGGGCATAAAACTGCTTGTTTAAAATATATAAAGGTATAACACAACCTTATGTCAATGTAAGGAGTTAATATTGATTTCTTTAGTAGTTTTGAAACATCAGAAAAATATTTTGCCTCTAGCACCTGCCACTTGTTCTGTAAACTGGCGTGTTCTTGTCCCTTCCATCCCCAAGTCTTTACTCGTTATCTTCATTAGGATCTGTCCGGTTTCTGAGAGCATTGGGAAGAAAAGATACATTGCTACTACTTTATGAGGTCTTCTAAAGAGTATCAAGTGCATTGTGATGACACAAAGCAAAGCTGGAATATCTTCACCACGCTTCTAATCTTTTTCACTTAGGAAACTCAGACCACGAAAGACCTTCAGCTGTGTATTAGTCAGAAGTCTTCACTTAAAATCATCAAATTAAGAGAAACAGAAGGAAGCAATCATCTCCACCACTTTCCACCCCACCAAGATATGTGCAATGAAAGCAATTTGTGTAAAATGAAGTGTTTCAGAAACTTAAGCAATACTGGATAACTGGCATTTGGTTCCTTTTGCAGTAAAGATGGAGCAAGTCCACTTCTACAGCCAGCTAAGGCAGATTCAGTTCCCGTGGGGTATGCAGTTTCCACCTCTCATCCTAGCCAATACCTATTGGGATGGCAGAGATGGATGAATTGAAGGGAAAGAACAAAGCTCTCCCTGGCCAGATGAAAAATTCTCTTGATTATAGACAGTCATCTCCACCGTTGTAGAAGGCTGTTGGATGATAGCAAAGGGAATCAGTTTATACTTGTCCTTTTTATATTGAAAAACATTTACTTGTAAATTTAGCATTTATCCTCAATATTTGAGTACACAATTCTGCCATACCTGTTCTCTGCAATATTTCTCTTCTTTCCCTTGCTAGCACAGGCCCCAGAGAGAAATATTTAGTTAGTCAATGACTAACTCTTGATAGCATGGATGAATGTTTTCCAAGGAATGAGCTGTGTGTAGGAAGATACATTTAAATGTGATGCAGAAAGTCAGAGCAACAGACTAGTCTTTGCTCAATTCACACCTTAAGTACTTTGCCAATAATCTAGGTAATATGTTAACAACAAAGCATATATTAAGATATAGACTTAAGCATATACCAAGAAATACCCCAAAACACTCAGTTATAGGTACCATAGAAAAAATCATGCACCGTATACGTAAGCACTGTAACACTCAGCCTTGTTATGGCTGAGGAGGGATAATCCTCATAAACATTCTGAAAAGCAGTATAAATATTTCTCATTATTCCCAGGCTTGACATCATGTTTTATCAGTGGTAAGAAGCTTACTAAGCTGAATCTCCTCTACTTTTTCTGAGACATTCACCACCGTAAAAACAACAGGAGGGGAATTTTATTCTCTGAAAGTCTAAACTGTGTGTGCAGAGTTAACAGGGAATGAGAGACAGCATGAAGGTAGCTGACTGCCTCCCTTTTGTATGGACACCAATGTCATCAGTCAAATGTCAGGTCATTCAGATTTCTCTGGTCCAAGGAAAGTAAGGCATTTACCAAGCGAAAGTGGTCTTTCATTTTAGACAAATATGTCTGTTTTCATTAATTAATTTAATTAATTAATGCACCTGTATGCATTTTTTTTTTCAGAAAGAAAGAAAGAAATGAAGAAAGAGAGAACAAAAAGAAAAAAAAAAGGTAAGAACGTAAGAACAAAGAAAGAAAGAAAGAAAGGAAGAGAAGACTGACTCATGAGCAGACGCCATTCTGGGCTGCTCTAGACTGGTGCAGACTCCAGCACGCACAAACACTCAGATGTCCTGTCAGTGCCCGAAACCAGCAAGGAATTACATAGTACTGAGCAGCCAGAAGGGAGCAGCGTTAATGTCTTTAGCCTTTCTGCAGGCTCTTTATGAAAGCCTGGAGGACCACCTTGATTGCCACAAGTGCTGCTTCATCACTGCCTGCCAACTCCGTTGCAGCTGAGTTCCAAAGGTCAAAATGATGTGAGGGTGTGTAAAAGGGCTTCCTATATCACTTTAGCACTTGTCATCTTTTCAGTTCACTGAGCATCCCTCAGTCCTCCTCAGAGATTAGAAAAGTCTGAGCTCTCTCCTTTGTTCTATCTTCTGTTATTTATACAATGGTCACAGACCCTCTGCACATTCAATAATCCCATTTTTCTATTTGTTTCAAGCTTTCTTTGTAAGAAAAATCCTCTTATGTCTCTAATAATTGACTTTGTATTTGAATCTTTATTTAAGACAGGATGACCTTAATATATAGATTTTATATCACTTTTATTTATGACAGTGCTATGGGAGTTAATACCTCCTCAAGCTTTAAGCACTATTTTTACGTAATAAAAACAAGGGTATAAATAAAAATAAAACTAGCTATCATCTCTCACCTTAAAACCAAACAGAAGTTAGTCAACACCAAGCTAGCATTTCCTGAAATACTAGAATTCCTGAGGCATTAAGATTCCTAAAGCATTAAGCACAGAAATAAAGATAATGCATCTATACATGTAATAGTAACACTGTGATCTCAGTATCTTCTACATATTTTCCCTAATACAACCTGTTATCTTTGCTTCTTTGACCACCGTGGCACATTGAGCAGATGTTCTTATTGTGCTTTCCCCTGTGAGGCACAGGTCTTTCTCTGGAGTGATTACAGCTAAATTATAACCTATCAAGGTATATGAAAAATTCAGATGGTTCCTCCCAGTGATAAGAGAGGTCACAGAAGTGATGCCTTTGGAATTCAACTGAGATCAGAACTGGGACTACCTGATATTTCAGTACCACATTGCCAGCAGGTGTTTAATATTTTCATATATGCCATTTGGCCTCACAAGACCGGCAGGCTTATACTTTGCTGTTCTAATTGCATAGACACAGTTCGCTTTTTTTAATTTCTCAAGGTCAGTCATTCTCCCATAGGATCTGTTCAATCTAAACTGACATCACCTCCTTCCCTATCTACAGAGAGAAACTAAAACTGAGCCATTTAAAGTGCTGACAGTCCTGTAACTAAATTTTAACCCATTTTAAAGAAACAAAGAAAAAGGTTTTTTTTTTTTTTCTGGTAAATCATGGATGTATTAAAGTCCAGCTATCTGGAAAAGCAGTGGAAACTATAGTATGAGCCATATGGTGCCATGTAGGATTCTTCTTCTTTGGTCTCAGCTACAGGTAAAAGGAATCCAGGTCCCCCCTGTGTCTGTGCATCATGAAGCACTGCGCTGTAACTGGAACTCTGTCCTTCTTGCCATATCCATTCCATGCTGCGTAAATAATTAAACATATGCCAAGATGAACACTAGCACTCAGATGCCTCACCCAAATCCTAGGTGAGTCTGAGAAGTTTTCTCTCTCTCAATAATAACCAATATGACTGGAAAATGGAGGCAGATTCACGTCTGGCTGCATGCTGTGCGGATGGGTTCAGCTGGGTTTATCAGTGCATTGTGTGATTATTCTGTCAGCGTAATACCTCTGTTTTCCATAAAATACTCAAACAGCGAGAACAGACAGGTGATTGTGTCAGCGGTGGTGAGAACACTTGCCTGGGAGGTGTGAAAGCTTAATTATTTATTCAAAGCAGTAGAGTTTCAATAGGAGATCTGAGAATACTCCTCTCCCTCCTTTTCCCTCTCCCTCCAAAGTACCCTATAGACATTAATTAGACAAATGCAGGATCGTGTCCCTCAGGAAATAAGTACTGCATTTGAGTGGTTGCTCTAACCCAGCAGCACTTAGGTAAAAGGCCATCTCTATCTGTTGACTTTAACCTGCATTTCCTTTCTTTTCTTATTTTTGTAAGAAATGTATGCAGTGAATAAAATTATTTTTGTAGGGTGGAGCTGTTTTCTCTAGAAAAAAATGGGGCAAATTACAGTTCCACTCACTATTACTTACTTTTTGCTCAGATATCCATCTCAGAAGTCATATTTAACCCTGCATGGCTCATTCCTCTTCCACCCTTGCCCATTAAACCAGCACAACTAGCTTCAGATTTATTAGTCAAAATTAAAATCTGCTGATATATCTGCTCTACAGTTTACAAACCAAAAATAATTTTAACTGATACAACTGATACCAACTGATAGCCAAACAGAATTTATATAAAGACCAACAACACAGGGCAATTGCTGAATGTTGTGAGTTCAGCTGGTAAAGTATGGGGGAAAATGTGGACCCAGTGTGAAAACCAATACAAGCAACTGCAAAGCAGGATTTCAGGAACTGCAGAAAAGGTCACGGATAATGCTTGTAAAAAGCCATGCAAATGTTAAAGACCATTTTTAACTGTGCTATACAAGAAGTGCTTCTTCTGTTCCATTTGGACACAAAATGTTAGCAAAGCAGCAGTGGATTGACGTGTGTTCAGTACTTGCAGTAATATTCAACCTGAAATAAAATTTATTTCTGGAAAACTTCAGCATTGTATCAAAAAGGGACCTTACCACATTGAAAGGAAATCAGACAGTGCAGAGAGAAATGATCCGGGAAAGTGACAAGGAGAGATTAATACTGGAGAATTGGTGAGACTCCACATATATTTGCTGTGAATGTATGTCCTAAGAGGAAGAGGAGGAGCTACTTAAGAGGAACAAAACAGAGAAAAGAAAATGCCAGGAAAATCACTCTGATAATTTAGTGTGTCTGGTTGCTTACCAATATATTTCAGCATGCCCTCCAGGGTGAACCTAAGCCAGCACCCGAACTTGGAAAAGTCATTTATTGTCTAACATTCATTATTGTTCAACGCAAAGCAGGATCTTAACCATGGCTTGGAATTTTTCACAGGACACATGAACATTTCAGGCACTAGTATAACAAAGTTGTTAAAGGGAAATTATGTGCCTTGTTCAACCCTACATCATCCCAGACATTGTCCACCCACAGAGTATGCCCGTGACATTGACATGTGCAGTGCTGCACCACCTACACTATCTCAGAATAAGCTAGTTCAGACGCTGGAAGCAGTCTAAACTTGGATCTCCCTCCGAAGTATAATTACCTTCACAATTTAGAGACTGCTGAGGTAGCTTTTTGCTGGTTAACAATGACTACCTCAACTAATGATGACTCCTTACCCACTCCTAATGGGAAGAACGAGCTCAGCGAACATTTCCATTGTACTGCACTGTGACTACACCTTCATAGACACAAGTTCAGAAGCAGTACTTAATTTTACTCATTGCAAGTAAGGACCTTCAGCTTTCACTGAGAGATCTGCTCCTGTCTTATATTTGCTCTTGAAGTTTTCACAATGCACCGTGTCATAAGAATCGACTCCACCAACGTCCATCAGAAGAGTCATGGAACAGGCAATTCTGCTAACCAGAAGCAGACATATAGCAATATATCTCATCTATGCATTCACCAAGAAAGATAATCTTCAGGCAAGGTTTATCAACTGAGGAAATACCACTCCTATTAGGAAGTTTAATCAGCATTCAGTTCTCTTTTGATTCCTCTTTTTTTAAAATCAAGTAACTCTTAATTTCTTACCTAAAGTCCTTAAGTTTCTCATAACATATGGTCGAGGCCAAATAATTTCAGAAGGACAACTATTTTCAGATATGCATAGGCATTAGACTTTTTTTTTTTTATATAAATAATGTGTAAATTTTATAGGAAATAATTCTGAAAAGTGCATCCAACTATTAAGGCCACATGTTGGAAAATTTATTCAGACTAAGTTTGTCTTATCTTGTGAAGTCACTATCTGCTTGTGAAATAGCTTTTTGGCATTAATACAATTTTCAGAAAATGAACCTATGAATCCAGCAACAAAGGTAAATCCCACTAAAAAAGGTGAATACCTACTTAATTGTAGCCATCCTGTAACACTTGCTCTTTTCATCTTGAAAGCCTGGCACCAAAAATACAGCTTTTTTATAGGGTTAGGCTGCATAATATTTATCAGGTGTTTAAAAATAAAAAGAACAGTTTGTCCATTACCTTAAAAAGAAAAGAGAAAAAAAAAAAAAAGAGAGAGAAAAAAATAAAACATATGAATAGGGGATGTTTTATGCAGGCCTAGATGGCTAAAGCAAGATCCAAATCAACATTTGGTGCCTAAAATAAAATACGGGTTAAATGAAGGTAGGTAAATTCAAAAGCAGATGTTCTAGATGCCTAATTTTATTTTTTCATACCACCATGCTCAAGCCAATACCTCATTCTGGCTTTCTGTTGCCTAATTTAAGTAGCCTGAAGGATACTTCTCTGGATCCCACCACAGAACATATCATTACATCTATTTAGGATGTATTGGACCAGTTGTATATCCTCAGGTTTCTACCTAGCAGCAAAAACACCTACTTCTCACTTTACTGTGAATCAGCATAAAACTATGAATAGATAGGTATACTTTATGGCATATTCTCTGTTGTACTGTTGTAACTGTACTGTAGAAGAAAAGAAGTTGACTCAGAAGCATAAATCTATTTCTTAATAAAGAAATAGTTACCAAAAACTGCAGGGAATACAGAAATTTTAGATGTGTGTAAATATACTGATTTTTTATTTTTATTTTTTATTTATTTTTTTTGCTTGGAATCTTGGAATCTGACCTGCCTATAAACTTCAATAATCCTGCTGTCACCCAGCATCTCATAAACACTTCTTTGTTAAACAATGTAATTTTCTGGGTCTCAGAAACTAAAATTAATAAGTAACTTCCTTCGTAACCTAGGACTATTTTTTTTCATTAAGGTTCTTTCCTTGTAGTTCTTAATATTGGAAAGCTGCCACTGAGATCAGTAGGTATTCTGCCTAAGGAAGGCAGGAGAAGTTCTTTTTATTTTATTGTTATATTAAAGGAACACCGAGAATCCCAAATTCAATATCCAGAAGTCTACTTTCAAACTGAGTTTCTGTCCAGTGGATTGCATGGAAGCCTTAACCTGCATGACTTGGAAGTCTGCTGATACAAAGTAAATAACAAAGTAAATTTAAATAACATTCACAAAGTACTTTAAAATAAGGTAATGTTGCCTTCATTGTTCATCCTCGTTCTAAGTGTTTACTGTGACTAGGAAATTTTTCCACTGCTGGAAAAAAGGATAATTCCTTTTGCAAATTACTTCAGTAATGCCCTCCAAAGTGCCCACAGAAAATGTTCAGAGGGTTGAAAAATGCATTATTTCATCTCTTTTGGTATTACCTAATAAAATCATATAGAAAGAATTAGATACAAAGATATGGTTAGCTCCATCTGAAAATTAGTATGAGACAGGAAAGGACTAAAGAAGTTTGTTTACTGACTATAGCATGTGTGAAAGAATTCTTCAGTGGTGAGGACAGAAATACTGTCAGATTTAAAAAAAGACATGCACACACATATGCATATATAACTGTTTAAAAACTACAAATGAATGAAAAACAAAAATTACTTTTTAGGTATTTTAGGAGTGAAAAATATTTGTGAAGCTAAGAAAACATCACTGTGACTATTCACTGCATTTTTTGTCATAAAATAGTATGACTTTTTTTTTTTTTTTCTTTTTAAATCTAAGCAGTTATTATAGCTTATCCTAGCTGGTCAGTTAAGCCAGTTATTTGCCTACTGCTTGTGGTAAATAGCTAGTGGTTAAGCTTGAAAAGAGCAAAGGCTCTGAAGATAGGAAACCCTTTTCAAAACCTTGATCCTCTTTATAGATCAGGGTGAGGTTCCTATGATTGGAGTTCTGCAGAGTTATATCCTGAATTGCTATTTTATTTTAAATCCTCTACGAAAGATAGAATCCCTCTATTCTTTCTGTCTGATGACCTTCATCAGATCTTTTCCTTTTCCCATGTTTTCATGTGTCTATCTCTGCTTCCCTTCTTCTAGCTTCTCTACAAAGAGCAATAACGTACCTTTTAAATTAGATATACTTTTGTGTTGCTAAAGTTATATTTGTATTTGCATTTGGATTTGTTGCAAAAGTATGGGGAATGCTGGGTTAAACTGAAAGACTGTTACTATGTAGGGCTTGATTTTTAGTAATGTGGCATGGCTGACAACCATAAAACTTCAGCATTCCAAAAACATTTGCCTCTCCTTCCATATGAATGGTTTCATAGATTTTTACTTGGAATTTAGGCAGGTGAAGTTAATTTCAACTCTGGTGAATAAGATTTTCTCCTATTTATACTGTTTGTCTTAAATAACCATCCTCATTTAAAAAGAAAAAAAAAACTGTGAATCTGGTCTCTTCAAAACTGTTTCTAGCTAAGTTCAGAAGATGTATTTCCATATGAAAAGTTAAATCAACATTTTCTTATTATATTGATTTTCTACCTACAATAACTGCAAAGATTCTCAGTCCTCCTAAAAAGAAAAAGGGATCAAAGTCATCATATTTTTATAACCTGATGAATATTTTCCACATTGAATCATTCAACAAATGAAAAATAAGTCTGTAACAGTCTGTAAAATCAGGTTGAAAATGCACTCCAATGTACAAACACTTCACTTCTAAATATTTAAAATGATTAAGTTCTTGGCAGCATTATCTTCTGTGCTTATATGTGTAATATATTTACACTGACAGAGCTTCCACTTCAGAATGCTCCAGCCAGATAGGAATCAAAAGATGGTATCATCAATGATTCACTATGTCTTGTCATAAGTTAGAGGAGGTTTTTGTTCCTCATGGCAATTTCTCCAAAGACAAGTAAACAGGAAATGAGAATAATTATATCCAACTTTCCCTTTTGTGTTAGTAAGTACAGCTACACTGACAAAGTCCTTCACAGAGGACTAGCAAATTATCTGTGTGGGCATATACCACTGAAATAATGAATTTTCATTCTAACACTTTCAAAAAATGCTATGAGAGCCATATATACAGGTAAAAATACTGCTATCGAAAAGGGATATTCTATTACAGCAAAACAGCAGGACTTAAAACTTCCTGCAGAATATGATTTAATAGACTCAAAAGACAAAGTGAGTACTTTCTTTGTAGAGAATCGTGTAATCCATAACTTTCCAGTAGCACCACAAATAACTTCTGCAGACTCCTGTGCATGACAGCTGATACTGAATTGCCTGAAAAGCTCAACAAGTCATTGTTATACTATTACCCCAGAACAGTTGCCTATACAAACTGCCCCAAGACAATTCCTTAAAGCAGAGAAACAAATGGCTGTCACGTTCTTCTCTTTCAGCAGCTCATGACTATCAATCAAACAGTTTGGAGAAACTATTCTGTGACAGTGAGGACACAAAAACATAAGTAGACTTCAAGACCATAATCAAAAGTAACGTCTTTTAAAATATACAAATGGTAAAATCTCTCAAACAGCTTTACCTCTCACAAAATATGTATTTTTAAATATTAGCACCTCTCACTTGAGGCATGTCCCATAAGAAACCAAAAAGCAGTACTTAAAAGAAATTGGAAAGCGATAGTAGAGCTCTGTGTGGTTATTGAGAGGTATTCTAGTTATTACTGCAGCCAGGCAGCTATAATCAAGATGATCCTTATTAAAATAAACTAATGAGATTTGACAGAATATGAATTTAAGCCTAAATACCAACAATGTCATACTGTCAGCAAATGAAATACATTAACTGAAATCTGCTGCATTTGATTTAAGGCCCTATCATGCAAAATGAGAAAAGAGGTCACACTGGACCTTCAGGGAATCTGTTCTTACAGAAATTTTAATTTTGTTCACAACCCCTGGGAAGCAAAAATAATGAATTGTCTTGCTCAGAGATGTAAGAGGTGTACCAGTCACACACTGACAGCATTACACTTCACATTACCTCATCTACCTACATGAAATATTCAGCTAAAATAGCAACAATAATTGGGACTAGATAGTATGCTCCTTTACTTACACTAGAAATCCCACTTCAATGGAACTGCCAATCTGAGCAAGTGTTAATAATTGCCCAGAACAAGTGGCATGCCATTTCTGCCTCTTGTTTCAGTAAAATGCAGAAGGAATGGGTTTTGTATGTTTTAAGTGTAATACAGTAGCTCCTTACGTAACATGGAGGCAGTAAAATGGGATAGAGAGAGCCATACATTCTTTAAAAAAGGACTTTTTTGGGTCAGGTACTGTCTGGAACTTATAAATATAGATGTCTGAGCCTGTGCAGTTTTGGATGACAAAAACATTCACCCATCCAAACCTCAGACTGCATCTGCAAATCCAGGCAATGATATGTGCAAACAAAATGTGACCCAAAACTGTGCGACACAGTTTCAGTCACAGATGCTCCAAGGCCAGCTGGCCTCTGAGCGTGAGCGAGCCAGCTTGAAAGCTCATGTCTCTGCCTCTGGATTGCAGCTGGTCTTTTGCCCTGCTGTCCAGAGGCAAACGCAGCCGGCTGTATCCACCGATGCTTTGGCAGCAAGTGGCTGTGTCTCCTGGCTCACGGATGGACTTCATGATCTGAACCCTTCCGACGCTGAATTTTTCAGAGGCACAGGCATCCTATTATCTGAGCACAAGTACAATTTCCTGAATTTCTAAATGCCTCAGAAAACATCACTCAGTACAAGACAAACACTTTGCAAAGTGGCTGCTCCTGCAGCTCAGTGTGGCAGCTCCTCCCAGCCTGGAGTTACAGAAAGCAGTATGACAAAATCAGGACTAGCCACCAGGTATCCAACCTCACTAGCATACTCTCTGCCTGGAGAGGAGACACTTCAAAATATGCCGCTGGAAAGCGAAGCTGTCCCTCTGTAGACCAGTACAGCTGGCTGGTTAAAATCTGTGCTGAGACTCCTCAGTGGATGTTTTGGAGAGTGGCCAAAACCTCCTCACCACTTCAGTTCTGACGATTTGGGAGGACATGCAACAGCAAGCAAAGAAACCTATTGCTAGTGGGTTGGACTGCCTAGTGGTTCAGTAATAAAAAGTGTTTTTTTCCTGCCTGAATGGCTTGGAAGGTGACAGCACATTCAGGAGTGGTGCTTCAGCTCTGCAACATTTTTCGTTGACATTGGTCCAACACTGGGTGCAAACTGCCTTCATCTTCTGCATGACAAGGCCACTCCTTGGGCTCAGTTCTTTTAGTTTTGACACCACCACAATTGCCTGAAATCACCTCTTTCATGATACCGAATACCAAAGATCAGTCATATGCACATGGATTGAAAAAATGTATCTAGTCTCTGTGGGAGAATATCCGTGATCTTTCTGTCATGATACATTTCTCAGGCAAACAGAAATCCTCGACTTTCCAACAGTCACTGTGGATGTTCATCAACTATTTTTGTGAGTCAACTGACATTGCAACCATATGTACTACTTTTAGCAAAAGCGTGTGATAAAAGCAAAGCAAGTAATGTACAAGAACTGATGATTTTTTCATTTTAATGGCCATCTCAAAAAGCAGCATTTCAGACAACTTAATTGGTAGAGTATCTTATCCACTACCAAATTTGCAGTCCAAAGATTACCTCAGATATTTTTCTTATGTCCTAAGACTTATTTCAAGGGTTGTTTTTCTTCTATCTAATGTAACAACATTTGTTTCTTTCTGGGCGTGCAGTGCATGAACACTTGCAAGACCTCTGAGATCTGCAAGAGCTATGGTGTAATTGAAGTATTTTACTTGCTAACTTGCATACTGATAGGAGAAAGTTTCCTGATTCTGCTTATACACAACTTTCTGTCTTCCTTCTCACCTTTTTTTCCTTTTTGCCTTCTTTGTTTCTTGATCACAGCCTATTTCCATTTCACCAGTTCATCTTCAGCATCTCCAAGGAAAACAGAGAAATAATTAAGAACAAAACATATAGAGCTCACAGAAGATGAAACGAAAAAATACAACTGGTCTGGTGTGCTGAAGAGGCACAACTACTTGTGAGCTACAGTAGTAACATTAAAATATTTTTCAGAAAGCCCTGGAGCTGGCCCAAATTTATAAGAAGACCAATCAAATTCCAAGGCAAAGATAACACAGATCAGAAGACAAGATCAATGAATATTCTGGGGGGGAAATGTGTAAAGATTTTGTGATGAAGTGCTCAGTCAAAGTGTATTTATATGAAAATGATTCTTCTGATATTATCAGGCAAAATGAAGACCATACAAATTCCTTTTATGAAGACTGTAAATCTATCTTTAGGGAAATTAATGTTAAAAGTGATATAATCTGTATTTTTTCGTGAACTTTCCTTGGTGCTCCATTTATTAACCAGTAAAAATGAGAATATTGTAAAAGCAAAAGATTATGTAGCTACAACTGTTAAACAACTTTGAATGTCCGAACCTTATTCTCATTAAAATCTGACAATTAGTCCGAAGAAAACAACCTAATACTGTAAAAAGCCTAACTTTTGAAAAGAAAGACAAAACATTGTAGGCTGAGAAACTATAAATAACCTGAAATGGAAAGCTGGCTGTTCAGCTTGCATAAAAACATTTCCTTCATTTTTAGTCTGTTTGGAAAACTAATGTTTTAATATATTACCTTTTGTTTACATTTTTAAATTTTTATACACGTTGCTTGATTTCTCCCCATGTTTGTATTTCTCTTTAGTGTTTTTTAATTTTTTTTTATAAGAAATTTTCAAGAACATGTAGGATTTATTTTCAAATGAGCATATTCTGCTGCTTTTTTTCCTGTATATTTCTGTAGCTTTATACTGGTGAGTCAGTGTGTCCATCCTGCTGAATTTTCCAAACAGAGGAAGTGCATAACCTACATTTTTCACCATGATATTAGCTTTTGCTTTGTATCTTCTTCCGCAGTGGGATCAAGCGTGCTTCATTTTTGCTGTCAAGCGGACTCCTTAGCAGCCTTCTCTTTTTCTGGGTTAAGACTGAACATACTGCTTTATGTGAATATATTATCAAAAGATAATCAGTGTTAAGCTAAAACCGCATAGTTACAGCAGCTAGCTTTGAACTCAACAAGAACTGAGGACAATAGCTAAGGTAAACAGGATTTTTTTTAAGCACATAAAGATCACGTCAATCTTGTCAGGTTACTCCACTGAGTATTTTAGCATAGGATTAGCTGCCAGAGCCCTGGAGTTTCAGCTAGCTGTTTATTATTCTTGAAAGAATATGATTCACAGTTATTAAGACTGTCTGGCAAAAAGATCACTATCACATGAACTGGAAGGTGAGTGAATGACTGCAAACTAAAATAATGATGAATGGCAGTGAACAGAACTGAGGGAGAGTATGAAGGTGGCAGTGTCTGAGGTGCCTTTGGGATTGGCATCATTCAGCAGACCCATTACTGATCAGGGATACGTGTGAGAAGAATGAAACTTGAAGAAGACTGTAAATAGAAGAGCACTAAGAACCAAGAACAACTGAATAAGAAGAGACAAAAAAATTTCCTGTGGGACAACAATCTTCTTGCAGGAATTTCATCAACTACGTGTGCCCAGCACTACTTGCTAACGCCTGATTTTTCTGGCAAATCCTAAACAGGCCGCATTCCAAAATTGAGGGACTCTAATTTTTGTATCAGATGTGTATGTTTTGACGGTTGTGCCCCTCCACGCTCCCCAAAAAGAAAGACACCAGTTACTGTGATTTGAAAACTTATAAGAATTTCAGGACAGCAGGATTTTCACATGCTCTAAAAGTGGGTAACTCAAGAACTGATCAGCCCAAAATCAAGAAAGCTTAAGAAATGATAAACCTGTTCAAAAAAGCAAACCAGAGAATACCCTGAAAATCCTCCTTTCTTGTAATTTTGGTTTATCAGGAGGTCTATGTTTTAGATGCTATTTTCCCAGTGTACTTCTCAGATCTTGAAAAATAGCCAATTGTAAGTGGTGCCAGTGACAATTTCCAGATTATGTTCAAAAGTGGCCCCATGCAGCATTAATTACAATATTTGTAGAAAATACCACCCTTGCAGGCATATTGAAAAGAAAAATCCAGAATCTTTGGGACAATGATACTGAACATTTTTTGGAGCTGTTGCTGTGATCTGAAGTGCTAGGAATAATAATCAGTAGAACTATGAAGTTGCCCATCACGACACGGCACCAAGGTAAGGGCAAACATAATATCCGTTTATCTTATCTGGACTGGGTTTAAGTAAATAGCTTTCATTCTGCATGCTTTCTTGATCAGATATTAGAGAAAAAAAAATCTAAACTATGCTTAGAAGAAAGGAAATGCAACTTCCTTCATCAGCACTGTAGATATGATCCTGCAGTTACGCCTCCCAAGGATGATGAATGCATATGGAGCAGTGACCGGAATGTGGAACTGCTGTTCAGCTTGAGTTAGCTGAGCATCTCTCTAAAAATCTCTATGGTATTTATAAAGAAACATCACTATCAACATATGCAGATAAAGCCTCCAAATGTGACAGAACAATATGAAATCACTTTTTTTTTTCTGTGACAAGTGCTAACCAGATAACTACCTTTGAGACAGTGCACTGTAGCTCTTGCTGTTCTGTTGAGCTTTTTTTTCTTAATCCTATCATGACTGTCTTCTCGAGCCACACTCAGGATTTAACATCATGTTTTTTCTGAACCTACGTCTTTCTTCAATACGACAGTAACATCTTGCTAGAGCTTAATACATGGAAGCACTCATACTGGCCCAAAACAATGTCTGTCTAGCCCAGTATCTTGCTCAGCAGTACCTATTAGCGAGGGGCTGAAGGATGACTATGAAATTTTCATTGATGTTTCCTCCTGGTATCCAGCAACCAGCAGCTTAGGGACTTCCTCTAACGCAGACTGCTTCTGAGTAAATAGGCTACACTAGATTTTCTGCTATGCCTCTAGCTGTAAGCATAAAGCCCCTAAATCCAGTATAATATTGCATGCACATCTGAGAGTTTAAAAAACGGCATAAAACAAATCAATGGAATTTTATGAGCTAATTCACTTTTGTTTCTATTTTTCTCAAATACATACACTGAGCTGATACTTTCCACCAAAGATTTGGGGAAAAAGCCTCCGCTGCTTTGCACCCTCTCCAGGAGTGCTATGGACTCCCTAAGAAAGGAGCTGGGTGGAATTTCCTCATGCCACTACTTTCTTTTCACTTCCATGTCCACCAGCAGAAGAAGGAATAGATATTTCACTTACATGGCTGATGGGCTTTACGCAGTACCCCAGAGGTTTTTCATTAGCTTTTAGATGCAGTGACGGAGCATCTCAGCCCCACTCAGCCCAAGATCCGCACTAGAACAGCATACTGCCTCCATAACTTATAAAAACCCACGCTACGTTGATAATATCTAACACCATTCCCTTATCAAGTCCTCAACTGCCATAACGTGCCAAAATCATTTTTATTTTTAAGATATTAAGCAGGCTTTATGTTAGACTTTCTGGTGTATCATTCCTCAGTTACCTGCACCAGATAAGCAATCGGAAAATACAGCAAAAATCCATACAGGTTCCCTTTCTGGGACGTTTCTGTTGTTTCTTTTTGTTTACTGCCGTCTCCCCAGACACAAACAGGGCTCCCGAAAGACCGGCTGGCCTCAGACCCGCGGCACGGCCATTACACGGCGGCACCGCCGGCCGGAGCCCCCCTCCAGCCCCCTCTCGCTGCCACGGCCTTCCCCAGACATCTCAGCTCCCCAGGCTCTCTTCCAGAGCTGCGGCTGGCACGGCCCTTCTCAACTTTTTCCGATACGCTGACTACGACCGGGGCCGCCGGGCCGCTT